>SJXQ01007900.1:263760-434266 GCA_006408695.1 Aepyceros melampus
TGTGCGGTAGTTTGAGCATTCTTTGGCATTGCCTTTCTTTGGAATTGGGATGAAAACTGACCTTTTCCAGTCCTGTGGCCACTGCTGAGTTTTCCAGATTTGCTGGCAAATTGAGTGCAGCACTTTCACAGCATCATCTTTCAGGATTTGAAACAGCTCAATGGGAATTCCATCACCTCCACGGAGAAGCCTGTAGTCAACCCAATATTCCTGTTGTTGAGTATGAGAGTTTGAGATGGCATGGCCTGAGGGGGGTTAGGCTTCACCAGTAACAGAAAAAAGAGATGTTCTGCAAAACAATGACTGTTCTTCAAAGCAGTCAAAATTTTAAGACTGATAGTCTGTTTATGGGGCTTCTCTGGTGGCTCAGTGGTAAAGACTCCGCCTGTCAATGCAGAAGACACAAGAGACAGGGGTTCGATCCCTGGGGTGGTAAGATCCACTGGGGTAGGAAATTGTAATTCACTCCAGTATTCTTGCCTGGAAATCTTCATGGCCAGAGGAGCCCGGCAGGCTACAGTCCACTGGGCCACAAAAGAGCTGGACACAATGGAGCACATGCACACACACAAAGTCTGGCTGTGGAGCATTATTCGCAAAAATTGATGAGGGATTGGGGCAGGTATTAATAGCCATGAATATCAGTATGTGCATGATTTTGCCATGAGAATCCTATTTAGTCCTCAGTTTTTACACTGTCTCTGCATATGACTACTGTGATCCTTCTGAAGTTTCCTTATGTCTTCCCTTTCCACCAGCTCTTCATCTTCCTATATCCTGTTCTTGCTTCTTGACATGTACATATTGACACCTAAAAGTTCAAGATCATTTGTTTAATTACTTGTTGAAATAATAGACTGATATGTCTAACAATGGACTAGGAATGAAAGAAATATATGATGTAGAACAAAAGCTTTATAGATACTTGCTCTTCATTTTCTTCAAAGGTCCCTGCCTTTCCTAAATATTCAATTTTGTGATAGCTTCCTGTCAAAGGGTTGACACCTTGGCTTCAGCCCCTTGTTTAATAAAGTTTAGATCTGAATTTAGACTCAAATCATGCCCAAAAGAAAATATGAATAAACTTAACTATTTCTATGTGAATAGGTAGACCCAGGTCTGATGCAGGTCACTAGAGTCCCATATTAGACAGTGAATCAACATCTCAACAAAGGTTAAAAACTACTTGCATGTTAGATCTGAATTAACCTTTCAGGTCACAGGGGCACCATTTAGTAAATTACATTATCTCTTTGTAAATGAGGTGAAGGTGAAGTTGTTCAGTCGTGTCTGACTCTTTGCAACCCCGTGGACTGTAATGTACTAGGCTTCTCTGTCCATGGGATTCTCCAGGCAAGAATACTGGAGTGGATTGCCATTTCCTTCTCCAGGGGATCTTCCCGACCCAGGGATTGAACCCGGTGGTGAAGTTGCTCAGTCGTGTCCGACTCTTTGCGACCCCGTGGACTGTAATGTACTAGGCTTCTCTGTCCATGGGATTCTCCAGGCAAGAATACTGGAGTGGATTGCCATTTCCTTCTCCAGGGGATCTTCCCGACCCAGGGATTGAACCCGGGTCTCCCGCATTGGAGGCAGACGCTTTAACCTCTGAGCCACCAGGGAAGCAGATCAGGCTATAAAAGAGTTGTTTCATCTAACTTAGGAAATAAAGTTACTTATGTGCATTAGTCTAGGAATCAAAAACACAGTTAAAATCCTTAATAGCAAAATGATGATGTAGTTGATATAGAACTGATGCTTTTTCAAATGCTTTGACACTGTGAAAAGTTTTTAAAAAATAAAATAGGAGCAGATGGAAGATGAAGAAGTAGAAAAGATAATTTTAACTAACCCATTCATGAAATCTGGTTTTGAAGGGGAGGAGATGTGGATGGTCAGGATAAAAGAGGTCAAGGTCAGAAAATGCTGTGGTTTCTTTGCAAACCAAAGATAACTATATAAATATATATATATATATATATATATATATTTTTTTTTTTTCCTGAAGATTCATGATAGGAGAGAAGAAGCCTAGTAGGATACCTGGGGATGTGATAGGAGATAAAATCTCTCCCCTCTGAGAAGGAGTTTGTCCTTATGCAGTGGCCCATGTCTCCTTTTATCACAGGAGGCAAAGTGAAACCAAGAGTAATAAATGCAGGTAAGTTTGTAAGTTTGACAACAGAGTGTGGGAGTTACCATCTAATGCTTCTGTTCTTTGTTAAAAGTTTAGNTAGTAGGATACCTGGGGGTGTGATAGGAGATAAAATCTCTTCCCTCTGAGAAGGAATTTGTCCTTATGCAGTGGCCCTTGTCTCCTTTTATCACAAGAGGGAAAGTGAAACCAAGAGTAATAAATGCAGGTAAGTTTGTAAGTTTGACAACAGAGTGTGGGAGTTACCATCTAATGCTTCTGTTCTTTGTTAAAAGTTTAGATGCTACTTTGCAAGTCAAAAGAAACAAGGGGAGGATGATAAAGGTCCCATAAGAGAGCAAAAGGGAGGGCAGATAAGAAAAACAGAACTGCCAAGAATCACATCAAGCCTAGCTTGGGTGAGACCCTTAAGGTGTAGATCCACCAGGACTCAGTTAAGTGTTTCCCTGGAGAACTCATTAGCTAGGATGGCATTTAGCAAAGGCGGGTAGCTGACTGCCTGATGAATCAGATAGACAGAAGACATGAGAAAAGAAAGTTGATGCTATTTGTGTGAGAGGGGCCGGATTTAAGATGAATAGAGAAGAAATGGACAAAAGTAGGCTAATAGTGAAAACAGGAGTAAGTAGATGTGATGAATTTGAGAAGTAAAGGAAAGGAGAACCGAATGGGAAATTAAGGGACAAAAGTTGATAAATCATCTCATTAATTGTTTTGCATTCAAAATTTTACAGAGAATTTCTCAGTGATGTTATAGTATTAAGGTGGTAGGGGGAGGAGTAACAGAGGACGGTGGAGTGTGTGGTAGTAAATTAACTGGTTGTGATGTCAAGTTGTTGATAGGGTGGGGTTCACGGTTGCCTGTGCATGGAGATTTTGGTCACTGTGAGCCAGATATTAAAGTGTCCAGTTGACAAGAGCTTGTGCCCAGGAGATCAGTGGTTGACAATAAGCCAGGTCATAAAGATTGATCAGGTATATGTCATTAGCCTCAACAGACCTGAATTTTATTCAGTGATAGAAGTGCAGTGGTTTGTAAGCAACATTCTCAAGAGAGGGATCACCTAATTTTCTATTTTGAATGCATAAAGTGACAAATATTATTTCAAAATAATACAAAAAATGAGCAAACAAAATTCTATCAAATGATCTTTAATGATTATTTTCAAGTGCATTTTGTGAATGGTAGGTAAATAAAAAGTGCTTTTTGCCAGATGAGGAAAAACGCAGCCTCATCGGACACTGTAGGATGATAGAGACTAATTAATCCAGTTTGGCATGATGGAGACAACCAGAGCAGGGGACCTTGACCATATCCAAAGGTCTCTCAGGAGGCCATGAATAGAATCCATGTGTTTGTGATCTTGGATGAAAAAATATTACTTACATTTTCATTATCCTAATACTTAGCATCATCTTCATTTATAAGCATGCAAAAAAACACAGTACTTAGCAATATCTCTGTATTTGTCACCAATAAAAATCACGATACTTTTATATTGTCTTAATGATACACACAAGTAATGTTAATATGTATAATATGTATAACTCATATAATATGAACAATTTTCATTCATGTTCATCAAGATTTTGAAATTGCAGTGGTTACTATGCCTGCTAACAAGTCTCAATATTTAACATATTAACAAAGAACATACATTATTACATTAATTCATAAATATGAATGTTGCATTTCAATAAAGTAAATATGCCTTGTGAAGTGGCCCAAAAGTGTGCACAGTACAGGCAACTGCACTGGAGCTTGATCATCTCAACATTCTAGCCACCCAGAATCCTTTCTGGAAATGTTCTGGTTTCCCATCACAATCAGGCATATCACTGATTTGACTTTTTTGTAGTTCTAAATCAATAACACAACCTAGATCCTGCATAATCTTGGCCTCTCCTACCTCAACAAATTTATTATCATCTTTCTTGCACTCTATAGTCTAACAATATGGGGGTCCTTTATAGTACTTAATTGAGCCATAATTTTTTATTCTGTCTTTGGATATTTCTGCTTGCAGTTCAATTTGCCTAAAATGGAATATAATCCTTTTATCTTGTCACCACCCTTTACCTAGTCAATGTTTATTAATTTTTGACTCTTTCAAACTGAGTTAGATGCCCCCCTTACAAAATACAAGACTACATGAGACTATGTACGCTAAAAATATTCTTGTTTACCTGAACTCAAAGTTAATTGGAACCCTTTGATTTTCACTTGTTAAATGTGGCAACTCTACCCACAGTACTTATTATGCCATTTTAAAACAATTTCTCACTTGAAATTATCTGTCTTCTTGCTAATCTGAAGCTCCATGAGCCAGAGTACATGTCTATGTGTATGTGTGTGTGAGTGTGAGTGTGTGTGTGTGTGTGTGTGTGTGTGTATTGTTTACCATGGTATCCCCACTGCCTGGAATAAAGATGCTAAGCATTTTACACATAGATTTAGGATGAATGGATGAATGAGCTATAGTCTGTGTTTAAAATATCTGTTTATGGTTCTAACTTTCCTAGTTCCTCAAGGAAAAAGACCTTCTTTGCAACCAAAATCAAAACCCAGTGTCTGTAGCAGGGTGCATATTCAAAAATGCTGCCTTGTTCTTCCCTCAAAAGCCATCAGTGTATGTGAAGGTTTGTTCTTTTTTGGAAGGGGTTAAAACTACCTTATTTGAGACTCAAAAGGTGGAAACAAGGGAGAGAGAAGTTAATCAAATACCATTTTAGGCCCAGTTTCCCTAGAAACATCAGTAATTTGGGTGAAACTAAAACATTAGTTTAGCCTTTCTTTAATTCTTTTAGACAAAAAAAGGATGAAGATGGAAAACATAAAAATTTCCAGATGGTAGTATTTATGCATGTAAATGAATGTTTACACTGTTGTCAAAGGTGGGAAGGGTCTGAGTGCTCGTGAATGAAAAGAAGTGAGGGCAGGCTTCTGAAAAAGTTTGAAAAGCTCTCTTAAATGCAAGTTGGCAGAGTCTTCTAGTTTTTGTGGATATTCTGTCAATACTTGAATGGTACCACTTTGACAGCATCCATCTAGAGTAGAAGAGATCAAAAGTGCCCCCTAGCTTTAAAATCATATGTACCTTAGGTGCCAACAGTATCCAAAGGGGAAAAGATAGTCTTTTCAACAAATTGTATTGGGAAAACTGAATATCCACATACAAATGATAAAATTGGACGTTTATCTCACACAAGGCACTCAAAATGGATGAAATGTTTACAAGTAACACCTGAAGCTAAAACTCTTAGAATAAAACATAAGAAGAAAGCTTCATGACACTGGTCTTGACATCAGGTCATTTATATGACACCAGAAGCACAGGCAACAAAAGCAAAAATAAGCAAGTGGGATTATGATCAAACTAAAGAGCTTCTGACCAACAAAAGAAAGAATCAACAGAGTGAAAAGGCAACCTACAGAATGGGAGAAAATGTTCGCAAATTATATATTTGAGAAAAGTTTAGACTTCAAAATATATAAGAAACTTCTACAACCTGGCAAAAAACAAATAACCTAATTGAAAAAAGAAAAAGGGACAGAGGACCTGAATAAATATTTCTCCAAAGACATGCAAATGGTCAAGGGAGATTTGAAAAGATGCTCAGCATCATGAATCAACAGGGCAGTGAAAACCAAAATGACAATGACCTCATACCTACCAGGATAGTTATTATATTATCAAAAAGTATAGGAAAGTATTTTTGAAGATGTGGAGAACTTGGAACGCTTTCACACTTTTGGTAGGAAAGCAAATTGGTGCAGCCATAATGGAAAACAGTATAAGGGATCCTACAATAATTAAAAAAAAAAAACAGATTGCCATATGATCCAGCAGTCTTCCTTCTGGGAATATATCCAAAGAAACAAAATTGTTATGTGCAACCCCATGGGAGCATTATTCACAAAAGCCCAGTTATGAAAAAAACCCTAAGTGTCTATCATGAAATGAATGTATAAAGAAAAAGTGATACATATCGCACAGATGTCTTATACACCAGCATAGTATTGGTGGAAAAATGTCTTAACTCTCAGGGGTCTACCAGATGTAGCAGAGATTGTGTTGGACCTAAAAGGACCAGCAAACAGGGATGGAGCATGTGTTCGTATATACTACCTGTACAAATGACCAGAAAGAAGCAATGCACACACAGGTAAATGTCACCAAGCTCCAATGACATGCAAGATCAACGATCTTTGGATGATGCTTAGATACTACAGTGTGAGTGTGTTAGTTGCTTAGTCATGTCCAACTCTTTGAAGCCCCGTAGACTGTAGCCCACCAGGCCCCACCATCCATGGGATTCTCCAGGCAAGAACACTGGAGTGGGTTGCCAGTTCCTTCTCCAAAAGGAACTATAGAAAGAAAGAAAGTGAAGTCACTCAGTCGTGTCCAACTCTCTGCGACCCCATGGACTGTAACTTACCAGCCTCCTCCATTCTTGGAATTTTCCAGGCAAGAGTACTGGAGTGGGTTGCCAGTTCCTTCTCCATAGATACTACAGAGCACAGACTAAGTAACCACAAAATTTAGATACAACCTCAGGAAAAAGGGACAAGGGACCCCAAATTAACTGAGATTAAGAAAAAGGAAATAGTATGTAGTTTCCTCAAAAAACTCACATAGAACTTCTCTATGATTCAGCAGTCCCGCTTTTGGGTACACATACAAAAGAACTGAAATCAAGTTCTCAAAGAGGTATCAGCATGCCCATGTAAATTACAGTTCATAATAACCAGGATGTGGCAAACAACTAGGTGTCCATCAACAGATAAATGGGTAAAGAAAATATGCTGTGTACACACAGTAGAATACTACTCAGACTTAGAAAGAAATTCTACAACATGCAATAAGTTGGATGAACCTTGAGGACGTTAGGCTAGGTGACATAAGCCAGTCATAGAAAGAAATTCTGCATGTTTCCATTTATATGAGATAGAAATATAGTCAAATTCATGGCATCAAAGAGTGGAACGGTGGTTTCCAGGGGCTAGGAAGAGAGGGAAATTATAGTTACCATTCAACAGGTATGAAGCTTCAGTTTAACAAGATAAATAGGCTCTAGCTATTGGTAAAGCATGGTGCCTATAGTAAACAGTAATGTAGTATACACTTAAAAAAAATTAAAAAGATAAATTTCAGGTTGTGTCCTGAAATAAAAATTTTTTAAAAATCAAATTGCCTCAGTTATGAAGTATATGAACAGTTACGAATCTGAAGAGGAACCAGCAGAGAAAATAGCCAGGGAATGTTCAGAAACTTGGAAAATTACTGAGGAGGTGAAACTGTATGGAAATATGAAAAGAACAGAGAAATCATCAACAGAGAGATTTTCCTGAAGACTTCATAGATGATAAGGAAAAATGAGCACTGGATATTAAAAAATAGGAACAAATTTTTTTTAATGGAGAGTTTCATTAGAGTTCAGTTCAGTTCAGTCACTTAGTTGTGTCCAACTCTTTGTAAACCCCATGAACTGCAACACGCCAGGCCTCCCTGTCCATCACTAATGCCCAGAGTCCACCCAAATCCATGTCCATTGAGTCAGTGATGCCATCCAACCATCTCATCCTCTGCCGTCCCCTTCTCCTCCTGCCCTCAATCTTTCCCAGCATCAGGGTCTTTTCCAGTGAGTCAGCTGTTCGCATCAGGTGGCCAAAGTATTGCAATTTCAGCTTCAACATCAGTCCTTTCAATGAACACCCAGGACTGATCTCCTTTAGGATGGACTGGCTGGATCTCCTTGCAGTTCAAGGGACTCTCAAGAGTCTTCTCCAGCACCACAGTTCAAAAGCAGTAATTCTTCGGTGTTCAGCTTTCGTGTATGTTGTTGTAAAAGTAGACAATAATGAATTAAGGGAAACCATCCAATGAAATCCAGAGAATTTTGTAACCTAAAAGATGAAAATATGAGAGAGTAGGACGGAGATTAGATGATGAGGATGGTTATTATTATTTCTTTTGCTTTTCTTTTTAAAGATAAAATTGAATTTGCTTGTGGTTAGAGAGATAGGCTGGTAGATTTCAAAGTATGAGAAACTGAAAGTTGCAGGAACAGAAGTGATGTGTGAAAGAAAACACCTGAGGAAATATGACAGAATGTTTGATTATGGATTACAGCATTTGATTTTGTAGAAGTAGAGAGAAATGTCTTTGAAATTTCACTGAATGATAAAAGAATTCCTACCCAGTGATGTATGCACCACGTTGATGGTGTTAATACCAAAAGCAGCGCTGAGAAGATAGAAGGGGGGAACTTGAGGTCTATGGAGAAGTCAGACAAGATGTATCTAATTTCTCGTTTGACAACACATATTCATGACTGCACGTACACACTAATATGTTACAGTGCCCTACCAATACGTACTTTCCTACTCCTTGACTGTTACTCTACACTCCCAGTCTATTCAAAACTGATCAGTAGCTTTAGCACACCATAATGCAAATGACCTTAGCATGAGTACTCTACATGGCTACCCCCTGCTATATGTGCTTTTTTGCATCAAGGACCTATTCCACTAGTAGATTCTTACATTCTGATATTTTTTATTCATTCTGGTCAAAGATATTTTTACCTTTAATGCCTAAAACTGTGTGCAACTGACAGTGCTGGAAACCACAGGAGTGGGGGAAGGGAAATAATATTATACTAGTTGTAAAAATGATACATCTAAGATGAGGTGTTCTCAATGGCACAGTTAACACGAGGAGGGGCTTCCCAGGTGGTGCTAGTGGTAAAGAACCTGCCTGCCAATGCAGGAGATGTTAAGAGATGCAGGTTCCACCTCTGCGTCAGGAAGATCTCCTGGAGGAAGACATGTCAATCCACTCCAGTATTCTTGCCTGGAGAATCCTATGGACAGAGGAGACTGGTGGCCTACATTCCATGGGGCTACAAAGAGTAGAACACACAACTGAAGCAACTTAGCATGCAGCAGGTACCTACCATAAGGAGAGTGATCACAGTGACAGCTTATATTGTTTCCTGGTTGATCAGGTTCCTGGCTAATCTGCCCAAGGCACTGTGACTGTGAACCTTTCTTCAGGCATGAAAAGCATGTGATTAGCGACAAAAGTGAGGCAAAGTGGATACTTAATTTCAGGAGACATGCAAATGTTCAGTTTGTCTCAAATACCCTCTGCATTCTTTATGAGGATCCACCCAAATTCCCATGTTCTGACAGGTAGATAATGCTGCTTCCCCAAAGTCATAATGGGCTTTTACCTTTATTTGGTATTGTATCACATCAATGTGAATAAAGAGTGGTCTTCTAGGCAACATACATTATAAAGAACACAAAGTCCTTGGTGTTCAAAACTATGTAAGAGCTGAATGCTCTCTCTTCAAGTATGTCACAGATTCCATCTGATTTTAAACTGATTTAATGCTTTCCACCATATTTCTGTTTTTGATCAGAAACCTATTTTTATTTTCTTGTATTTAGTTCAAACTCATGTTTAGATATATTGTAGCATTGTATTTTATTCCATAGCAATATGTACTAATTTATTTAATTTCTAAGGACATTGGGAGGAAAAGTGTATATCCTTATGAGTCAAGCTTAAGGAAAATACATGAAAAGCATACTTTGCTGACTTTATCCCCATATACAATTCATATATTTATTTTACTGTTCTAAATACATCGTTTAGCCTCTTTTCAATATACTCTTCACCCTCAACTAAATTAGCACTAGGAATTACCACAAAAATTGTGTTTTAACAAAATACTATGGTTTTACTCATTCTTCAATAGTTTCAACCACATCGTTGTGATTTTTAATTGCACTTGGTTCTTTTTTATGTATAATTCTTTAAAATAAAAACTACATATTTAAGATATACAGCATGATGTTTTGACATACATATACTTGGTAAAATAATTGGTGACCCTGTAGGGCATTATGTTAAATGAAATAAGCCAGATACAGAAAGAAAAATGCTAAATTATCTCACTTATATGTGCAATCTGATGCAACAGAAAACCGAGAGTAGAACAGTGGTTAAAAGAGTCAGGGAGGTGGGGGAAATGAGAGATGTTGGTCAAAGAATACATAGTTGCAGTTACAATGATGAATAAGTTTTAGAGATCTAATGTACAGCATGATGACTCTAGTTATTAATATTGTATTATATTCTGTGACAGCATCATTTTCTACTTAATTATCAGCATTCTTTCTTACATATGGGTAGTTTAACTGATCAAAAAGACATTCACTTTCATGCCTATGGGCTTCCCTGATGGCTCAGACGGTAAAGCCTCTGACTGCAATGAGGAGACCTGGGTTCAATTCCTGGGTCAGGAAGATCCCCTGGAGAAGGAAATGGCAACCCACTCCAGTACTCTTGCCTGGAAAATTCCATGGATGAAGGAGCCAGTAAAGAACAGTCCATGGGATTGCAAAGAGTCAGACATGGCTGAGCAACTTCCCTGGTTCACTGGTTCACACCTACACAGCTAACTTTGTCCTTCTTACATCTCTGGGCCATGCTAAAGGCCTGCTGCAAGATGCATTATAATTGATCGTATTAGTGGGCAAGAAAATTCTCATATTATCAGATTAAAATTTCTTTTGTGAACTGCATCTGGATAGTCATTCTGTGTATTCTTTCATCTGTTGCAGACCTACTCTAGAGTAGCACCCTACACCTAGATGAGTAATGAGATGATTGCTTGTGCATCACATTTGGGTTTGTTGGTTCTAAAGAATTACGTGAAAATGACTGATGTTATAACTGATAACCGTAATAACTGATATTGATTGAATATAAAGAAGAAGAGGCATGTGTAGTTATTCAGGCAAGAATAAAAATCCATAGATACTAGAAAATTCTGACACTACTTGCTCAGTGAAACGGGTCCTCGATTTTCTTAGAATTCAGTAGTAATTGTCACTCACCTCTTTCTAGGCTTAACCATGTGTCCTCAGCTTTTCACTTACATTACCTGATAAACCTGAAAGTTCATAGCACTGGTACTTGAAGTTTCACAGATTTTATATTCTCAGATTCATTTTACAGGAAAGTCCACTAGCCTGCTCATTGTTTTTCTAATATTAAATTGATAATGTGACTTTTAATTGGACCATTTTATCCCTGTTAGAGCACATGTTCTATTTTGACATTTCATAAAAGTTCAATGATCAAAATCTGTCTAAAAATAGGGATTATAGCTATTAGCCTTTTCAATTCTAGGCACTTAGTACAGTGCCTAAAACACAGAGAATAAGTGCTCAGTGGTTGTTTGGCAAATAAAATAAATTGGCCCAGCTGGAATGTATATGTATTTTGTTTAAAAAATAATGCTTAGGAAGCTTAAAAGCTTATATATGTGCATTTAAAGTTTTGTATTTGTTTTGTTTTATTTTTACAGAATTCTTTGGGTTGATTTTTTTTACTAATGGAATGATAAAACTCTTATCTGTGAGCTGATTTTCTCAAAATAATAGAACAATAGTCATCTAAGTTTCATTAAATAATACTACTTACAATTATCATATCAACTGTTTGTTTGTTTCTTGAGTAGCTGAAGAGATAGAAGCAAGTTGCCTTATTTCTGAGAAACATAAAAATGTCAAAATCCTTTGAACATCACCAACTGTGCAGAAAAGGTTGATGAAAAAGTAAGCCATTCTTTCAAGAAGTATATTGTTTAAATATACCTGCTTTATAAAAGCATAACACGATGGCCTTTTATTTTTAAGCCAAACAACAAATAAATTCCAAAGGAATTTTTAAAAAGTTACCCAAACCTTAGTAATGAGCTACTACTTCTGCAATATTTTTAGAAATTAACATGCATAGCAGGCTTAAAGTATTTTATAGTGACTAAAAGATGATCTTATAATATGAAGGAAGATTTTTATGTGTTTAACACCAGATGAATCACAATTCAGTGAGGTTTTAAGCTTATAGGAAAAGCATTACACCATGTAGTGTGGCTGTATAAAACATAGGTGAAATAGTAAATCTAAGAATCCCATATTTACGATGACACTTTGTAAGCATTAATGCCAGTGGATTAAGCTTAGTAGGGCAAAATGAAGTGATCAAGTATCCCCAAGATAGTCTTAAGTATAAACAAGGAGAAACATTAACCTGACAAAGAAATCCTTTGCAAGACAAAAATACCAGCAAATGGAAAAGAATGTTTTCATTGCCAAATAAGTCTTGTGTGATACCAAAGGGACAAATCAGAAAGACGCACTAGCAGGGGTCCCCAAGTTCCAGGCTGTGGAGCAGTACCTCTGGTCAGATCAGTAGTCACATTAGATCAGAAATAAAGTGCACAATAAATGTAATATGCTTGAATCATCCTGAACAATCCCCTACCCCTGGTCCTTGGAAAATTTGTCTTCCATGAAACGGGTCCCTGGTGCCAAGAAAGAGGGAGGACCACTGCCCTGCTGTCAAGTAAAAGAAATTTTGATCTGTTGGTTATTTTTGTTTTCAATAGCAAAGCCATGTGAATGTGCTTATCAATTAGTTGGTATATTAAAGGAAGAAGACTATAAGTGCATTTTATTTTATATAAAGAAAAGTTAGGTTTTGCTATTTTAGGACATTGAAATGTGAAGGAGCTGAAACCAATCAGTATAAGAAATATAGCAATGAGTTTCAACACAGATGTTAGAAGAAGTTGTTAGAATCACTAGAATTCCACTAACAAGCAAAGGGAATATGTTGTGTGTCAAAATGGCAATCATCAAAGTTGAATGTGAAGTTTAGACGTCAAAGCTTTGTGAAGTTTAGACGTCATGGCTGGATGTCAGCATGTATAGAGCTACAGGGCTTTTTGTTGAGACAAGACTAGACGAATAGCCTAAATTTTGAATAAGTAGTGCAAATCTGGCATGACATTCAAATAGAAATAAAAACATCAGGAAACTGATTAGAATAACAAGATTTAGATCTGTAGTATACTTACAATTTTTTAAAAGTAGATGGCATTGTATTTAAGGATGTTCTCTTTGTTCTAGAAATTCATAGTCTCAAAGACATTTAGATGAATTGAAGACCTTAGTATGGACTATTCTGATTGTTTTTAAATCTATTTTCAAAGCACATTTCCTGAATGTTATATTTTGCTGCATAGGAAATTACTCCAAAACTTTGTGGCTTGAAACAAGAAATGTTTATTATCTCACACAATTTCTAAGAGTTAGTCATTTTAGAACCACTCAAGTGTGTGATCAAGGTCTCTTAAGACGTTGCAGCCATGCATAAGTGCAGTCATCAGAAGACTTGGCTAGGGTTGTACCATCTGTTCTAAGGTATCTCACTCACATGGCTATGGACAGGAGACTTCAGTTGCTAACTGGCTGTTGGAAGGAGACTTTAGTATCTGCCGTGTGATCCTCTCTGTACAAGGCAGCTGGCTTCCCCCAGAAGAGTAATCCAAGAGAATGAAGCAGAAGCCACAATGTCTTATAAAACTACATCTCAGAAGCAACCTGTCACCACTGATGATGAGTCTCACTGGTCAGATCAACTAACCTGCATATAAAATGTGGAAGAAGTAATTGCCCAAATTCTGGAGTGTCCTTTCTTTCTTATTTCCTTTCTTTCCTTCCCTTTCTTTTTATCCCCCGCCCCTTTTTTCTCTGTCCTCAAAGATGGTCCCTGTGTCCATTGTCTGGTGCTTGTGTATAGGTTCCACCCAAACACCAGAAAACAGGACACTAGGTGCCATCTTGGAGGGCAGAGAAAAAGGGAAATAAATAAATACATTGGAAGAGAAGAAAGGAAATAAGGAAGAAAGGATACTCCCATGTTTGGGCAATGACTTCTTCACATTTTAGAAACTAACATGTAGAAACCATCGACATTATCTCAAAATAAAATTTCATTTCTTAAATGTTGTCAACTGCATTACCAATTACTAAAATCTACTAAGGTTTTTATATTGAGCAAATGATCAATCAGAATGGTCTACTTTTAGTTTGACTTGTTGAAATATGAATATATTTCAAAAGGAATGTTAATCACAAGGTATTTATATGATATGTATATATTTGAATTACCACTAAGTGACAGTCTTCCATGTAGCAAATGAAAATGCAGAGTGTCCAGTTAAATATATGTTTCATATAAATAGCACATATTATTTAGTTTAAGTACATTCCATATAATAAACAAATTTCTTTATCTGAAATTTATATTTAACTGAATGTCCAGTGTTTTACCTGGCAGATTCCTTACCATCTGAGCCTTCAGGGAAACCCTCCACTTGGTAGTTCAGTTCTGTTCAGTCACTCAGTCATGTGTGACTCTTTGTGACCCCATGGACTGCAGCACACCAGGCTTCCCTGTCCATCATCAACTGCTGGAGCTTGCTCAAACTCATATCCTTTGAATTGGTGATGCATCCAACCATCTCATCCTCTGTCGCCCCCTTCTCCTCCTGCCTTCAGTCTTTCCCAGCATCAGGATCTTTCCCAATGAGTCAATTCTTCACATCAGGTGGCCAAAGTATTGAAGTGTCAGCTTATGCATCATCTGTTCCAATGAATATTAAGGGTTGATTTCCTTTAGGATTGACTGGTTGGATCTCTTGAAGTCCAAGGGACTCCCAAGAGTCTTTTCCAACACCACAGTTCAAAAGCATCAATTCTTAGGTGCTCGGCTTTCTTTATAGTCCAACTCTCACATCCATACATGACTACTGGAAAAACCATAGCTTTGACTAGACAGACTTTTGTTGGCAAAGTAATGTCTCTGCTTTTTAATATGCTGTCTAGGTTGGTCATAGCTTTTCCTCCATAGAGCAAGTATCTTCTTAATTTCATGGCTACAGTCACCATCTGCAGTGATTTTGGAGCCCAAAAATATAAAGTCTATCACTGTTTCCATTGTTTCCCCATCTATTTGCCATGAAGTGATGGGACCAGATGCCATGATTATAGTTTTCTGAATGTTGAGTTTTAAGCCAACTTTCTCACTCTCCTCTTTCAATTTCATCAAGAGGCTCTTTAGTTCTTTGCTTTACCTTAAATCACTCTCAAGCTACCTTTTGTTCAAAAGTAGTGAAGTTTAGGTGACATAAAATATTCCCTTTCACACATTATTTTTGCTATAGAAACTTATATTTAAAACAAAAATTTGATGCCACTCTATTTAAAACAAAAAGAGTGCATTAAGGAACTAACATCACATTCATATTTGTTATCCACTAAGTGTGGATGGGTGTATCCCCAAAACTTGAGCAGAAGATATCTTGACAATTGAACAAACATGTATATGTTGTCATGTTTACTTGTAAGATTCTTGAGAATCATGTCTAGGAAGGTACATGATAGCCAAGCTTCCAATTCTAATTCCAGCTTTAGAGTCAATTGAACCAGTAATCTGACCACTTTAAAGGATATGTGCATGCTAAGTTGCCTCATCATGTCCGACTCTGCGACCCTATGGAATGTAGCCCACCAGGCTCCTCTCTTCATGGGATTTCCCAGGCAAGAATATTGGAGTGGGTTGCCATTTCCTCCTCCAGGGAATCTTCCCAACCCAGGGATCAAACCTGCATCTCTCATATCTCCTGCATTGGCAAACAAGTTCTTTACCACTAGCACCACCTGGAAAGACCATTAAAGGATGTAGAATTCTCTAAACCTTAAAGACATTATGACTACTTTAGAATTCCTATGCCTCTATTTCTTTTCCTTAAGATTTATTGGCTGATTTATTTCACGCTCTTTCCTGCCTCGAATCTGTCCATCTTAGGATGAGAATCATGATGCCACTTCAAAATGATTTAGAAGAAATCATGAAGGACCGCAGGAACCTGAGCTCAGGGAAATAATTCAGTATCATCCCTGAAAGTGCCCTGTCCATTGCGTTTGATGTAGTGGACATTAAACTAATCCGGAAGGTACATTTGATTCAGCCAACCCTTTCCACTGAGATCACATGTGGGGTGCTCTGACCAAGATAGGTAAGATGTAGAATCGCTGATTGTAAGTTGCATGGCCAATTTATTTTTCTTTGCACACTGATCTAGCACTATACCCTCAAACCACAAATAGATATGTGAAATACCATCACGGTTAGCATTTAAATAATCTACAGCTGGTTTCCTAACTGTGAAACTTAAAACTGAATTTATGTAAGATAGTGAATCGGGAATGGAGCTGGATCTAGTATTCCAAAGGAAAAAAAAAGTTTTACATATGGCATTAGGAGATGTGGGTTCAGTCCCTGGGTTGGGAAAATCCCCTGGAGGAGGGCATGGCAACTCACTCCAGTATTCTTGCCTGGGGAATCCCATGGGCAGAGGAATCTGGCAGGCTGTAGTCCATGGGGTCACAAAGAGCTGGCCACTACCGAAGTGACTTAGCAGGCACGCACACACATGATTGATGTTAAGGAAGACAAATGAAAACACATGTGTATACCTCTTCCTAATGAGCATGGCTACCACTGGCTGGGTTTTGAAGAACTGGCAAAACACAGTGTTAGTTTCTCAAGTGATATTAAGCAGGGTGATTGATATTTAACAGTAAGGAAATCAATGGATGGCATGGAGGAAAGTTTTCTAAATAGTTTCAAACACTGTCCCTAGTCTTGTTAATGGTTTGGGAAATATTTTTGGTTCATTTAACTAAAATGTCACTTATGGATGTTAAAGCACACAGACAAAAAATATTACTATTATTCTGAATCCTGAACAAATAGACAACTGGTTGAATAAAATAAAAATCAGTTAAAATTATTATATGTATTTGTGCCTTAAAGTTTCAGGAATTTCCTCCTACAATCAAAGAGGACGCTTCTGCGATGTTGTTATACTTCTGTTTGTATACAGAAGTATACAAACATCCTGTAACATCTCCTCTACATCCCATAAGAGACACAAATGAATAGTGAAAAAAGAAAGCAAAGGCAAAAAGATGAAATTGCTTCTAAAATATTGCCTGCTACTTCTGAGTACTTGTCCTTTTTTTACGTCATTATCAGTTATTTAATATTGCCATCAGCATCCCTGCCTGATGACTAAACAATGATGCAGTCTAGCTCTTTCTGGGCCTTCAAACAAAGTGCCTGGAGAGGACAGCTGCACTCTAAAACACAAGTGTCTCTCTACCGGGCTGAGGTCTCAAGGATGAAGACCCACTGCAAAAGGTTAAGTTTATACAGTCCCAGGATTGAAATGACAAATTTTATGTCTACTAAGAACCTAAAACTTTGTTGGATTTGCAAGATTTTGTGCAAGCTACAGCATTTATAAGACAGGCAATATTCTTTCTTGAGGAGGAATTTATATTCTCTGGCAAACCCAGAACGGAGGTTTGTTAGGAGAGCCTGTCCACTGAAAATTATGTAAATACTGGCTACATACATTTCATTTGCAATATGCCATCCTGAACTGGGATTATAGCAAGTGCTGGAAGGGCATTCTTTATAGAGTGAATAGACTCTAACGTCTACCATATTAGAAAGTTATACACGGAATATATTTATGATGTATATCAATTGATATGCAGCCTATTTGGGCCTTCTAGAATTTTCAATTTTTAATTGTTATCAGTTGACATATATATATATGATATATATATGTATCAAGATTTACCTATACCAACTTATAGATTTATAAACCTGTGAAATTTCTGTCCATTTCTTTCAGTAATATAATTAATTTTGCAGTCATAGGCTAGGCAAGTTAAACAAATCAAATGTGATTATAATCAGAGAACAACTTAGAAGTAGGAATTTCTTTGGAAAGTTTAAATGCTAAATTGAGTCATTTTATTGGACTTCTCTGGTGGCTCAAACGGTAAAGCCTCTGTCTACAATGTGGGAGACCTGGGTTCGAGCCCCGGTTTGGGAAGATCACCTGGAGAAGGAAATGGCAATCCACTCAGTACTATTGCCTGGAAAATCCCATGGACAGAGGAGCCTGGCAGGCTGCAGTCTATGGGGTCGCAAAGAGTCGGACACCACTAAGCGACTTCACTTCACTTCTATGGGATATAAGCACTAGGAATAGTTAAGTTAAATCATTAACATTCTAGTTTAAAGCAGAAACATCTTTAACCATGTCTACTGTAATTTTAATTAAATGATCAACTGTGACAGTTAAATGTATACATTCAGAGATTCAACAAATTTTTAGAGTCTATCTGAAAATAGATATAGAGACAAATGACATAAGTCCTAAAATCAAGCCATTTGACTCACAGGGAAAAAAAGACAGAAAGATTCTCAGAGACATTAAAAGTGGTGGCTTATATGAATTTCTTTAAAATTATGTTGACCGCTTCAAGATTTTGGTTGCTTCTAACATTTCTTGACCATGGAACTACGGTTATATGTTGCTGCAAAAATATATATATGTGTGTCAACAGAGAAAGGATGAGTTTCTTTTTTAAGTTCTATTTCTAGAGAATAACCTTAAATAAACAGAGCATGTAACTAGCAGCACACACCATTAAGGTTTGTTTATTCATTCATTCACAATTGGCTCAGTTCATATTTAGAATGTTGACTATGTCTCAGGTTCTATGGTGACAAAAGAAACAAGGGTCCCTATTCCCATGGAATTTAAAACTAGTGGGGAGTCTGAAACAAATATAAAAAATAAATTTGATTCTGCCAACAATTACAGAGAAGACATACAAAGAGTTCTGAATCCCTAATGAAATGACACTGATATGGACTAGAAAGATAAATAGAAAGTTTAGCAATAACAGTGAATCAAAGAGCTAAGTAATATCCAGGTAGGGAGAATGGCATGGAGAACATGTCCTAATCATAGGGATTTCATACCAAGTAGAAAAAAGATGACCAAAATAATGGATTTGCTTGTATTCATTGAAGACAAGTACTCCTACAGTGTCTAAAAAAATTTAGGACACATATGAGGTGCTCCAAGGTTTCCTATAAAGAAACTGGAGAAATTAGAAAGCTATAGACCCTTGGTCTATTTTTAACATCTGCCTGTCCTGAATGATGAAATAGTTAGTTTAATTATATACTAAGTGTTAGACTCTCTCCTACCTTTTTTTTAAAAAAATTTGTTGACTTATGGGAGTGTGATCTCACACACCCATGGTGAGTAGTTCATTGCACTGGTGTCCCCAAAGAACCTTGTCTTCTGGTTTCCACGTCTCTGTTGTTGTCTGCTCTCCTTAAATTTTGACTGGTTGCTTTAACTAATAGAATGCAACAGGCGTGACATTTTTCTAGTTTCAGGCCTTAACCTTAACAAGAAGTGGCAGTTTCTACATTTGCATTCTTAGAAGCCCTGAACTGTCATATAAGTTACCTGATTCTCCTGCAAGAGAGACCATATGGAGAGGGAAGGGATGAGAGATTCCTTGAAGGAGACAGAAATACAGCAGGAGATGAAACCTCAGATGTATAATCCCCATCAAGTCTAAAACCAAGATGTGAGTTTGGGTACTTCCTTTGGAAGGGGACCCCAAGATGCAGTTCAGGAAATGAAGAAGCAAAATGAGGAAGAGAAGAAAGTTAAGGTACTTTACTGAGGGCAATTGAGGGACAATTGCTCTGCAAAGTCTGGGAAGTGGGGTAGCAAACATCTCAGAGTTACCAGCTCCAAGTGCAAAACTGGGTCATGTATCCACCAAATCCCCATCCATCATTGGTGGAATGCTGCTCCCAGAAGCTCTAATTTTCTGGCACTTCTGAGGGTCAAGTGTGCTCCTGCATCAGAACAACACCCACAGGCAGGGAGTCACAGGGCTTTAAAGTAAACAGCTTTTGAGAGCCAGAGGTAAGCACTGACTGAATATAGCAGAGCTCCAGGTAGTCAGCTTCTGCCACAAAATTTAAATTTCTCAGATATTTAGCAACATTGTCTTAGCCTATTATTTCATCTCTAGCCTAACACCTAGCACGTACAGCATACTGTATATATGGTTGTTACATTTTGAATCTGATACTTGTGAAAGGCTTTATGTAGTATTCAAGAGACTCAGTGAATAGTGGGTAGTGAAACATGATGGAAATAAACATGTTTATTCCATTTTAAGAATACCAGTCAGGATGCCCTGACAAAACTAAAAATTATGCCATTCATTTTTGCAAAACCATGTGCTTGGATGTTTTATTCAACATTCAGCTATATTTTTAATTGCTTGGGTGGAGAAAGGATAGAGGAGACTTTCTAAGAAATCTTGGGTATTGGGTGTTCTGCTCCCTTAGTAGAAGTCCTCTGAGGAAGCCTCTATGAATGCTGTATGTCAGTACCTGAGCAACTTAAATGGAAATGGCAGACATTTAAGAGAAAATGTTTCCTAGTCTCATTCAGAGCTTTTACCAAAGAACTGTCACTCAAAAAAATCTTAAATATTTGAAAGAAGAAAAAATTTCTTCATTCTTGAAAAGTTGTGTATCAAAACCAGAGGGCAGAAATGTAGTTTTAAGAGGAAGCAGATTGACAGTCCAAGAAATAACACCTGCTGAACAAGCCTCATTTCAGCAGACAGTTGTTAAGATGCTTTGTCATTATATTTGGAGTGTCCATATTTATCTCACAGATATTTAAGAGGAAAAAAGTATGTGCATCCTGAGTGAGAAATCAATGGAGCCAGTTTGGATGCAATTCTCCTCTTAGCTTTTGTAACTAGATGAAAAAAAAATGCAACAAATTAAATATCAAGCTCATTTTCATGTTAATAATAAGAAGAATAGCTCCAAACTTCTTGTCCTAGGCTGGATTGCCTAATGTCTACTCACAGCTGCTAGGCTGTTTGGTCCCTACAGCCTAACTTTCACTTCTAAATGGAAAACTTGAATTGTGTCAGGATCTAAGTTCAATTTAGTAAATGTGGTATATTTAAGAGGACAGAGAAAGAGAGAGAAAAGAGGAAAAAAGACTTTAGGGAAATGGATGTGCCTTGGCAGTGTCCACAGGTAAAGCATCTTCCTGCAATTCAGGAGACACAGGAGACATAGGTTCAATCCCTGGGTTGGGAAGATATCCTTGAGGAGGAAATGGCAACCCATCCAATATTCTTGCTGGGAAATCCCATGGACAGAAGAGCCTAGTAGACTACAGTCCACAGGGTCACAAAGAGTGGGATACGACTGAGGGGCTAACACTTTCACATTCACTCCCTGTTCCCCTTTCGGGAGAAATGCAGTGAATGAAAAGGCCAAAGACCTTGTCTCACAGGGCAGAAGAACAGCGGGGAAGGGGTCTGCATAATTCATAAACCGAGGAAATGAACCATGCATACGTTTAGCAAGAACAGAGAATACCTTAGAACTCAATCCACTTTTTATAGATGAACTGTAAATTTTGAAGAATTATGTGGTAAAATGATCTAGGGATACATCGTGTTCATCCCTGTGTCAAAATTACCCCAGTGACTTATCCTTGCCTCTCATAATTTAGTCAGGATGCTCTCTTGGATGTGTCCTATAAATCTCTCCAGAGGCCTCTTCAGCTTTTACTAGGTTTTCCTTTCTCTACTGGAAAGAGAGCAGAGTTGAGAACTGTCCATCACACATTGTTATTTTCTGTTACTTTATTGGGTTGGCTCTTTATTTTGTGCTTGGCAGTACCATTTATGAAGTGTTATAGAAGTGTTAGTTGCGGTCATTACTGCTGCTACTACTGCTTCTACTATTGAAAGTCATTTGTGTTTTAGAACTTCAGATAAAAACTCCTTAGGTCAACATGCTTCCCTCCTATTAAAAATGTCCTTTTCTATAAACAGTCCTTGGTCTACCACATAAAAGATAATCAGTTGAAAAAGGGAAAGCGCATTTTAAAGGTCAATTTCAGTGCAGTTTTTCTTCCTGGCAACCTGCATCAGAATCAGGTGAAGTATCCTTTACAAAGGGGCTTCCCCAGTGGCTCAGTGATAAAGAACCTGCCTGCCAATACTGGAGAATAAGAGATGCAGATTCGATCCCTGGGTGGAGAAGATCCCTTGGAGGAGGGCACGACAACCCACTCCAGTATTCTTGCCTGGAGAATCTCATGGACTGAGGAGCTTGGTGGGCTACTGTCCGTGGGATCGAAAAGAGTCAGACACGACTAAAGCGACTTAGCACGCACCTTTTAAAAATGCTGCTTAATAGGAGTGACCAATAATTTGGATTCACATAAAGATTTACATGCGCTTCCCTGATAGCTCAGTTGGTAAAGAATCCGCCTGCAATGCAGGAGACACCAGTTTGATTCCTGGGTCAGGAAAATCCGCTGGAGAAGGGATGGGCTACCCACTCCAGTACGGGACTCGCATAAGGATTTACATGGACTTTCCTGGTGGCTCAGATGCTAAAGAATCTGCCTGCAATGCAGGAGACCCAAGTTAGATCCCTGGGTTGGGGAGATCCTCTGGAGAAGAGATTGATAATCCATTCCAGTTTTCTTGCCTGTGGAATCCCAAGGACAGAGGAGCCTGGCAGGCTACAGCCCACGGGGTCACAAAGAGTCTGACACGACTGAGCAACTAACACACACAGGAGCCACGCCAGATTCACCTAATGAGAATCTCTGGGGTGTGGGAGTCAGAAATATTCATTTTAGATAACATATCCAGGTATTTCCTATTCACTGGAAAATTTAGGACTTCTGCTGATCTTTTTATTAAGGGCCAGGCACATGACTTTGACCTTCCTTGATAAGACTTTTGGTGGAGTATTCGTACACACTAGATATGGTTGCGTCTGACTCTTTGCAACCCCAAGGACTGTATACCATGACTGTAGCCCACCAGGCTCCTCTCTCCATGGAATTTTCCAGGCAAGAATACTGAAATGGGTTGCCATTTCCTTCTCCAGGGGATCTTCCTGACTCAGGGATCAACCTTGCATCTCTTGCATCTTCTGCGTTGGCAGGCAAGTTCTTTACCAGCTGAGCCACCAGGGAAGCCCTAGATACAGCCAAACATTTCTCCAAAACATATTTTATTCTGTTTATTATTATTTTTATTAAGCAGTTATTGCATGTATATTTTAGTATTGATAAATAATTAGAAAAATCTAAATTGTTAAAGTGAAGACACAAAGGTAATTTGACATTATAGTTTCCTAAAGGTTTATCCACACTTTTTATGAAGACATGCAATCATAATTATCCTATAAGCTTTTTAACTTCCTTTTTATTTGAAATTAAATATTTTCAAATTGAATATTTTCAATATCATTAAAGATATTTCTGGAATTATGTCATTTCTAAAAATTTTATGTCATTTCATCAAAATTATATGCAGGCATATAATTAAAATTTTAATTGATTAAACTCAATTTTATTGTTGGAGATTTTAGTTATTTATAGATTCTTTAGAAATATTAAAATGCTTAATTAACACTCTGATCATATTCATTTACTTTGCAACTATAAAAATATCATGATATAATCTTCATAATTCTGATAATATATTCTTTACCATTTGCAATTATTATAGCAGATTTTAGATTGCTAGCAAAATAAAGTGAAAATTTTCTCTAAGTAATTGATGACTATAATGAATAAATTTATTTCATAGTCCAAATACATTGCATATCATATTTTAAAATTAACTTTATGAAAGTGTAATTGTTCATTGCAGTGAACATGAAAACTAAATGAAAGACTCCAGTTGTCAAATTTAATGGAAAAAAATAGTTTTCACTTCAGATGTATCCATTTGAAACTGAGAAGGAAAAAATAGCATAGAGAAACTTACCTTTAGTGAAAGTAGGAAAGGAAAGGAAGATGAAGCACTCAGTAATACTCTGAGCAATACTTTATTTTGTTTGAAGTCAAAGCAATCTTCAAACATTTCCCTCTATTCTGTAAAAATGATTTCCCAAGCTGAAAGGATTTTGAAAGGAACTTTCAAGGTGAAACATTTTCCAGAAAATTCTCTTCTACATGAACAATATGCTAGCAAATTAAGCTAATAAGAACATTTGATGTGAATATGCTCACTGAGTTTGTGTTGAGAGAGCAGATCTCCGTTCTTCAAATGTGGAACCCTGAGGTCTTGCAACTGACAGTAAGTTTTCATATAAGGAAATCACCAGAGCATCACCAGTGTGTTCTCAGTCTCTTGTGAAAAGATTGTACATCTGAGGAAATGAGCAACAAACAGTCTGCCAAGGGCATGATTACTGCTCTAGGTAAGACTTCAGGGTTTCTGCAACCCTCCAAGAAAAGAAATGCCTGGTTTTGGCTTACCAAAATGTTACCAGTTGCTTCATCTATTTATGACTTACATCACTTTTACAAAGTACAATTCTATGGTTAATCCCTTCATAACCTTTATAAAATTCCAGTTTAAAGAATCCCTCCAAATATTTTAAAGACAAGATATTTAGAATTATTGGGACCAACCAAAACTTTCTTTCAGTTGTAGCTTATTCAACACTTACTCTGAGCTAGTTTAGTTCATTTGGGTTAAACGTCTGTCTACAATGTGGGAGACCTGAGTTTGATCCTTGCGTTGGGAAGATCCTTGGAGAAGGAAATGGCAACCCACTCCAGTACTCTTGCCTGGAGAATCCCATGGAGGGAGGAGCCTGGTAGGCTACAGTCCATGGGGTCACAAAGAGTTGGACACAACTGAGTGACTTCATTTTCACTTTCAAAATAACCTAAAAAGATAAACTTAATTATCTCATTTTGAGATGAGAAATTATAACCATCATAATTAAAACACCCAGAATTTTCAATTAGTGATTGGATCACTAATGAATTACACCATATTCCTATTCATTATTATCAATCTAGTTCCCAGAGCAAAGAGCAGCTTTGATAGAATCGATACCATAAAAGGGATCTATTCTTAAAATAGCATTTTATAATTTGCAAAGAACAATGGGGATAAAAATTTTCATTGAAGTACATCATTGAATTTTTTTTTCATAAACAGGAGAAGAATAACTTGACTTTTCCATTCATATAATAGAACAGTGATTTCAAAACTTACTGAACACATTCCCTTATCAGTAAAAATGCTTTGAACTTGCCAAATATGTATTAAAAAATTTGTAAAAAGTTATATACATGCTATACTGAATTATGTTTTTATAAATTACATCTAAAAATTCAAAATTAAAGGGATCAAAGGTATGAATCATTTTGAAGTCCTCATTTTCCTCTCTCCTAAAAATCATTTTTCATGCTCCACTTTGCAAACTTCTAGGATATATTCACAAAAATCCTTCCAAACGGAAAGACAAACTTATTGTGGGTAAATGTAAAGAAACAGTTCACTTTTGAAATTTGCTACACTGGGTTTGTAGATCTAGAGAGTAATCTCTGGGGAGGGTGGTGGTTATACATGTGTATATCTTATAAATTCTCTTAACCAGACTTAATTAAATTCATTTGCTGTATTTCTAGAACTTCTGAATGTTCTTGGCTAGTTGGAAACTCTCTATATACAATCTCTGCAGGTTGAATAGTATACATACCAAAAGTCAGTTCTATTTATTTTTCTCCTGAAAATAGAGTTTAACTGCTGTGCATTTCCGTGTGATCTAATCTTCAGGTTTACCTCTGGATCAGCAAAACTAAAATAGAAAGCACCAGATATAGTGCTTATTCATAATGAGGAGGGTCTTGCATACCTGTTCAGCATCATTCAATTGTTCATAAAGGAGCCACTACTAAACATTTTAGAAAGGTTGAGTTTTGTGCATATGTGGATATTAACATGGTAAATGTTCCACCTGCTCACACTTGCTGGAGGCATAGAGATGGGAAAATGTTTCTGATCCTAGAATAAAGAAGCTATAAACAGTTTTACACTGCATTAGATCCCAAAGGGAAGTTAAAAGTCTGATAATTGGAAGAGCCATTTATTGAAATAATCCTTGACATCATAAACATTGCTTCCATTGTAATGGCCAAATAACAAAGACAACCAACGTGGCAGACTGTTTAGGAAAATATAAGTCCCTTTTCACATATTCAGAGTTCTTTGGCTTTTGTTTTTCAATGCTGCTAGAGGTGAGAGACTGGATAACCAAGCAGAAGTAGGTTTTAGAATTAAAAATTTATCTCCACTTTGAATTAGATATTCAAACTGAAGTTCAAATGAATGATTCAAACACTGAAAAACTTCAGGAAACTGATGTTTCAAAAAATTCACAGTTTTAATGTAGTTTTGTAACATATTTAAAAGTGGTATTTGAGTTTTAGGCCTTATAATTAATTTCTGGTAATAAAATTAGCCTAGTCTTTTAATTGGAATTTTTTTACTCTTAATATCTTACCTGAATTTTTCAGTGACCAATTTTAAACCTGACAGGAAAAAATAATGAAAATTTGAGCAAATGGCTATAGTTTAAGCTTCTAAAATTTGACTGCCATTCTTCACTCATTCTTTGTTGAATTACACCATTAGTTAATGTGTGTAACCAACATTAAACACTGAAAAATTAAATTATTCAAAAATACTTATATTTGTATGTATTTATTTTTCAATGTTTGAAAAATAAAGACATTTCACAAAATATTGCTTATCACAACATTTTCATTAGAAATAATAGTCTTATGAATTTTGAACATATCTATTATATCATAATGTGCCAGATCATTCTGTATCATAATTCTATGTACAATTTGAGTGGCTTAAAACTGCAAAGGATAATTTACCTGTCATGCAAGGTCCTCACTGGCCTCAAAGATGCCTTTCCACTGAGATCATTCTCCACATTGTCACCAGGCTGCTTCAGTGGGTCTTATAAACAGGGTGGAAGAGTGGGAGAATAAAGAAAAGCTTTTCAGTGCCTTAGCCAGAGACTTTCATGTGTCACCTTCTCATACAACCCATTGGACTGGTCAAATGGACTAATCACATGGCCTCATAGAGTTGCAAAGGAGATGAGAAATGAGGTCTTTCTTTGCCCATAAGGGGAAACAATTTTGATGAATACTAGCAATGTCTATTCACATGCGTGCAAACATGTTCTAACTTCTGGAATATACTACTTATTTTAATATAGTCAAAAAAAAAAAAAAGAAACCTACATTGAGCATCTTTCCCACCAAATGCCACTCGTCCAACAACTGGGTAATGTATTTCTCGTAAATTATATCAACTTAGCAATATTTATTTATTAGAAAATCATGAATAAAATACTATGACCTAAGGAAGACATCCTTTGCCCCTTTCTTAGAAAAATCTTATAAAGCTGTTCATTACTTTGCAAGAATATCCTGCACTTGCCATGTGTGAAATTTATAACGATGGAAGATTTCATCAAACTGTGACCTAAGGTATTATCCTTAGAATGAATTTGAAATTTTCTGGGCATAACCAGGAGCTATTTCTCTGCCAGCAGTGGCTCCAGGTAAATGGGGAACACTCGGGGCAATCTCTCACTCTGTAAAGAGTTTTCCAATTCTTTTAAGCACTTAGAGGCCAGGAAAAGACACTTTATAAATCAATAAGTTACTATAATGCCATAAGCCTTTGACCTGTCTGAATCATTAGACTCAATTTGCATTGCTTAAAAGTCAAAATAATAAGTGCAGAGAGGAAAAACCATTATGACTCAGCAAATGCTTTCTTGTAGTCGATAAGTTGTGAGAGTGAGTAGAGAGATGAGACGAGAGGATGGTGAACAAGGTAGAAAGAACTCTTTCAGCTGCAAGAAGTTTGTAATGTGATCAGTAAGAAAGAGGAGGTCCGTTTCAGTGTTTCCCTTGTGAACTCGTATCTTCAAATTATTCCTCCTTCTTCTGATAGATTAACTCTAACTGTTGATACAGTTAATCTATAAATGTTAAAGATCAAAGGTACTTAAAAAGTAGTTGTTGCTTTTTATTTTGTGACTGAATTCTGATGCAACTGAGAATATAAATCAAAACCTCACAAAATCAATCCAGCTAGACAGTCCCCTCAATTTCCCAGTCTCTGTTAGAAAAATGTTTTGCTATTATACTATTAAAGGAACCTTTATTTTTTTTATTGTTTCTCTCTTCCTACTTCTTTTAAAATATCATACATTTAAATACATATTTTTATTTGGTAAACCACCTGTCAACAACTTGTAGGTATTCAATTAAGTACGTTTGAATTCTGCAAAAGAAGAAGTTCATATCATTGTCCCCTACAAAATAAACTTGTATTCTGTAACACTTGCTTACTAAAGTAGTAAGTGGGTATTCAGTAGTAAGTATTAGTAGTGAGTATTCCCCATGGTGTGGTGGTAAAGAATCCACCTGCCAATGCAAGGGTCAGGGAGATAGGATTCAATCCCTGGATCAGGAGGATCCCCTAGAGGAGGAAAATGGCAACCCACCCCAGTTTTCTTGCCTAGAAAATCCCATGGACAGAGAAGCCTGGAGGGCTACAGGCCCTGAAGTCAGAGAGTTGGGCAAAACTGAGGGACTGAGCATGCATGCACACACACATTCGATATGGCAGCTAGTTGGCAATAACTCATCCATTGAAACTTGATGCCTGAACAGAATGAATATATTATGAATAAATTTCAATATATGAATTGATTCTGTTAATTTTCAAATAAGAAAACTGAGGTGCAAAGAAATAAAGACTTTCATGTGAAGTCTCAGAACTCATTGACTACCTTTCTACCTATAAAATATAGACCCATTTCTCTTCATTTTATATGCAAGTGTGTTTCTCCAAAGCTAAAAAGTGATGCAGAAGAGAGGTCTTTCAGTAAGCTTGATTATCATTTTCCAATTATTAATTTATTTTTTCATCTAACCATTCATTCAAAAAACATTTATTGAGTTTTTTCAGGGAACAAACTCTGGGGATTCAGATGTTTTCAGTTCATTGTCATTGCTTTTATTTATTTTTTTAATATATATATTTTAAATTATTTTTTGTTTATTTATTTATTTTTACTTTACAATACTGTATTGGTTATGATAACCCTGTATGCAAGACAGCAAAAGAGACACAGATGTATAGAACAGTCTTTTGGACTCTGTGGGAGAGGGAGAGGGTGGGATGATTTGGGAGAATGGCATTGAAACATGTATACTATCATGTAAGAAACGAATCACCAATCTAGGTTCGATACAGGATAGAGGATGCTTGGGGCTGGTGCACTTGGATGACCCAGAGAGATGATATGGGGAGGGTGTTGGGAGGGGGGTTCAGGATTGGGAACTCATGTACACCCGTGGCGGATTCATATCATTGTCATTGCTTTTCAAAGCTCACATACTAACAGGAAGTGAAAACAACAACATTTATGTTGTGCTAATTGCAAAGTGCAAAATGATATGGATAACTTGTTACTTTTGCAGTGTTATTTGGCCAAGACTTGCTTTAAGAAAAAAAAAAAAAAAAAGAGTTTGTCAAATTGGAAAGAAGGGAAAGTTGTCTCTTGCCAGAAAGTGTCATTAGGGCAGGTGGAGGGTGTTGTGATCTTGAGGCATCTATAGGACCTGAACTGAACGTAAATGCTGGGACTTGAAAGGTGGTTAGACCTTTTGGTTGAAATAATATTAGAATGAAATTAAAAGACGCTTACTCCTTGCAAGAAAAGTTATGACCAACGTAGATAGTATATTCAAAAGCAGAGACATTACTTTGTCGACTAAGGTCCATCTAGTCAAGGCTATGGTTTTTCCTGTGGTCATGTATGGATGTGAGAGTTGGACTGTGAAGAAGACTGAGCGCCGAAGAATTGATGCTTTTGAACTGTGGTGTTGGAGAAGACTCTTGAGAGTCCCTTGGACTGCAAGGAGATCCAACCAGTCCATTCTGAAGATCAACCCTGGGATTTCTTTGGAAGGAATGATGTAAAGCTGAAGCTCCAGTACTTTGGCCACCTCATGCGAAGAGTTGACTCATTGGAAAAGACTCTGATGGTGGGAGGGATTGGGGGCAGGAGGAGAAGGGGACGACAGAGGATGAGATGGCTGGATGGCATCACGGACTCAGTGGACGTGAGTCTGAGTGAACTCCGGAAGCTGGTGATGGACAGGAAGGCCTGGCGTGCTGCGATTCATGAGGTCGCAAAGAGTCGGACATGACTGAGCGACTGAACGGAGCGGAATATTGGAATACTAGTTTTATCCTTTACTGACTGCTGAATTTGAGCAACTACTTAACTTCTCTGACTTTCAATGTATTCCTTGTAAACTGGGATCATTCTTCCCTTCCCAATAGATATCATTCATTGTTAATATTTAGTTAAATAAAATATAAAGCATTTAGCACAGTGACACATAAAAAATAAACATCTAATGTTTTTAAAATTTCTCAAAAGCCTTTTAACCACTATGTTGATATGTTGAGATGATCACCAATTTACACAGAATATATAGATACCATGGCTATATGCTGTATGAATATAAATACATATGCCAATAGTGCATATTTATTTGTTCAAATAATTTAACAGGGAAAAATCATTCAACATTCCATAAGCCATCTTAATATAGCCTTCCTTCCAAACACCAACTTGAAAAACAAATTGAGAATCTGTCTACCATATATCTTAGACAAAATATAACCCCCCCCAAAAAAATATATATATATAGTTGAATGTTAATAATTTGCACGGGAAAAAAGTTTATCTCATGTCATTATTGTTTCTTAATATTTTGAAACATTTTGCTTTCGACATTTATTTCTATCCAGGCTTGTCACTTTCCAAAATTGGAGCTAGAATTTGCCTGCATCTGAGCCATGTACTTTACATATCCTATTTTATCCAAACACATGTATAACAGTAGGCAGGGCAAAAATTCAACCATTCTAGGCCAGAGAAATATTTGGTTCTTATTCTTTTCATTTGTTTTTCATTTGTTGTCAGTTTCTACACTCATTTTAATTTATACTTTTTATATTTTTTATCTTAAATCTAAAATAAGTAGAATCATGTGTATTTTTATTTAGTCCTCATTCCAATTCTTGAGACCTGACATATAGTTAGTCATTTAAAACATAATTATCACTATAGATTTGTCTATTGGTCAAATTAGACAAAGTTTGTTACCTTTCTCTTACAGGAATCCTGGTAAATATGCATTACCCTAATCCTAAAAGATTTTAAATGCTTGTACTTTTATTGACTAGTTCTCCTTGTCATTCACATTACTTTCAGAGGAAGGAAAAAAAAGTCAGAAACACACATATGGCAAACACAAAGACAGGAGTGAGCTGATTCTAATATGCTATTGTCCATGTTGACATAAATTTATTAGAGGAATGAGTATTGGTTTCTATTTGTCTGCATGTCATGTCTGGCTGGGGTGTATATTATGCCAATGCTATTTTGGATTGATTGCTGACAGCAGCATCATTCATTATGCATGTGAGAAATGAAGTCCCAGAGAAATAATTTTTTTTTCAGTTTGACTCCATGAATATACAAAAAGGTTGGAATTTCTTTGTGGTGGTAATCAGACAATAAATGTCTCATTACCATGTTTAAACCACATGCTAAGTTACAAGCATTCGTAATATACTGATAGTTAGTGATGTCTTCTTTTGAGGTTTAGCTGTGAGAAAATGTATGATTTGAAAAATAGCCTAGTACCTAGGAATAGGCATTCCAACTTTGCAAACTGCAATGTTAAAATTATTCCACTATTCATCTAGTGATGGAACAATGTTACATCTGCAAAGAAGAGAAAAAGATAAAAGAAACACTAGAGATTTATGATTGTTCAGGTTACTTCTAGTAAACTGAGGTAGAAACTTATTAAGACTCTGTTGCTCACTTCATGTTTCTTATTGTTCTAATTATACCAATCATGGTCTGTTCCAGTTGTATATGATACTGAACTATAACCACGGTTTAAAAATCAGATACTGCAAATGGACTGAAGCAGCTAATAACAAACGGAGGGAACAATGCATTAAAAATGAGATTTGAGTATCAGAAGATGCCTGGCCTCAGTGACTCAGTTCCATAGACCAGATGTCTTGAACTATGTTAGTCATTCAGTCGTGTCCAACTCTTCGCAACGCCATGGACTGCAGCCTACCAGGCTCCTCTATCCATGGAATTCTCCAGGCAAGAGTACTGGAGTGGGTTGCCATTTCCTTCTCCAGGGGATCTTTCTGACCCAGGGATCAAACCCAGGTCTCCCTCATTTCAGGCAGATTCTTTACCCTCGGAGCCACAAGGGAAGCCTCAGATGTCTTGAAACAATGTCTTTAATGAAAATAGTCAGTTTTCAGTTACCAATTGGCCTATAAATCACATTATGAAGGCACATTAAGTGTATTTCAAGTTGAGTGCATTTTCATATGGCTTTTAAAAAGGTTGTAATTTTGTTGAGTTTTGAACAAACTGAATAACCTGAAAATGGGGTTGGGCTTCTACACCATTTTTGTGGAAAATAAATGAGTTTATCTTCTATTAGAGTTCAATATTTCTAAATATTTCTAAATTTCTAACTTTGTTATTATTATTCATGCATCAACAGTTTCTCATGTTCGTTGTCCTAGTTTGTTTTCATTGTTTTTTGTTTGTGTGGTCTGGGACACTTTTCAGATGTTTTTGGAGAAGGAAATGGCTATCCATTTCAGTATTCTTGCCTGGAGAATTCCATGGACAGAGGAGCCTGGTGGGCTACAGTCCATGTAGTTGCAAAGAGTTGGATACAACTGAGCGACTAACACTCTCACTTTTCAGATATATAAAGTTATGATACAATATGAAGAAAAATATTGTAAATATGTATATCACTCAGTATAGTATAAACACAATTTTACCTAGACTGTCTATCTCACTGTTACCTATGATGTGTATATATTTTAAATTTCAACAGTGCAATCATTATCAGAAACCAGAAAGATTTAGGACAAAGAAAAATATTAAAAACATCTTTCTATTTATGTGTCATTCAATTATCCATTATTGTGTTGTTTAAAAGTATCTAATTTATATGCAACCCTTTTGAAGGCTGTAGTATAGTGACTTGCATCTTTTTTCCATACAAGTTATAGTAACTTATATAGACTTTATCAGTCCTAACAGTCACATTATATTGTATTGAGTAGCAAATTAGTACTACCTGCATTGGTATTAAATGTCATTTATACCAAAAAGCAAATTTGTACTAAATTTTATACAAAAGATCACTAAGGTAATAAGAATTTCATATACTCTATTGATCAAATTTGGGAAGCTACAAACAGCCAACATTACTGGAATTCATCTTATGGTTAATAAATGAAGGATGCTTAATAAAGTATAAAGAAAAACATCACCATATGTCCACTTACTAGTTTTATTATGAAAGCCTTTCAGCAAATCGCTGAAAATCCTATCAAAGGATTAAAAATTCAGTTTCTTATCTATAACTTAGCATTAACAATGGCTTCAAATATATAGCTTTGTTTAGCTAGTGAGCAAACAAAAAACTAGAAGTTGCATCAAACTATTTTGTCACCTAGAAAGAACTATGTAAATGCAAGAAAATTAAAAATATTAAAACATTACTTTGCATTAAAAAAGAGAAAGTTTAGAAAGGTTATGTGTTGCCCAATGAGCAAAGTTATTTTTGATGAGTGACAATACTTTGTAAGCAGTAAAACATTTACATTTATGAAAAATATTAAGACCTTTTGCCAGTGATGTAGGGGTCATTTTCCCTAAGATTTAGCTTACCAAAACCTATTGGAAATAAAGTAGGAAACCCCAATAAATCTGTACATAGTAAAACATCAGAAAAACCTATTAATTTAGGTCAAGTATTTATATTGCCAAAGGAAAACTAAACATATTATCATGTCGGTGAAGTCACTCAGTCGTGTCCGACTCTTTGCAACCCCGTGGACTGTAGCCCACCAGCGTCCTCCATCCATGGGATTCTCCAGGCAAAAATAGTGGAGTGGGTTGCCATTTCCTTCTCCATGTCAAAATATATACAATCTATGAATTTGTAGTTAAGTTTTTCAGTAAAAATTCTTGTGAATGTAGGCTGGACTTGTCCATCTCTTCTGATGTATAGAATATGGAGAAGTGATGCTTTGTGACTCCCAATGGTAAGCTATTAAAAGGATAAATTCCTCCTGGTCCTCTTTCTCCACTGAATTGCTCATAGTAGAACAACTAAGCTGACACGTTACAAGAACATCACTTTGACGACAAAGATCTGTATAGTCAAAGCTATGATTTTTCTAATGGTCATGTATGTATGTGAGAGCTGGGTCATAAAGAAGGCTAAGCACTAAAGAATTGATGCTTTCAAACTGCAGTGCTGGAGAAATCTCTTGAGAATCTGTTGGACAGCAAAGAGATCAAAACAGTCAATTCTAAAGGAAATCAACTCTGAATATTCATTGGAAGGACTGATGCTGAAGCTGAAGCTCCAATACTTTGGCCACTTAATGCGAAGAGCTGACTCACTGGAAAGACACTGATGATGGGGAAGGTTGAGGGCAGGAGGAGAAGGGGACGGCAGACATCATTGACTCAATGGACATGAGTTTGAGCAAATTCTGGGAGATGGTGAAAGACAGGGAAGTCTGGAGTTCTACAGTCCATGGGGTGGCAAAGAGTCAGACATGACTGAGCTACTGAATGAGAACAAGGATATTCAAGAATTCATGAGGAGTGACCCATGAATAGAACTGAGCCCTTCTAGCAGAAATGAGTATCAATTTGTGAGCCATGTAAGTGAGCCCCCTTGGAAGCACGTCCTCTCGTCTGTGGATGACTACAACTTCAGCCAACAGCTTGAGGTCAATGAGGACCGAAGCCAGAAACACACAGCAAAGTCACTCCCCAGGTCCTGATCCACACAAAATGTGAGAGATGATAAATGCTCATTGTTATTTTAAACCACTAACTTCTAGAGTAATCTGTAATGCAGCCATAGATAAACAAAAACAACAGAAAAATAAAAGCATACCAGGCTCTATTGATTAACCTTTGACAGCTGAAGACTGATACTTTACCCCTCCACCCTGCTTTATCCTTCTCCACCCCTCTTTCTGCTTCAGGAGACTGAGCTGCCTAATCACCTCCTGTGCTCTCTGGCTTCTGAGCAGGTTTGGCTAACATCAGCCCCAGGAAGATTAGAGTGAGAGGGACATCCAGACACATAGTCCCTTAGTGGCTTCCCTGTAAGGTACACTTAGCTGCCTGGGTTCCTGGCTAGAAGGTCACTGCTCCTCTCGATCAATTCACACCCTAGAATCTTCTCTCCTCTCGGAATTCTGTTATTCTCCTTCCTCTCCTCTTTCAAGCTTCAGGACTGGTGACAGCTCTGCAGCTTTGAGTTCCACGCTGGTTCCTGAGTATCACTCATTGTTCTGCCCTCAGTTCAGTTCAGTCGCTCAGTTGTGTCCAACTCTTTGCAACCCCATGGACTGCAGCACGCCAGGATTTTCTGTCCATCACCAACACCCGGAGCTTGCTCAAACTATGTCCATCGAGTCGGTGATGCCATCCAACCATCTCATCCTCTGTTGTTTCCTTCTCCTGCCTTCAATCTTTCTCAGCATCAGGATCCTTTCTAATGAATCAGTTCTTCGCATTAGATGGCCAAAGTATTGGAGTTTCGGCTTCAGTATCAGTCCTTCCAGTGAATATTCAGGACTGATTTCAATGATTATTCAGGACTGGTTAGGTTCTTCCCTAACCCCTCATATCTGGGGAAGTTATGGTCCCTTTGGTAAATGCATTCTCCTTGAGTTATTCTAATTTGAATGTGTCATCTCTTATGCTGACTATGTTTTTTGTTTCAATAAAAGTAAATTAGTACACAAATTTCTACATTTGATTGCTTTTATATTCAAATTGTGTTCATAGAATATCACTTTGCTCTTAAACTCATTAAATGAACCAGATTATAGTGAAAGAGGAGAGTGAAAAAGTTGGCTTAAAGCTCAACATTCAGAAAATGAAGATCATGGCATCTGGTCTCATCACTTCATGGGAAATAGATGGGGAAACAGTAGAAACAGTGTCAGACTTTATTTTTTTGGGCTCCAAAATCACTGCAGATGGTGACTGCAGCCATGAAATTAAAAGACACTTAATCCTTGGAAGAAAAGTTATGACCAACCTAGATAGTATATTCAAAAGCAGAGACATTACTTTGCAGACTAAGGTCCGTCTAGTCAAGGCTATGGTTTTTCCTGTGGTCATGTATGGATGTGAGAGTTGGACTGTGAAGAAGGCTGAGCGCAGAAGAATTGTGCTTTTGAACTGTGGTGTTGGAGAAGACTTTTGAGAGTCCCTTGGACTGCAAGGAGATCCAACCAGTCCATTCTAAAGGAGATCAACCCCGGGATTTCTCTGGAAGGAATGATGCTAAAGCTGAAGCGCCAGTACTTTGGCCACCTCATGCAAAGAGTTGACTCATTGGAAAAGACTGATGCTGGGAGGGATTGGGGGCAGGAGGAGAAGGGAACAACCAAGGATGAGATGCCTGGATGGCATCACGGACTCGATGGACGTGAGTCTGAGTGAACTCCGGGAGTTGGTGATGGACAGGGAGGCCTGGCGTGCTGCGATTCATGGGGTTGCAAAGAGTTGGACACGACTGAGCGACTGAACTGAACTGATAATACTGCTCAGAGTTCTCATGTGTACTATGCCCTGGTATCTTACTGTTTCTATCTTATAAATATTTCTCAACTCTATTCCCAGTTCTTCCATTGTCCTCTTTCATCTCATAATTTCTCACTTAAATTACTAACTGATCTCCCTGTCTCTGTTCTTGGTTTGCCCACCTGTCCATCTTCAAACAGCTACCAAAGATATGTCTTAAAATTAGAACATGTAACCCCTCTGCTTACAAATGCATCAGTGACCCTGTTGCCATCAAGATAAAACTCCCTAGCATTTGTAATGTGGGCCCTGACTCAGCTTCCTCCACTTTCCACAGTGGGCAGCTTCCAGATAGGGACTATGGAACCTGAAGGCAGTAGTTTCCACTTTTGTTTTTAAGCAGTAGAACCTTTTTTTCCCTCCAATAAAATTTTCTCAAAAAACTCAAAGCCCAATATGGAAAAAAGATAAGACCAATGTTCTATCAGCATTGGAGAAGGAAATGGCAACTTACTTCAGTGTTCTTATCTCCAAAATTTTTGCCTGCTTGGACAGAGGAGCCTGGTGGGCTACAGTCCATGGGGTCGCAGAGTTGGACACAACTGAGTGACTAACACTTTATCAGATTTATTTTATGCAGTCAGCTTTATAACACTCAGCATTTACTATAAAGTTAATCAAAGAGCACACTTTGGATAAAAACATACACTTGAAACTAGGGTGAATGGATGATAGTTGCTATCTTAGTGAACACTGAAGAAATTTGAATCAGAGACTTACAGTTTTCCTAAATATTATTACATATTGAATTCTGAGTTCTGTGGGACACAACTTGACAAACACTCAGCATCAAGTTCTTTCTGCAGGGCTGGACTTTCTCAGCCTTAACCGTCTAAAACCTGCTAACGATGTGATGTTCCCTGATGTCACACTCCCTTTGTCCTTTGAAGAGGATGTCATGCTTTCTGAGAAAGTTTGGTTCTCCCTGAGTGGTTTTATTTATATCCCCACCCAGTCAATGAAAACCTTTCCCTCTAGGACCATCCAATTCTCCTTTACCAACTCCTCTTCTGGGCCCTGTTGTCTCGCCACACAGAGGCATTCACTCTGAACATTTTGGTGCATTTCCCTCTAGCTTTTTCCCTGCGTAATTGTTTATAAGTGATCAATACCGTACTCTATTTACAAACTTAAATTCTTATTTTTTCACTTGCCTTTATAACAGGATTTTGTGAGTCTTGAACTATTAGAATTGTAAATCTGTAAGGCCCAAAGTGATAAACACCACTATAATATCATTGTAATTCGTTCAAAATTCAATGACTATTTCTTGAGCATTCGCCATGGGCTAGGCGCAGTTCTCAGTGCCAGGGAAGCACTGATGTCAAGCAAGACGGAGGCCTGATCTCTTGCAATTTACTGTCTTTACTTTGGTGACTTGATAGTCTAGAATACACTTGAGAACAGTGAAATCAATGGCACGAATATTATTATTCCTTTGATATTGCGCAATTGTTCAGAGAAAAGCTTCTTAGGCAATAAGTTAAAACAATGAGGGAGATGTTAGTGAGACAGTTACAAAAAGCATCCAGTGACAGCTGATGTGATGACCACTGGCCCCAAAGTCCTAGAAGCCAAAAGCTGATCTAACTCCACCTACTCCTTTATTCCCATTTCAGCTTCTCTGAGTTAACTGGCTTCAAGACTAGGGAAACAAAAGGACCATGGGATCTACTGCTCTATGGCTCTGCCTGAGGTCACCCTTAATGCTGATTCAGTTCTCACCTTGTGTCTTCTAGCAACTGACTCTTTTTTCAGACCATGTGTGACCTAGTCCCTGCCTACCATCCCAACCCTGGGAACCCCTATTTTGTGTCTCCACCCCTGGCTTCTCTCACCAATCTATTAGTTCTCTAAGCCCAGGGCTGTTGAAGTTGAACCTTAGCCCTGCTGGTCACTGTGCCTGGATTCTTATTTCCTGCTGCCACTTTTCCTGGGCAGTGTGAGGACCATCTGCCTGGATCTGATGCTAGCTAGAGTCACACTTGCTGCAGCCTGCCTGCTCAGCACCACAGATGTCTTGCTGCTGCCTCCAGAAAATATTCAGGGAATGGAATCAACAGTGCAAGATGTGGGAGGTGGAAGGATGGTTTTGCAGGACTGTGGCTGGAATGACCAAAGGATTTGTGGTTTCCATTCAGTGAGATAGTGAACGAGGAGGAGCAGTCTTGCTGGGAAAGATGACTGGTCAGTTTCCGACATGCTCAATTTGACGCACCTGTAGATCTCCAGGATATATCCAGTGGGGAGCTGGACACATGCTTTGGGAGCTTGGGGGATAGTGAGAAATATATACATAGGAAGCTCAGCACCTGTCAATGACCAAGATTTCTATATTCATGTATAGCTAAAAAGATCACTGAGGAACCCAAAGTTCTTTTACTGTTATACAAATCTGTACATGTCATTAATCAACAGTTCTGTATAATTAGAAGCTCATTTTTCTGTTAACCACCCTGAAATTTGCCTAAAGTCAATAAGGTCAAATGTTGAATAAATATTTACTCAAAGAGGGATATTACAGATAAATGCTTCTAACCTGAAAATTAATCAGTCTGGGTCTGGTTTGGGCTTTACCTAGGGTTGACGGTTGTTTAAGTATATTATTGTTGCTATTGTCGTTCAGTCACTAAGTTGTGTCTGACTGTTTGAACCCCAGGGACTGCAGCACGCCAGGCTTCCTTGTCCTTCACCCTCTCCCTGAGTTTGCTCAAACTCATGTCCACTGAGTCAACGGACAGTTAGTGATTCTTGTTTTCCACCCCTACATTAGAAAGACAACATATTGAATATGTAGTGATACAAGATTTGGTTCTACCACAAGAAACTGGATCAATAGAAGTTCTGGGGGAGAAAGGCTTCTCCTTACCACGTTTGGGATGCGGGTATTCACTCCTTTAATGGGGCACTCATAATTCCCATTACAGTTAATGGAAGTTGCAGGTCTGTATCAAGAGGCACACAAGCCTTGCTGTCTTTATCAGAAAATGATTCCTTTTGTGTTGATCTCCTAGCTGTGTTTTCATTCTACCTTTTAAAACCATTACACCTAACAGAGTTTTGAGTGCATTATAGGTAACTTTAAGAAGCCATCATTATCTCCTCTCTCTTAACCACATAATAGGGGGTAGAAAAGTGAGAGCACAGTATATACACCACGCTGAGGAGAAGAAACTTGCCTGGAATTTTTGAACCCTCAGCCTATTTTCTGTAATGCTCTATGGTGAATCAGTCTTAAGAGCTCCATCATGCACTAGGATATGTACTTCCTGCCAAAGGTTACCAGATTACAAAAGTGTCCTCAGCTCAGAAGGGACTCATAATTCACCATCACCTTATTTTGACACTAAGAGAGAAAATATGTGCATCAAGACAAGTAGAGAAAATAATGGGAAAAAAAACCTATATTAAGTTAACAGTGCAGCAAACACGCCAAAGGGAAAAATACACACTAGAACAATAATAAGGATAATAGAAAAGTAATGCTGTTAAATTATGAGGAGGGATTTGCTGGTCAGCTCATAAACATTTCCCTGACGGGCAGTTAGTTTCTTAAAGAGCTTCCCTTAGGCATGAGAGGAAATGGGAAAGTTAAGTTAGATCTCAGAGTTGGAAGAAAACAGTTAGTTGTGCAATATTTCTAAAAGACAAGGTCAGATACATTTCCTGAAGGGAAGTGGACATATTTAGAAATATTAAAAACTCAAGTGACTTGGAAGGAATCGTTAACATGAAAAAGTTGAGCAGTCTCAAAAAAAAAAAAAAAAATGATGAGCAGTCTCAAAGCACAAAGGCAGGATGGTGGAAACATCAGGAACACAACCGAAGTGAACTCTTATAGGATCTATAAATAACATGAGGAAAAAAGAAGAGGGATGCAACATTTATGAGAAGATCTCAGGAAATACGTTCTTAGCCTGCTAAAAAGCTCACAGGAATGTACCTATTAAGTTTCAGTATATTTCATTTTAGCAGAGTTATAATCAAGTAAGTGACATTTACAGAAAAATAATAAAAGTATAATTATCAGAAAGTTTTGTATATCACTAATGTTGGCCTTTCTTTTTTACATCATTTCATAAACTTTGTATGATGAAGGCGCATACCACAAAGTAATAAACACTAGAATCAACTCCCTGGGGAAGGCTGGCGTCCCCTGAATATTTGGTGATACCTGGATCACTGGGTGACACATTTTTAACCCTTTCAAATTCCTTCCTCTTCTGATTTGGGTCTTACATCTTTCTGATGGTTTGTAAGTTTAAATGCAACAGTTTAATATGCTACTCTATTCTTCGCTTCTCTATTGAATATAGTCTATCTACAGTAAAGAGGACCCTACTTAAGGTAGAATTTCTTTTCAGATTATGTAAATCCATAAAATTCATACAATTTTACAATGTATAATTATACAATGAATTTTTCATATATAAATTTGTGTAATCCTCCCACACCACAATATGGAACATTACCAGCACCCCACAAACCTCACCATTTCCTCTTCAAGGCAATATCCCCATACTCATAGCTGGTATTCTGATTTATATCATAAGATTAGTTTTTCTTGCTTTAAACTTTAATATAAATGAAATCCTGAAAGTATGGTCAATATGTTACTTTTCTAAAACTTTCTATATGTTGGCATATTGAGTTCAAGTGTAACTCTAGATATGAATGTGTTCAACAAATGCAATTTTATCTATTTTACATTCTCTTACAAACTATTCTAGGAAGTTTTAAAATGCAAGTTTCTCAGCTCTCCCCCTAAAATAAAAAATTCTTTCAGTACTAATGCTTGCCTGATTCCCCCTCAGTCACACCAATTTAAGAATCAGGAATGGCATGGTGGTTTGAACTAAATAATATCTGGAGTACTGATCTTTTCTCAGTCATTACAATCTTTTTAATCAACACTGATATTGTTTTTTTTTTAAGTGTTAAAAATGAAATGAAATAAAAACTTGTGCTGGTTTTTTTTGGAGTTGTTGTCACATGTTACTTTTTTCTAAAAAGTCAAATGGGCCACAGAACAAAGTCTTCACTTTACCCTAGATATCTAACTCTCTTTTCTAGACATTCATTATTACTCACTTCTTATGTATCCTTGCAAAAATAGCACACACATGGATGTTTCTTTTTTATAAAAATGGATTAATTCTACACAAATTATTCTGTATTTTGTTGTTGTTCAGTTTCTAAACCATGTCTGACTCTTTGCGGACCCATGGACTGCAGCAAGCCAGGCTTCCCTGTCTTCACAATTTCCTGGAGTTTGCTCAAACTCATGTCCATTGAATTAGTGATACTGTCCAACCATTTCATCCTCTGTTATCCCCTTCTCCCACCCTCAATCTTTCCCAGCATCGGGGTCTTTTCCAAAGAGTCAACTTTGTGCATCAGGTGGCCAAAATATTGGAGCTTCAGCTTCAGTATCAGTCCTTCCAATGAAGATTCAGAACTGATTTCCTTTAGGATTGACTGGTTTGATCTCCTTGCAGTCCAAGGGACTCTCAAGAGTCTTCTCTAATGCTACAATTCAAAAGCATCAATTCTTCAGCACTTAGCCTTCTTTATGATCCAACTCTCACATCCGTACATGACCACTGGAAAAACCATAGCTTTGACTCTACAAACCTTTGTTGGCAAAGTGATCTCTCTGTTTTTTTAAATGCTGTCTAGGCTGATCATAGCTTTTCTTCCAAGGAGTAAGCATATTTAATTTTGTGGCTATAGTCACAGTCTCCAGTGATTTTTGGAGCCCAAGAATATAAAATCTGCCACTGTTTCCACTTTTCGCCATCTATTTGCGGTGAAATGATGAGATCAGATATCGTGATCTTAACTTTTTTGAATTTTGAGTTTCAAGCCAGCTTTTTCACTCTCCTCTTTCACCTTCATCAAGAGGCTCTTTAGTTCCTATTTGCTTTCTGCCATCTTAGAGTGGTATCATTTGCATATCTGAAGTTGTTGATACTTCTCCTGGCAATCTGAATTCCAGCTTGCATGATGTACTCTGCATATAAGTTAAATAAGCAGGATGACAATCTATAGCCTTGATGTATTGTCTTCCCAATTTTGAAACAGTTCGTTGTTCTATGTCCAGTTCTAACTGTTGCTTTCTCATGTGTAGATACGTTTCTCTAGAGACAGCTAAGGTGGTCTGGTATTCCTATCTCCTTAAGAATTTTCCACATTTTGTTGTGATCCACACAGTCAAAGGCTTTAGTATAGTCAATGAAACAGAAGTAGATGTTTTTCTGGAATTCCCTTGCTTTTTCTATGATCCAACAGATGCTGGGAATTTGGTCTCTGATTCCTCTACATTGTCTAAATCCAGCTTGTACTCAGCTCAAGAACGTGAAATTCTCAGTTCATGTATTGTTGAAGCCTAGCTTGAAAGATTTTGAATATTATCTTGACAGTATGTGAAATGAATGCAATTGTGCAGTAGTTTGAGCATTCTTTGGCGTTGCCTTTCTTTGGGATTGGAATGAAAACTGACCTTTTCCAGGCTGCAGCTATTGCCGAGTTTTCCAAATTTGCTGACATATTGAATGCTGCATTTTAACGGCATCATCTTTTAGGATTTTAAATAGCTCAGCTGGAATTCTATAATCTCCACTAGTTGTTCATAGTAATGCTTCCTAAGGCCCATTTGAGTTCACACTCCAGGATTTCTGGCTCTAGGTGAGTGAACACACCATCATGGTTATCCAGGTTATTAAGATATTTTTTGTATGTTCTCCTGTGTATTTTTACCACCTCTTCTTAATATCTTCTGCTTTTGTTAGTCCTTGTTGTTTCTGTACTTTATTGTGCCCCCTCTTTGGATGAAATGTTCCCTTGGTATCTCTAATTTTCTTGAAGAGATCTCTAGTCTCTCTTCTATTGTTTTCCCTATTTATTTGCATTGATCACTGAGGAAGGCTTTCTTATCTCTCCTTGCTATTCTTTGGAACTCAGCATTCAAATGGGTATATCTTTCCTTTGCCTTTGTCTTTAACTTCTCTTCTTTTCTCAGCTATTTGTAGGGGCTCCTCAGACAACCATTTTGCCTTTCTGCATCTCTTTTTCTTTGGGATGGTTTTGGTCAACACCTCCTGAACAATGTTACACACCCCTGTCCATAGTTCTTTAGGCACTCTGTCTACCAGATCTAATCCCTTGAATCCATTCATCACCTCCACTGTATAATCATAAGAGATTTGATTTAGGTCATACCTGAATGGCCTAGTGGTTTTCCCCACTTTCTTCGATGTAAGTCTGAATTTTGCAATAAGGAGCTCATGATCTGAGCCACAGTCAGCTCCAGGTCTTGTTTTTGCTGATGTATAGAGCTGCTCCATCTTCAGCTACAAAGAATATAATCAATCTGATTTTGGTGTTGACCAACTGGTGATGTCCTTGTGTAGAGACATCTCCTGTGTTGTTGGAAGAGGGTGTTGCTAGTGCATTCTCTTGGCAAAACTCTGTTAGCCTTTGCCTTGCTTCGTTTTGTACTCTAAGGCCAAATTTGACTGTTATTCCAGGGATCTCCTGACATCTTATTTTTGTATTCCAATCCCCTATGATGAAAAGGACATCTCTTTTTTGGTGTTGGTTCTAGAAGTTCTTGTATGTCTTCATGGAACCATTCAACCTAAGCTTTTTTGGCATTAGTGTTTGCCCAAGTCTATGCCCCAATATTGTTTGGAACATAGACTTGGATTACTGTGATACTGAATGGTTTGCCTTGGAAACAAACCAAGATCATTTTGTCATTTGGAGATTGAACCCAAGCACTGCATTTCAGACTCTTTTGTTGACTATGAGCGCTACTCCATTTCTTCTAAGGGATTGTTGCCCACAGTAGTAGATATAATTGTCATCCGAATTAAATTCACCCATTCTTGTCCATTTGAGTTCACTGATTCCTAAAATGTCAATGTTCACTCTTGCCCTCTCTTGCTTGGCCACATCCAATTTACCTTGATTCATGGACCTAACATTTCAGGTTCCTATGCAATATTGTTCTTACAGTATTGGACTTTACTATCACCACCAGACAAATCCACAACTGGGTGTGATTTCTGTTTTGGTCCAAACTCTTCATTCTTTTTAGAGCTATTTCTATACTCTTCCCCAGTAACATATTGGATACCTATTGACCTAAGGGACTCATCTTCTGGTATCATATCTTTTTGCCTTTTCATATGGTTCATGGGGTTCTCAAGGCAAGAATACTGAAGTGGTTTGCCTTCTCCTTTACCAATAGACCACATTTTGCCAGAACTCTCCACCATGACCTGCACATCTTGGGTGGCCCTGCACAGCATGGCTCATAACTTCAACGAGTTACACAAGTCTGTGATCCATTTTGGTTAACTTTCTGTGATTGTGGTTTTCATCCTGGAGAGTCTGTACCTTACTTTATTTTTAGATTTTATTTATTGTTTATTTTTAAATTAATTTAGTTATTTTAATTGAAGGCTAATTCCTTCACAATATTGTGGTGGCTTTTGCCATACATTGACATGAATCAGCCATGGGTTGTACCTTACTTTTTTCAATTGTAAATTATAATGAAGGTCATTTTCCATTAGCATATAGAGAACGACCACACTAATCTCAAAAGTTTTATGGTACTGCATTCTAAGGCTATATATACTTTACTGTGTGCTGCGATTCATGGGGTAGCAAAGAGTCAGACACAACTGAGTGACTGAACCTGAACCTGAACTTACTTAATCAGATTTTAGAATTTGAAAAACAGATATGCATCCCTGTTTGGGCAGTGATTCTTTATCACTGAGATAGAAATTTCATGACACTAGGACATAGAAACTAATTAAAGGGTTTCACACAGTCTCTATTCCCTATTAAGTGGATGGAAATTACAAACTATATCTATGTATTTCCCACACCTCTTTCAGCTCAGTGCCTGAAAGCTGGAGTCATCAGTTCCTCCAATCCAGAGCTGATATCATTCCCTGTGTGAGTAGGGTCAAATAACAGCTGAGGGGTTTCCCATGGTCTTAAGAGAGACCAGACTCCATGAAATAATCTTGGTTACTCTTCCAATGAAAGGAGGAGATATTCTGACCTTGAAAAAAAAAGAAGTAATTTCAAGGCTGTAAGCTTTTCCCCTTAGGGAACAAGGCAAGTGTGCTCTCTCTCATTACTTTATTCAACATTGTACCAGAAATTCTAGCCAATGAAATTAGGCAAGAAAAATAATTAAAATATGTGTAAATTGGAAAGAAGTAAAACTATCTCTATTCACAGGTGACATAACCTCATAGAAAACAGAAAATCCTAAAGAATCTACAAAAAAAGTTGTTAGAGCAAATAAATGAATCCAGCAAAGTTTTAGGATGCAAGACAAACACACAAAGCTCAGCTATATTTTATACTCTAGCAGTGAACAACCCAAAAAGGAAATTAAAAATTCAATATATTTGCAAGAGCATAAAAAAGAATTCAATAATTAAGTAAAATTTAACCAGGGAGGCCAAAACCTGTATATTAAAAACCAAAACCAATGAAACAAAAAAAAAAGAAAAATTTATTGAAAGAAATTAAAGAAGGACTAAGATATTCCATGGTCACAGAAGACTTTGAAAGGTCACAGACTGGAAGATACTAAGACAGCAGTACTCTCTGGAGAGTTCTTATTATAAATGAGTGTTGAATTTTCTCAGAAGTGTTTTCTGCATCTACTCTGATGATCATATCGTTTTTATTCTTCAGTTTGTTGATGTGGTGTATTACACTGATTGATTCGTGGATATTGAAAAGTCCTTTCATCCTTGGGATAAATTCTGCTGATTGTGGTGTATGATCCTTTTAGTATATTGTTGGATTCTAGTTGCTAGTATTTTGTTGAGGATGTTTACATCCATGTTTGTCAGTGATATTGGCCTGTAAATTTCTTTGTGTGTGTGTGATATCTTTGTTGGAGAAGGCAACGGCACCCCACTCCAGTACTTGTGCCTGGAAAATCCCATGGATGGAGGAGCCTGGTAGGCTGTAGTCCGCGTGGTTGCTAAGAGTCGGAAACGACTGAGCAACTTCAATTTCACTTTTCACTTTCATGCACTGGAGAAGGAAATGGCAACCCACTCCAGTGTTCTTACCTGGAGAATCCCAGGGATGGGGAAGCCTGGTGGGCTGCCGTCTATGGGGTCGCACAAAGTTGGACATGATGGAAGCGACTTAGCAGATATCTTTGTATGGTTTTGGTATCAGGGTGATAGTGGCTTCATAAGAGTGAGTTTGGGAGTGTTCCTTCCTCTGGATTTTTTTGGAAGAGTTTCAGAAGGTGAGGGGTTAATGTGCCACTGTTTGAGAGAATTAACCTATGAAACCATCTGGTCTTAAATTTTGTTTGTTGGAAGTTTTAAAATTATAGTTTCAATTTCAGTATTTGTGATTGGTCTGTTCGTATTTTCTATTTCTTCCTGATTCATTCTTGGAAGAATGGACCTTTCTAGTAATTTGTCTGTTTCTTCTAGGTTGTCCATTTTATCGGCATACAGTTGCTTGTAACAGTCTCTTGCGATCCTTTGAATTTCTGTGGTATCCAGTGTAACTCCTCCTTTTTTTGTTTCTAGTTGTATTGTTTTGAGCCCCCTCCCTCTTTTTCTTAATGAGTCTGGTTAAAGGTTTTCAAAAGAAAGAATGGCAGTAGTACTCCCTAAAGCAATATACAGATGCAATACAATCCATCCCAAAAATTCGTTCAGCCTTTTTTTTTTTTGCAGGAATAAAGATAACCATCCTAAATTCATATGGAACTTCAAGGGACTCCAAATAGCTAAAACAATGTCAAAAAAGAACAGTGTTGGAGTCTCACACTTTCTGATTGCAAAATATACTACCAGGCCACAGTAACAGAATACTTCCACAACTCAAGAAGTTTCCTTTTGCCTCCTTGACAGTTAGTTACTCTCTCCAGCCCAACTCCCGCAACCCCTGGCTTGCTTTTTGTCATTGTTTAGGATTCTGCCTTGTCTAGAGTTTCACAAATATGAGATCAGTACATAGCCATTTCTGTCTGGCTTCTTTCACTTAGCATGTTTCCAAGATTCATTCATGCCATTGCGTATATGAGTAGTTCATTCCTCTTGGTTGCTGAATAGTATTCCACAGTATGAATATATTACAATTTTATCCATTCATCAGTTAGTGGAAATTTTTGTTATTTCCAGGATTGATTTTTTTTTTTCTTTTTCACAGTTACATTCAGCTGTATCAAATTGTGGATTTCTTTTCATTTATCTCATTTGCAACTAACCAGAATTCTTGAATCTGTGAATTGGTGATTTTCACTAGTTATGGAAAACTATTTTCATCTGAAATTGCCTCTACTCTACTCTCTCTCTCCTTCTCCTCTAAAATTTCATGAAATGTTTGTTAGACCTACTCCTCCTCTCCTCCACGTTTCTAAATCTTTCTTACCTATTATTTTTTTGTCTCTCCATATTGCATCCTGGATAGTTCCTTCAGGTACTACCTTCTAGTACACAGATTTTCTCTTCTTGACCTGTTCCTAATATTTCTAGGCCCCTGGCTGGAAAAGAGTACATCATATTCTTATTGCAACAGTAATGTTTGATTGCAACACTAATCATTTTATTTACAGACTCAAATAGACATTCCATGTGTTCATGAAGAAATTTAAGAGGAAATATAGCAGTCAGAGGTTTTATTGTTAATTTTATTGTTAACTGCAATAATCCAGCTAATCGTTTACAACCATCAACGCTGGTGAAAACTGAGTAAAGATTTACAAATCTTTTTATAATTAAAGACGATTTCTCACATTTTTTGACAGTGAGGTTACACTACATTTTCAAATTTTAGATTTTTATTATAGATTTTGCTTAAACCTCTATAAGGTGTTTTTTTCTAATACTGGTATAAATATTTTAAAAATGTCCTTCAAATGTGCAGTGTAATACATAGGTTCACCACTTTTTAAAATTAGGCCAATGTGGAATCAAATATCTTAAGATATAACACTTACAACATTGTGAGCACTGACCAACCAAGGAGACTACATTAAAGAGAACAGCTGGAAGCTTGTCTCTGGAATCTTGAAGGAAGGCCTCAAAGAGAACGCGAAAGACTAGCAAACACTACACGTCCCAGCATGCTTTGCGACTACCGTTGACTACAACTCCCAGAGTACATTGCTCGCCGAATGCCGATCTCCCTCACAGCTGGGGCTTGTAGTTCTCTTTGGAGCCAATCCGGCGAGGGTGGCGTTTTCTTAGCCGGCCCCAGGCCATTAGGCTTAGTCTTCCCGTTTCGGCAAAGGGGCAACGCTTCGGGTCCTTGGGTGGAGTCTTTGTCTCATCTCTTGGCTACTGCTTTACCCAGGTAAGTGGCAGAGAGGCTACTCCTCCGCGCAGCTGGGGCCTTGCCTTGCTTTCTGGGAGCGCCTTGGCTGGGGCGAAGCGGTTTGTCTCTAAGCGCTCGCCGTAGCAGCCGCCGCCCGTGCCTCTTTGTGTGCTGGGGGAAGCCGCGGAGCTAGTGGCGGCGGCTGTTGCTGTTGCGGGCGAAGGAGAGGGACGTTACCGGGAAGTTGCTGGCAGGCGGACTCTTCCCCATCCCGCCACCGAACAGGTGGGTGGACTGCCCTTCCGTCTCCTTCTGTCTGCTGTGCCTCGCGTCGCGCCCCGAAGGGCGGCTTGGCCTGCGGACAGTGCCGCCCAGCCCAGCCCTGGGAAGGAGAGGCGGGGTGAGTCAGGAAGGCCGGGGCCTCGGCGAACCCACTCCCTTCTCTCTGGACCCTTCGGAGGGGCCCCGAGAAGCCTGGAGGCTCGTTCGAGGCCACCTCCCCAAGACGCCGCGCCCTCTTGGTCCATACCCAGGGGAGAAGTGACTCTTTACGCCTTGCTCACCCGGTGTGTGTTAGAAAGTACCCAGACGCGGAGATTGTCGGACACGATTCCTGAGACTTTCTCTTGGAGTTTTGAGAAAGTGAATGTGTCAGGCCTGGAGGCTCCGGCCTCGCAGGTTGAGCGGTTCTGTCAGCTGTATGCAATTATTCAATCAGACTTTGTTGTTGGGCTTTGACTCAAAGTGTGTTAGAGTCGCTTAGTCAGGTCCGACTCTTTGCGACCCCAGCATACTTAAAGTGTGTGTGTGTGTGTGTGTTTTATAGCCCGCCAGGCTTCTCTGCCCTTGGGATTCTCCAGGCAAAAATACTGGAGTGGGTTGCCATTTCCTTTTTCCAAAGGGATAGAATCCTGGTCTCCTGCATTGCAGGTAGATTTGTTACCGCCTGAGCCACCAGGGAAGCTCTACCTTTAAGTACAGTTGATAGTTATTGGTGGCATATTTGTGTTTTGCTTCTCCATAGTATTACTATTCATGGTAGTTTTAAAATTTATAAGAATTTTCTGTCTGACTGCCTGTTTTATCAGATGAATGCAAAACTGGTAGCAGATTTGCTGTGTCTTAGACTTTGGCTTTTAATAGCAATCCATGTCCTCTGTTTTAAGAGCCAGAGACATTGTGTTAAATTTGAGCATGTGAACATTAAAGAGTTTACTGAGTGCTAATTACTATGCCCAACTGTGAATATTTCCTATATGCATCTGTTTATAATGATTTTCAGGTCTTAGTAGTATATATGCTGCTTTTATTTTAAAAGTAGAGTGTACATGTTCTCGTTTGATGACCTTGAACTACACGGCCTTTCAAGACAGTTCTCTTCTTAAAAGACAGAGTTTTGAAAGAGTGCTCCTTTTACCAATTTACTGATGATTGTAAATGATTGTATGCTTCTTAAGGTTGCAAACATGTCTGACAAAAGTGAGTTAAAGGCAGAGTTGGAACGTAAGAAGCAGCGGTTGGCTCAAATCAGAGAGGAAAAGAAGAGAAAAGAAGAAGAAAGAAAGAAAAGGAAGTATGTTTGATTTTTTTTTTCAAAGATAATATAAAATAATTGGATTTTAAGTGCTTATACCTTTAATACTTTCAGAATAGTTAAAATTCCAGCAGTTGTGACTGCACATATAGCACTCTAGGTGAAAAGCTCAATATACATATTTAGTCTTCAAGGAATATGTTTACCATATAAAGTAAGGGGCATCTGCCTTGTAATTACTGATAAAACATGGTATACATTATAACTTAATTTGGACTTTGAGCTTATCTGAATATTTTACCAGTCAGAACTGCTAGTTGTCAGAATAAATAATGGCAAAGAGAAATCTAGACTAGATTATTAATTGATTAAGGGATTACTTAATTGATTGTCTCTCCTTTGTCATGAGTTGGTCATTGAAATATTTTTACCAGGTAGTGGGTTTGATACTATCATGAGGGTGGGCTAGATACTTAGATCTGACTTTTGGCATCACCATTTTATTATGTATGGCAAATATACATTGACCCTGAGCTAGAGATATTTTACTTGTTCCTGTCTTGAAATGTACCTTTGTCCCTATGAAACCTGTGTGGACAGATTTGTATATTTTTATCTTCAATGTTTTAAATGGCCAATGTTTAGATAGTTTGTTCCTAATGTGACATTAGTATGAGGTTTTTCTATGTGATAGCCTGAACCTGGGGCCCCCAACCTCCAGGATCTAATGCCTGGTGATCTGAGGTGGAGCTGATGTAATAATAATAGAAATAAAGTGCACAATGAATGTAATGCGCTTGAATCATCCTGAAACCATTCTCCACCCCCTGTCCGTGGAAAAATTGTCTACCACGAAACTTGTCCCTGGTGCCGAAAAGGTTGGGGACCACTGACCTAAATAATAGCCAAGACTTCTTGGAATCTCTTAGGGAAAAAGAAAAACCAAAGGTACAGTTTATGTGCAGCATTGCTATAATGCTGTAAAGGCCTACAATTGAAGAATTTTCTAGTTTATTCTGAACCTTTTTGTGATCCATTACTGTAAGAGTGTTGGACCTTAGGTTAGCTATTTGATTAAAAACTAACTGATAGAAGCATGAGTAAGACTGGCAGAACCATTCCAAACTAGTACCTGTAGACATAAGGGCAACATACCTGTTGCCCTTCAGCACTGAGAGCAAATTTGGTATTTGTTTTCTAAACATGGCCATAAGTGGCCATACAGAATATCTATTACATGATTTAAATCTAATTTAAAGTTTATCAAACATTACAAGAGACATTAAATCAGTGCTATTAAACAGTAAGTCTAATTGTAATATATCAATACAGTGTTTACTTGATAATACAGTCTCTTTGGCTATTTTAATGAAATTTTCTGAAGACTCTTTTAAGTTAAAATGGTATGATAGAATATTATGACTAAAAAAAAGTTCACTGCTGATAATTGTATGAGTAATGGTTGTCTTAACTGAAATAGACTTTTAAGGTGTATACATAAGACTTTTCCCTTTAAGGCTTAAATTTCCCTTGAGATGTTGAGAGTATTGATCTGAGAATATTGAGGGTTATAACTGGAAGATTTTGCTAAAACTATAAATGGCTAAAATAAAAGTTGGTAAAAATTTCAGTAATGAAAAATGTTTTGTGCTATGCAAGAGTAAATTTTAATTTTACCAAACCATGAAAATGAGACCAACAATTGATAAAAATAAAAATAAAAACCTTTCTCCAGATGAATTTTTGACAAACAACCTCTACATAAAGTTGCATAAATACAATGAAGACTACATATAGAAGTTTGAGGCACTTGTACTTTTTCAACAAATCAGATTGTTCATTTACTTAAAATTTGTTATGTCTTAAATGATAGTCTTTATTTTTTTTTCATAGCATTGTGATATTTATGTATTTGTGAGATTTCCACAATTCTTGACCATGGATAGCAATTTCATATTATAAATGAAATAAAAATTGTACTTTTTGAACTATCTGTTCAGAATGTTTTTGTGAGAACTTCTTGATTACATACAAAAATGAATCAATACATATCATTTGGAGGTTTTTACTAAAACTCTCGAATGATTTTCATTTAGTGACTATAATGTGTATTCAAAACTAAGCCCACCTCCAAATGTATACAGTGTTAGCATGTTATTTAAAACATATGTATTTTTGCAAATAGAAATGTTTCGTACCATATGTAAATTTAAGTTTTAACTTAAAAAATTCAGACTGATCAGAAGAAGGAAGCAGTTGCTCCTGTGCAAGAAGAATCAGATCTTGAAAAAAAAAGAAGAGAAGCTGAAGCATTGCTTCAAAGCATGGGTCTAACTGCAGAATCCCCCATTGGTAAGGATAAGATTATATCTGTTAATAAAAGAGAGGCATAGATCTTACTCAGCTCAGATATGAGATACGAGATGAGTGAGTTGATTTAATGTATTTTGTATATCTTTCTTATTTGTGCCTCATAAAAAGCATTAATCTTCTAATTTGTTTGGAATTGACCTTTTTCAGATGTGTTAATACATAGTTATTTTGTTTGTTCAGAAGAGCTGCAAGACTATATTTATTAACATAAACCAATTGACTTTTCTTGTTAAATCAGTAACTTAACTTATTTCGACAGACATTTGAACTAGTTTTGTGGCTCAAAGATGATTGTGATTCCTGATCTTCTTAATTCTATAATCCTTTCTATAAGTTAGAGAGAGGTATAATGAATCAAAGTTCTAAAAGTGTACTGGTGTTCAAAGGTATAGGAGTGGAAGGAGAAGCTTATAACCTTCTGCTGTCAGTGCCAATAAGGGAAATATTGGTAGCTGATTTTGGCAGCAGTTTGACTTAATCTTGTTCTTTTTCTAGACTCTTCATTTTTACAACAGTACTAGACCAAAAAGCGTACTGAGGACAGTCTTGTTACATATAGACATTAAATGGTTACTTAAAATAATTCTGAACTGGGTGCGGTTACACAGTATTTTAGTTTGATGTGGGTTTTGTCATTTAGGGACCTAAAATTTCAGGGTTAGTTTGTGGGCTAATTCCATCTAGTCCAGAGGACAAATAACAAGGGAGTACCTGCTGTTTGCCTAGTTTGAACAATAACATAACCGTCTTTAAGTATTATACTTGTCTTATTAGAATTACTATTTCTAAAAAGTTCTAAGGTGAAAAAAGCTGGTTACTTTCATGGTTTGGCTTCATTGTTATTTCTTTCAACTTATTGTGCTGTGCTTAGTCACTCAGTGGTATCCAACTCTTTGCGACCTCATAGACGGTAACCCATCAGGCTCCTCTGTCCATGGGGATTCTCCAGGCAAGAATCCTGGAGTGGGTTGCCGTGCCTTCCTCCAGGGAAATCTTCCCAACCCAGGGATCAAACCCAGGGCTTTCACATTGCAGGTGGATTCTTTATCATCTGAGCCACCAGGGAAGCCCAAGAATACTGGAGTGGATAGCTTATCTCCAAGGGATCTTCCTGACCTAGGAATCAAACTGGGGTCTCCTGTATTGCAGGTGGTTTCTGTACCAGCTGAGCTACCAGGGAAGCCCTTTCAGCTTATTTGTCTTTTTCTTGTTGATAAAATTTGAAGGTTGAAATACTTTAATTTTTATGTCTTTTGTTTAATAAACTTATGTTGCATATTGCAATTTTTAAAGTAAAGGAATCAAAACACTTTTATCTTGTTAAAAAAATAATACCCTAGAACCTAAACCAAGTTGCTTGTTTGCCGTATAGGCTTTAAGTGATCATTTTTTTCTGAGCCTTTGGCTTTGGTTTTCTCCCGTAGGATTTTTTTTTTTTTCTTTTCTATTCTCTTTAAGACTTCAGTTTCACTAAATTCACTTGCTCATATTTCTCAATTTATGGCCCACCTCCATCATCTGTTCTTGAATGTTCTTTAGTTGTGTGTGTGTTTCTCCTTCGTTACCCATCTCCAATTCCATCCTCCTTCACAGTCTTGCATTAAGTACTGATTCTTGGGTTTTTAACATACATCCTTTTGATCAGTCTGGCACGTGTAATTTTCAAGTTTTTATATATCTGTCTGTGGATATGTTTTATGTGCATAAGTGGTATTGTGCTCTGTGTTTCACTTTGTTTCTTCCTTTTTTTAAAGCAGGTTTGTATTTGAGATTTACCGATGTTGTTACACATACATCTAGTTAGTTATTTCTGACTGATACATAATATTCTATCATATACTATATTTTACTTATCTGTTCCCTAGTGATTTCTTCTATCTCTTTGCTTTGCTTTCACAAGCAACACTGCAAAGAATATATTCCTTTCCCTTGAAAGGACTGTGGAAGAGTTTCTCTGGAATGTATGCTGAAGAATTGGCTTGGTATGTTATTGTAGACTTACATTTTTTAGGTTCTACTACCACTCTGAAGAATAACTAAGTTTATCCTTCTGCTACCAGTGTGTGAGAAAGTAACTGTTTCACTGTATCCACATCACTTGATATTATCTAACTTTCTAATTTTTGTTTACTTGATGAGTGTAAAATAGTATGTCAAAATGGTTTAATATACATTTAGCTGTTTATAGTGAGAGTGACCATTTTTTCATTTATCCGCTGCTGCTGCTAAGTCGCTTCAGTCGTGTCCAACTCTGGGTGACCCCATAGACGGCAGCCCACCAGGCTCCCCCATCCCTGGGATTCTCCAGGCAAGAACCCTGGAGTGGGTTGCCATTTCCTTCTCCATCTCCTAGTTTATTATCTACAGTATTTAAAAAAAATTTTTTATTGAAGTATAGTTGACTTAAAATGTTGTGTTAGTATCAGATGTACAGCAAAGTGAATCAGTTATGCCTATACGTATGTCACTCTTTTTTAGATTCTTTTCACATATAGTTTGAGTATTGAGAAGAGTTCCCTGTGCTATACAGTACTGTTATGTATATGTCAGTCCAAATCTCCCGGTTTATCCCTTCTTCTTTCTTCCCCCTGGTAGCTGTAAGTTTGTTTCCTACATCTGTGACTCTATTTCTGTTTTGTAAATAAGTTCATTTTGTGTCATTTTTTTTTTTAGATTCTCTATATAAGTGATATCATATGATATGTTTTTCTCTGATTTCACTCAGTATGACAGCTTTAGGTTCATACATTTTGCTGCAGATGTCATTATTTTCCTTTTTGTGGCTGAGTAATATTCCATTGTATATATGAACCGCATCTTCTTTATCCATTCCTCTGTCAATGGACATTTAGATTGCTTCCATCATAATATCTTTTATTGAAACAGAATCCTTCATTTAAAAGAATTATTCATTTGACTGCATTGGGTCTTGGTTGCAGCACCTGGGATCTTCTTTGCATCATAAGGGATCTTTGCAGCGCGTGGACTCTCTATTTTGGTGCTTGGGCTGGGTAGTTGGGGCACACAGTCTCTCTAGTTGTGGCACTCTATGGGCTCCAGAGCGCATAGGGTCAGTAGTTGTAGCATGGGGCTGGTTGTTCTGGAACATGTGGGATCTTAGATCCCTGACCAAGAATTGAACATTTTGATATGTTTAAATCTTTTAATAGTGGTCAGATCTACTATAGACAACCCCTACCCCCCTTTTTTGGTCTTCTTTTAAAAGATATCCTTTCCTATTTTGAAAATACAAATATATTCTACATTTTCTTTATTATTTTAGCCTTCACTTTTAGATATTTATGTTACATTTTTTTTAATACAGTAGAAGGTAGGGATCCAACCTTATTTTTCTCCATTTAGGGAGAACCCTATGTTATTTAGGGTTTTTCTATGTGTGCTTATAAATGAAATTTGCCTGTAATTTTCTTATGCTGTTCATGTTCCGTGGCCACCATGGTTATGGTTTTAAAATAAATTGGATAGCTTTCTCTTTTGCTGTTTTGTGGAGCAGTTGTAAAAGATAGATATTGTCTGTTCCTTAAACACTTGGTAGAACTCAACTGTAAAACTATCTGAGATTATGCTTTTTGTCCCCAGAGGATAGTGGAGAGCAAGAGTTATTCACCATTTCAGTTTTTCTAATGGTTATAGTCTATTCAAGTTTTTTGTTCTTGTATCAGTTTGATTTAAAAAAAAAATAATAAAGGTTTATTATCACTCATAGGTTCTGCCAGTCAGGAATTTGGTAGTGGCTTAGCTTGGTGGATCTGGCTCGGGTTCTCTTGTGAGGTGAAGTCAAGATCCAGAGCTGCAGTCATCTGAAGGCTTGACTGGGGCCTGAGGATTTGCTTTACCAGCCATATGATTTGCTCAGTCACGTGGCCAGCAGGTTGGCTTCTGTTGTTAGTGGGTGGCTTGAGCTCTCATCTGTGTGGTAAGTTAAAGTCACTCAGTCGTGTCCAACTCTTTGTGACCCCATGGACTGTAGCCCACTAGGCTTCTCTGTCCACAGGATTCTCCAGGCAAGAATACTGGAGTGGATTGCCATTTCCTTCTCCAGGGAATCTTCCCGACCCAGGGATCGAACCCAGGTCTCCCACATTGGAGGCAAACGCTTTAACCTCTGAGCCAACTGCCCCATCTGTGTGGGCCATTCCATAAAACTACCTGCTTGAGTATCCTTGCAGCATGTCACCTGGCTGCAATGTGTCAGCAGTCCAAAGAGAGAGCTGGAAAGAAGCTATCCTTTTTATGACTTACCCTTGGAAGTCAGAGAACGTGGCTTCTGCTGTTTTCTGTCTGTTGGAAGAGAGTCAGTAAGTCCAGCCCACGTTCACAAAGAATTTTGACATTCTTTAAAATCACCAACTATGTATGACAAACTCATGGATCTCCTCATAGTTTGAGATGATCATATGCTTTTTATTGCCTTTTAATATGTTAATATAATTTATATTGTTAGATTTTCAAATGTATAAGCATGCTTACATTTTGGAATAAATCCATCTTAGTTATGAGAAAATATTTTTCTTACATAACACTAATATTTAAGAATTCATCTATAACTCAGAGTCAGGCCTATAGTTTTTTTCCTTTTACTATATTTTGTCTGGTTTTATTATAATGATTATAGTAATCTCATTAAGTGAGTTGTGTAGTTTTCCACCTTCTGTTCTCTCACAAGTATCTAAAGATCTTTCCAGTATTTATTTGAAATTAGGCCTGGAGAATAAAGGATACAGGTGAAAGCATTGGCCGTCAAACTTTCTTGCTAGTAACAATAAAAATAATTTCTGTATCATAACCTGGATGGTATTTGTTTTTATTTTCACTACAAATGTATTTATTAAATATTTTTAAATCTTAGAAGTATGAAAACACCACTAGAATATTCAAAAGGATTTATTAAAAACGTCAGTCTCGTTTTAGCTAATAGGACTTTTTCCCTTTTAAAAAAAAAAATTCTACTGAAAAGAATTAGTTTTTTTAAAGAGATACAGCTAATAAGACTGCTCTTAGCTTCTCTTTGCTGATAGATTCTTATTTGTTTGATCATTTGATTGTTTTTTTTTTTGGTCAGAGGTCCTTGGGAGCAGTGGTAGCATGTTAATTTTTTATCCCTGGTGTCCATTGCAGACTGGACGCTTCAATGATTGTTCAATTATTAGGTCATATGTCTTTCCACCTAGTAAGACGAATAAGAGCCATCTGCTTTAAAAATAGTAACAACAAAATCTTGTTTAAATTTAAGCAAAATGCATAGTGGAAATTGAAATTTGAATATTTCGCAAAAGAAATATGGCTTGATTATTTTTTAAATGAAATTTTTAAGTGGCCAGTCTTAAAGTTAATTTTAGGCACAATTTTCAAGACATATTTTATCAAATGTGGAGTTGATAAACACTGATCTCCTGCACCCCCCAAAAAAGTGAATCTTTTTGAATGTGTGACTACTGTTTTAACCATCTTACAAAGAGATGAAAACAGATTTTGTCAGTTCTGTAGCCTGAATCTGTATCAGTAGGGCATAGTATATTGATTTTATATACTGTGATAATCAGTTTTTTATTAGGAATAAATGAAGTTTGGTAGTCAAAAAAGTATAGCTTCATTTATCTCCCTCTCTTGTAACTTCCAATATTTTAAATCTGATTTTTCCAGTTTTATTGAGAAATAATTGACAGATACATCACTGTATAAGTTTAAGGTGTACATCATGATGGTTTGATTTATGTATATATGTAATATGCGTGTGTGTGTGTATATATATACACACAGTGAAAGGATTACTACAGTAGGTATGGTTAAAATCTATCATCTCATATAGGTAAAATAAAAGAAAAAAATTTCTCCTAATGATGAGAAGGTTTAGGATTTACTTTCTTAAAGTTTACTATGTATCATACAGCAGTATTATGTATGTGTTAACTCTAGTCATCATGTATGTCATTCCCTAGCACTTATTTATCTAATAACTAGTAATTCTGATTTTTAGATAGAATAATTTGTTATCAAGTCATTTTTTTCAGGTTTAGCTTAATTTTAACAATTTCTTATAGTATTTTAATGCTATAAAATTTTATTAATTTCTTTTAGAAAATTTACCTGTGCTCTGAAACATTGAAGAGAATAAAGGAAACATTTAGGGGAGATTAGAGGAGGGATTTAATGCTATCAGAAGAAGGGGTCATAGGAAAGGAAGAAATTGATATTTCAGAAAATTAAAGTTTAAAGCATCATCTTTCAAGACAAAAAAGATAAAGTATGAAAACTTAACAGTTATTTAAATGTTAATATTCCAGTCTAGAAACACTTAGAGCCACAAGAGGGCATTACTGTGTAACTTAGCCTTTGAGTACCAAGTATCATAGATAAGCTATGTTTTGTTATCTCAGAAGCTCATTCCTCCCATTTGTGCTCTGCCAACACTCCCTACATTTACTTTCTTTGGCTCTCCACCTTTTCTGGGTTCTTCCTGGCAAGAGCTCCTTCTTGCTAGAGACTTTCTTTGAAAATAATGGGGCTGTGCACCATCCTTGTTCATGTCTGTGACTTCTGTATAGTTCTCAGTGGTTGACTCAAAGTTGACTCTGGTTTCTAAATCTAGGTGCATACCCAGGTCCTTAGTGGTTTTAAAATTTCTAGTTGTTTTCTTCATAGACCAGTTGGCAGCAGTGTTAATTTTATATCCTGGGAAGGAAGGCCAAGCTCTAGGCTAGTAGGAAAGGCCTCTTAGTTCTTGGTTAGCTTTTTGTCGTAAAGAATCAGTGTCACAGCCTTCCAGTATTACTTGCATGATCGGTGCGGTTAATGGGGGTAGATTTGTCTTTCAGTTTACTTCACATTTCTTCCTTGGTTTTGAAGAAAGGATTAGATATCTCTGCTCTAAACTTCAAAGAAACTTAAATTCATTCACCTGATTCACTCATATATTAATATTAAATCTTTTATTTTGTGCCATTTTTAAAGCCTTATTTTAGACTATATACAGAACTGTATGGTGAAGGTAATCTGATTGAATCACTGTTCTAATGCAAATCATATTTAAGGTATTTGGCAAAGGCTAATTAATAAAGCTTATGTTATTTCTAAAGCTGATTGTACTCTTAAACCATTTTAAAAAATGAATTCTAGAATTAAGTCTTTGCTGAAATTTGAGTGGCTATGAGCTATTTAGGTGTGTGTTTTTTTTTTTTTTAAGCCTTCCTTAGTGCATACGTTTATTCATTGTTGGGTGGTGTTTATTGGAGGCTGGGTGCAGAGTGACATTGCCTTATTGTGCAGTTACTATAGTCTTTGACTTTTCTAGACTAATTGGGTTAGAATAAGGTAGTCACCAAATAATGCTTCCTTTCCCTTTTTTCCTGTTTACATTCTTCCTTTTTCAATGATAGTCATCTTCTTTTTCTATACCCTTCTGTGGTATAGAGTGATGCAAGATGAGTTTGGTGGGCTAGATAAAACTTTGAGTCCTTAATGAGTGTCTTTATCAGTTGATGTGAAAACTGTCTTTTGGTTGAAGGAATAGTTCCAGAAAGAGATTTTTGTCTGGTTACAAACTTGAAGTTGTGATTTATTTTGCTTCTGGCTGAAGATCTGTGATAATTTGATTGCATCACCCCTGTGATTTATTTTTTATTTCTGAAAGTTATTTGAGAATTGCCTACTTTAATGTGTTTACATATGTATGTATAATTACTATCTAACCTGTTTTCATAAAATATTTGAGGTAGCATTTTTTTAACACAGTCTTAACTAGTTAAGATGCTGGCGAGGAACTTATTGATTAGAGTTAGTCACCAGAAAGGGGAAAAAACATGAACTGGAAAAGAATTTTATAATTTATCACAATTCAGTTCAGTCACTCAGTTGTGTCCGATCTTTGTGACCCCATGAATTGCAGCACGCCAGGCCTCCCTGTCCATCACCATCTCCCGGAGTTCACTCAAACTCATGTCCATTGAGTCAGTGATGCCATCCAGCCATCTCATCCTCTGTCGTCCCCTTCTCCTCCTGCCCCCAATCCTTCCCAGCATCAGAGTCTTTTCCAATGAGTCAGCTCTTTGCATGAAGTGGCCAAAGTACTGGAGTTTCAGCTTTAGCATCATTCCTTCCAAAGAACACTCAGGGCTGATCTCCTTCAGAATGGACTGGTTGGATCTTCTTGCAGTCCAAGGGACTCTCAAGAGTCTTCTCCAACACCACAGTTCAAAAGCATCCATTCTTTGGCGCTCAGCCTTCTTCACAGTCCAACTCTCACATCCATACATGACCACAGGAAAAACCATAGCCTTGACTAGACGGACCTTTGTTGGCAAAGTAATGTCTCTGCTTTTCAATATGCTATCTAGGTTGGTCATAACTTTTCTTCCAAGGAGTAAGCGTCTTTTAATTTCATATCACTATTTTCCTCAAATCTTTCGTTTATGTATAATTAGAAAAATTATTTTCCTAAGCCTGAAGTTAAGTATGTAATTTAAAAAGCTAAAAATTTCTTCTTTGGAAATCTTTAATATGAAAACATGGTAGTACCTCACTATAACTCAATACACATATTTGTGCTTATGCTTACAGCACAGTAGACAAACCACTCTTAGATATTACTTTTATTACTATATCAGTTGGGACTTAAGGGGAAGCCTCACAGTGAGAGCTGGACAAAAAGATGAGGAAAGACTTGACCTAAGAGAAGTTCAGTTCAGTCTCTCAGTCACGTCCAACTCTTTGCAACCCCGTGGACTGCAGCACGCCAGGCTTTCCTGTCCATCACAAACTCCCTGAGTTTGCTCAAACTCATGTCCATTGAGTTGATGCCATCCAACCATTTCACCCTCTGTTGACCCTTCTCTTCCCACCTTCAATCTTGCCCAGCATCAGGATCTTTTCCAATGAGTCAGTTCTTATATCAGGTGGCCAAAGTATTGGAGCTTCAGCATCAGTCCTTCCAATGAATATTTAGGATTTATTATCTTTAGGATTGACTGGTTTGATCTTCTTGCAGTCCAGGGGACTCTCAAGAGTCTTCTCCAACACCGCAGTTCAAAAGCATCAATTCTTCGATGCTCAGCTTTCTTTATGGTCCAACTCTCACATCCATACATGACTACTGGAAAAACCATAGGTTTGCCTAGATGGACCTTTGTTGGTGAAGTAAGAGAAGTTAGGGGACATTGACGTTCTTGTACTTCAGATAGGAGTCATGTTTGGCTACTTTAAGTTATACATGCAGCCCTTAGCACAGTACTTTCCACATGTGAATTATATAAAAGCAGTCTGGTGTTTTAGCTTTGTTTCTGAGAGATTTTAATTGCAAAATTAGAAACTTTTTATTATGTTTTTATGGTCTTTTGAAATTTGAGCAAGAATTAACTGCAGTATCTCAGGAAATCAACATTCTAGCTATGGTTTTTTTCCTTCTAATCTTCCTTATTGGTTTCCAGTAGAATTTGGCATTGAAAAATAAGGTTGATCTGTTCTGTACCTATGTTTAAGATATAAATCATCATACTCTACTTGTGTATTTTGTTAGATTTGCAGACCCACTAGTTTTACTGAAGCATGTGTAAACATTTAAACATAATTTTAAGGATTCAGTGAATGTGACTATTCCAAAAACTGACTTTTAATTAAGTACATATTTCTTTAGATTGGTTCCTGTATAACTAGGAACTTAACCTTCTTTTCAGTAAACTATTAAAAGAAGGGCTTGCAGTTCAACATAAAATGTGTTAGTCACTTGATATTGTACATTGAAAAATTATTTTAAAAAGATACTTGGGGTTGGGGGCATTTATGGTAGAATTCAACCAGAAGATGGCAGTGATGATCCTCTTATACTCCCTGAAATGGTAATCAAAAAGTTTACAAGTGTAATAGCATGAAATACTCATGTTCAACTTTTGGTATCTAATGTTAAAAGTAACAGTTAGGGGAGAGCATTTGCTGTTTGTTTTATATACTATGAAAAATGTATATTTTTCTATAAGAAGGGATTAAGAATATTTTGGGTGTCTGTATCTTTGTCTGTACACTTCAGTTTTTTCTGAATACTGGGGTAAGGAAGTTACCATTAAGCCTTGCCTTGTTTAAGTTGCATGCATCACTTTATGTTATGCATCATGTCTAGAAGGCATGTTGTTTTATGGCCTGTTTGCATTTTTCACCCAAATTGCTGGAAACTAATGAACTTTTAAAGGAGTCATTCCTTTACTGGTAGTCGTTTCTCTAAATTGGCTCTTTTTATTTATTTTTTTGGAGGAGAAAATTATATCATTTAAAACATTAAGTTTTTTTTGAAAAAGATTGACAAAAAATAAATGATCTGGTGATCTTAAAAGCAAAAAGTTAGAAAAGGGAGAGGAATGCTTTCCTTTGAAAATTAGTACCCACATTTGGTGTTGGCCGAGATGAAAATGCATCCTTTCATAATCTTGCCTTTTTTTTAATATAAAGCCCAAATGCATTTTGCCAGAAAAATTGCATGAATTGTCAGCATGCGTTGTTAACTTTGTCTTTCTCCTCTTTTTTTACTGTTCATTTTCATTCATGTACTTTCGTTTTTTGGTTTGCCATTATTTTTTATTTTTTGTTAATTACTTCATATTAAATTACTTTTGAAACGTCATAAGCTGAGCAACCTCTGCGTGTAGTAACAGCGGATACCTGTCTATTTCACTATTTAGTCCCTCCTCCTATGTCTCCATCCTCCAAATCTGTGAGCACACCAAGCGAAGCTGGGAGCCAGGACTCTGGAGATGGCGCCGTGGGATCTAGGTACAGCAATTTTCTTTCAATATTTTAATGATAGAATGCATTTACTACCCAGTTACTGTCAGTGGTATACAGCGACTCTAAATAGTTATGTTGAGTTAGTTGTAACATTTTGAAATCTAAATGACACAGAAATTGTTGTAAATTGGGAAATTTTTAAAAAACATTTTACTGTATACTTGATTAATTTAGCTGCTGACTAATTAACTGATTTATGCTGATTTCTTATATTAAAAATAGAAGTGTTAATTCACTAAATTATTTTTTCTATTTAAGCAGCATTGTATTGGTTATTACGTGGGGTATAAATAGTGTAAAATCTCTTACGCTTAATTTCCATTTGGTAATTGAAATAAACAATTCAGTTAAACAGCCTAATTCTATTCTATTAAGTTCTTCTAATTAGAAAATGATAATGCATAAAATATCAAGAATAAGGAATAATTGCTAAGGAAACTGAGTGTTCACTGGCTTCAATAAAAATTTTAAAAAGTATTTACTGCCTTGAGGGCATTATGTTAAGTGAAAGAAATCAAAAGGAAAGACAAATACTGTATGATCTCACTTATAAGTGAAATTTAAAAAACGAAACTAGCTCATAGATACAGAGAAGAGATTGGTTCATTTTTATTTTCATTTAAAAATTTTTTGATGTTTGCCAGAGGTGGGGGAGGTGACAGGTAGGCAAAATGGGTGAAGGGGGTCAAAAGGTACAAACTTCCAGTTATAAAATAAATCATGGAGATATAAATGTACAGCATAGAGATTGTAGTTAACAGTTCATATATATATATATAAACACCTTATGGTGGTTTAGTCGCTAAATCATGTCTGACTCTTGTGACCCCATGGGCTGTAGGCTGCCAGGCTCCTCTGTCTATAGGAATTTCCAGGCACGAATACTGAAGTGGGTAGCCATTTCCTTCTCCAGTAGTTAACAATAATATGTTGTATATTTGAAAGTTGCTGATAGATTGGGTCTTAAAGAGAAAGAGAAAATCATAAGAAAAAATTTTGTAACTGTGTAAAATGGATGTTAAGTAAACTCACTGTGATGATTTCACCATATACACATATTAAATCATGATGTTATATGCTTGAAACTGATACTATATGCCAGTTATACCTCAATTTAAAAAAGTTCGCTGCCAAGTTTTCCTGAACTTGCATCTTCCTTGTAAAACAGTATCTCACATTGTTTTTTTCATCCTGCATACATGTTGGGACTTGATTTTCAAACATTCAGTAAGATTTCAACTTCTTTCCAAATACCATCCTGAGAAGAGTATTATTTCTCTTTGTCACACTCTCAATAATACCGAATCTTTATTTAACAACATCTTACATTTTTATTTCTTATGGCAACTGAAATGAGACTAAACATAGCCAGTTAAAAATCTTTATTCAGAATCCTTATTTTGGGCTAGGAAGTTAAATGTCTTCCTCAGGAAAACCTAAACACACCTTTTAATGAGATGTAAGCTAAGAAGTTTTATCTTCTTTGTGCCCAGGCACCTCGATTGAAGTTGCAAACAAGTAATGAGTATCTGAAAGACAAGACAAAAAAAGAAGAAAAGGGGCTAACTAATCCATAAACTCAGTCCTTTAATCAGTTTCTGAATAATCAAGTTGTCATTAACAATTAGAAGACACAAAAGGCTCACCAGTCTGAATTTGAGATGTGCTTTCCAAACCTGTTCTGTTTATAGAACTGAAACTGCAGATTTAAACATACTCTTTTTGGACGTTAAGTGACATGATAAAAGAATATATTATAGATTAAAGGCTGAATTTATTTAGTCTAAATTCATTTTTAAAGGCTAAATTTGTTTCATGCTTTTGTACTTCTGTATTTTTATACAAATATGTTAGTATTTCTTTCCTAGTAAAACAAGGGGCATTTTCAGAAGGGTTTTATTTTCTCCTTATAATACATTACCAAAGTAAAAATATTTCCCAAGGTAAAAAACACAAAAAAATTTATTAAATTTCCTTACTTGATATTATATATTATTTTAACGCCTATAGTGTATTGTGTCATTGTTCTTGATTTTGAATAGGAGTAGAAAGATTACTCTAATCCAGCATCAGCTAGTTTGCTTTCAAAAATACTATGTAGCATGTATGCAAATTAAAATATGACCACCTGAGTTTCATTGGAAAACCTAAAGACTGTTAGAGAGACCCAATTGGAATATTGTAAATTGATATAGGAAGTAATAACTGTTAAGAAATATGTTTATTTTGTTAGAATACATATTAATTGAATTGCTAATTTAATGTTAAGACTGTCAAAGAAAATAATGTTCCTGGTCCTTGCCTTCATGGAACTTGAATTCTATTGCTCATTAATTTACATAACTTAAATATAGTATTCACTGTATTGAAAAATCCTAAGAATAATGTGCTAAATTGTGTTTAAAGTATAGATTTGTAGATGTAAAACAAGAAAACGAGTATTTGAGTATCTTTAGGGATATGTGTTTTTATTTTTATTTTTTAAATTATGAAAATATAACATTTACAAGAGACTTGGAAAATACAGAACAAAGTTACATATAACTTTTTAGTTATATGTATGCAATTTTTAGTTGGAGTTGCAATGTCAAACTCTCAAAAATTAGTAGAATGAACAGACAGAAAGTAGAAGGATATACTAGACCTGAAAAGCACTATGAACCAATTCAACATAATTAAAATTTATACAATTTTCACACAATAGCAGGATACAAATTCTATTCAAATTCCTATAGACTATAGACCTGGAGACACTGGAACATATCCAGGGACATAAAACAAGATGCAAAAATTTCATGGTCTAAAGGTATTGAAATCATACCTGTGCTCTCAAGTCTGTTATCACTGTGAAATTATGTTAGAAATCATTATCAAAAGATATATTATTAACAGTCCACATATTTTCAAATGCAATGTGACAATTACCAAGAGAGATCTTTGACTTCACTATTGAAAGCCTCAGTAAAGTTAAAAGACTGAAAAATCACACAGGGTGGTTGCAGATAAAAAAGCATTTTGAGAAATTAATATCAAAATGAGAAATTAATATCAAAGATACTTTTTAAAAAGAGTATTTGTTTTTTTATTAGAGAATGAGTACAAGATTAAAGGGAGAGAAAATAAATTCTTTTTGAATAAGATGACTTGATATCTTTTTAGTCTTAATAATATATGTCATCTCCTTTGAGAACCCAAACTAATTTTTAATTGTTAATTTTCAAGAGACTAAATATTTCACTTTTTAATATGTAGGTACACACAGCGAGAAAACTATGAATTCCTTTAAATCATCTCCAGATTCCATAATAGAGAAATAATTAATATTGTTGATTAATTGATGATATTGACAGTGAAGTAATTGATTTTAAAATATGTGACTTTTTAAAAGAATGCTAGAGTCTGAGAAAGAAAAAGAATGGGTATAAATTGAGCTAGCATGATAATGAAAAAATAAACAGCAAAATGCATGAAGATGTGTGAGATGTATGAAGCTATACACTCAACTCCTTTAGCTGGGTGAGACAGGCGACGATTACTGCACTTGGGGAGTAGGAAAAAAACATATTAGACGTTACCAAGTATGATAGCAAAACATCTGAATCACAGTTTCTCAATGCCAAAAGTTTCTATTTGGCCTGGTGGTAATTTATGAGTAAATACATAGGAGGCCATGAAAAATGATATTTCTGTAACTTTGGTGATTGGCAAGTTGCATATCATTAAGATTCCAGTTCACTTTCTCAGTCACTCCTGTTAACTCTGACATTTAGATAACAGTTATTCAATGAATGATCCATGCTCCTTATTCTTTTTTTACATTCTTGATCAGTTTATCTCTTGGGCTTTTGATTATATGTGTCAGGATTATATTAAAATTTTAATTTATGTCTGGAGATGCCTTTAATATAATCCCATACTTTGTGCAGTATGTTTTCAGTACTGGCTCTGTTCTGAGGTATAGTTTTACTCTATTTTAGACCAAAATGACATCCTTAACAAGGAGCTCTATGTCATTGGTAACAGCTCGAACTCTTAGAGAATGTAAAGGGTATGTACAGAACATTCCTTGGAGAGCATCTCATAGAACCTCTTCTGGTTTAACAAAGCCTGAGTTTGTTGCTATTCATTGCTTAGTATAAAGTAAATCTTCACTGTGGCCTCTTCTTTCTTTGTGTACACACATTACCATTTAAATCCCAAAATCTTTCTTTATATTTTTAAAATGAAGCATTTCTGTAGTTCATTGATTGCTTTTACTGTTAAGTTGTATAGGCAAGTAAAGATTTCATTTCTTATATTTAAATATTATAGTAGTTTTAGTTGTACATTATAATTTGTTGCATAAATGAGAGACAAATATATTTGAAAAGATGGTAGCACTGAATGTATTGTGCTTAACTTTTTAATAGGGATTCTAGCATCATATGGTACTATACATAATTACCTTACATATTGCTAATCTACAGGACTACCAGTGTGGAAAGGACCTTTTATTCTAGTAATGACTAAATTTTCCTTAAATCTTTTGGAAAAGGTCCCATGGAAGTTGTTTACCCAATAGGCAAGGTTAAACACAACCAAATATTTATTTAGGATTGATATTCTCCAAAAGCTTAGTTAGTTTAGATAAATTCTTGGAACATAAAATATTTTTCCTGGCAAAAAAAAAAGTCTGCTTTTTCCTAGAGACAGAAATATTTAGTTGCTTTCTAAAGCAGATGACATGTAAGCCCAAGGCAGTGCTTAACCCATAAATTACATAAGGGTCACATTTTGGAAACTTAAGCTATTTTGTATCCCAGTGGAATAGTCTTTGGTTTTCTTACCAAAAGGCTTATGTGTTGACTCATTTCCTTTACCAATATGACAGTTTCCTGTACACATTTAATGCTTTGGGCAAGATTATGATATGTTAACTAAGATGTTTTTACTAAAGCTTTTTTCATTAGGAAACTTCAAATTTCAACTATATGTATAGCCTAGCTTGTTATCATCCAAAAATAATGTGTTATTTGGGATGTTGGATGTTTTGTCTGTTCTTATTCCTTATTTTGCAAGATTAGTTTCTTATAATCTAAAAATACTGTCTTTTTAACTATTCTAGGTTGTATGTTTGCATTGCATGAGCTAGAGCATTTGAGTGATATCTCATGTTTTTTTGTACTAACCGGAACATGTGGTTTTTAATTGTGAACAGTACTTTAGCTATTCATAGAGTGTATTTGCTTGACTAACTTATGGCCTTTTTTGCTAATGCTTCATGGTTGCCTACAACCATTTAGGACGCTGCATTGGGATACAGATCCATCAGTTCTTCAGCTTCACTCAGATTCCGATTTGGGGTATTGAATAGATTTATTACCTTCCCTCTTTTATAATTAATTTGATTCTTTGTGAAATTGTCCTAATTTTATTTTTCTTAAATTTCTAACATGCAGATAATACGAAGAGTGATTTTTCACTGTGACACCTCATTTATCCTCTATCATTAGTAAAAGAAATATTTTATGTATCTGATTTTATAGGTACCCTAAGTCTATGAATTTAAATGTCTAAATTTTATTATTGCTATATTTTTATGTAAGTTTTTCTACAGTGTATTACAAACTTCCTAAACTTTTAAAAATACATACTCTACATGCAATCTTTTCTAGGTTACTCAACATGAAAATTTATTTTCCTATATTAAAATTTCCTGATGATATTTAAGGTTTTGAGAGGAACAGAGCTGTCGGTTTCTACACTGTGGCTCCAGATTGCTGTTGATTTATTCATTTACTTATTTATTCTAGTCTCCAATGCAAACTATACATGTTTACTTCTGCCACTGTGCCTGACTCAGATAGCTCTTTTCCCTTGATAGTTTGAAGCTTCTAAAACATATGTCCCTATACCTTTAGAAATTATGTCTAAAATAAGAGTAAATAAGCCTTATGTGCATGCTAAGTTGCTTCAATTGTGTCCAATTCTTTGTGACTCTGTACTGTAGCCTGCAAGGATCCCCTATCTATGGGATTCTCTAGGCAGTACTGGAATGGGTTGCCATGCTCTCCTCCAAGGGGATCTTCCCGACCCCAGGGATTGAACCCACATCTCTTATGTCTCAGGGCTCAAACTCACATCTCTTATGTATCTTGCACTGGCAGTTGGATTCTTTACCACTAGTGCCACCTGGGAAGCCCTTAAATAAACCTTGAATTAGGCCATGTAAGAAAAGTATACGGGCTTCTTGTACATTAGCTGGAAGTCCTCTCTGTTGGCTGCCCCTGAGGCCTCTCCATCCTCAGCTTTGCTTGTTCTCAGTAAAAGTGGCTTTGGATAAGTAAGGTATTATCTCTCCAAATCTATCCCTAAATCTTATTTTGCTTGCTGTACTATTGTGATTTTTATCTGTTAAACCCTATATGTACTCAGAGGTTAGTAACTTGTTCTTAATGTTGTTGACTCAAGCACTTTTTTTTAGATATGAAAAATATCTGCAATTATATTGTGGCCCACATTTGGGACCTTAGAGAAAATTAATTCTTTAAATATACAAATTTTATTAAACGTTTTTGTACAGGATTTTGAAAAGGCTGTTTATATAAGAACAAAGTTATATTACCAAATATATATATATATTTCAAATGTCCAGCTTTATATTCTTGTAAGACAGATTCATTATTGAGAATTTTGGGAGTTTGGAAGCATGCTATATTTGGTTTAGAATTTAGACATCTACTATAATAAAAAATTCCCCCAGATATAGAATAAAATATATTTTTCTTTTGGTACATTTTCATTTCCACAACTCTCTTCTTCTGTTTGTCAAAAAATAATGTATTTCACGTATTTAAGATAGGAGTGACTTGAGTAATTTCCTGATATTCAGAAGATATGTAGCTTTAGTTTAAATCTAAAATAATCTGCACAGTAGTTTGTCCATGTATGAATCAAGGACAACATTGATCACACAGAGATTAGAGACTTTAAATATTTTATTTTATAATCTAGATTGACTGTATGCTTCTCAATTTCTGCAAAATACAAGTAGAAAAAGTTGTTTTCAACAGAAAGTTATTTCTCACTCTTAAAGCTGATGTCTTCTAATGGTGAAGGGAGACTAAATGTATGAGTGAGATCCATATATTTAACTCTTAACAAAAAAATTCCAGAATCATATCCCTGCTGAAAACACTTCTCATGACCAACCATATTCAGCAGTCTACTTTGAAATTCCCATCCTCTTCCTCTGTTATTACCCACACATTTGTTCTAAGAAACTAAATTATTTTTCTTTTTAAAGTGAAAAATAAACACCTTAAATGATTCGAAATCTTTTTTGTTCTTGCTACTTTCTAATTCTTTTGTTAAAATAAAGCCAATTAATTGTTTATTTAAATATTCTTGAATAAAAGAGGTTTAAATTACACTGTTGGATATATGATATTTAATTCTTACTTATCCCAGAAAACATGGTTTGATGTAGTTAAAGTGTATCATTTATAGTGTTTGAAAGTATTTGTGTTCACTTTATTCAGACGAGGACCTATTAAACTTGGAATGGCTAAAATTACACAAGTTGACTTTCCTCCTCGTGAAATTGTCACATACACAAAGGAAACTCAGACTCCAGTTATGGCTCAACCCAAAGAAGGTGAGTATCTGTCCTTAAATATGATTGTCATTAATTCCCATGTTAAATAAGGGGATTCTTTTTTTTTTCCTTTGTTGTTTGGCATATTTTCTTAGAGGAACATTATAAAAATAATACTTTGGGTTTCTATATTTATGTATTTGCTCTTTAGAGTTTGAAAACTTTTTCTTGGTAGAATTTAATAGAAGTATAAGCTATATGTATGTTTTTAATTTTGTTGTCATAAATACAAATATTTCCATTCTCATTTTGTTGTTATGTGCTGCTTTAGAAGCAAAAAATAAACTTAAGAATGTTCTGTTTCTGTGTCATGAACGTAATTAAATGAGAGTATATCCAGTAGTAAATGAAATAATGTAAATTATTTTCTTTGGTGCATACTATATTCTGATATACTGCCAGTTATCTGTATTAATGAACAAATTTAGACCTAATTCATAAACTTCCTATTTTATGATCTAAGGGCTCTACTATGTTGATTATGTAGCAGCCTGTAATCTCTGTGAAACAGAAGAAATATACATAGACATTATATTGAATGTGGAGTCCTTTGTGTCTTAAATCAAAAGGAGCTGACCATTTTTACAGTGGGGACTAATTTTAAAAATCTTATTGAATTAATAAACTTAAGAATGTTCTGTTTCTGTGTCATGAACGTAATTAAATGAGAGTATATCCAGTAGTAAATGAAATAATGTAAATTATTTTCTTTGGTGCATACTATATTCTGATATACTGCCAGTTATCTGTATTAATGAACAAATTTAGACCTAATTCATAAACTTCCTATTTTATGATCTAAGGGCTCTACTATGTTGATTATGTAGCAGCCTGTAATCTCTGTGAAACAGAAGAAATATACATAGACATTATATTGAATGTGGAGTCCTTTGTGTCTTAAATCAAAAGGAGCTGACCATTTTTACAGTGGGGACTAATTTTAAAAATCTTATTGAATAGTTAATGATTGAAGCATAAACTTAATATGATAGTTCTTGTTTTTCCAGGGGAAGCTAATAAATTTATGTTTGATATAAAAGAAGTTTACTTAATGTGTGTGTGTGTGTGTGTGTGTGTGTGTGGATTCAGAATGTAATATGATAGTTCTTGTTTTTCCAGGGGAAGCTAATAAATTTATGTTTGATATAAAAGAAGTTTACTTAAGATCCCTAATACAGATTCACAATCTCTTATCTGAAACCTATGGGGGGGAGGGGGGGTGGGGGTGTGTGTGTGTGTGTGTGTGTGTGTGTGTGTGTGGATTCAGAATGTTTTACATTTCAAAGAAGTTGTTAGGTACTGTATGTACCATATGTAAACACTCCAGCAGCATCTTGGGCATAAATATTCAACAGCAAAAGATATGAATATTCAAACTGAGTGAGATAAATAATGATTATAGATACCTTTACTTTGGGTCATGTTAGGGTTTACCACCAAAAGAATTACAGATTTTAGAGTTGATATTTTGGAATTGTGGGCCTGTTGTAATCCTTTTAGCAGTCTGTACATAGAGAACATTTCTTTTCTCCTCAGCCAGAAAAAGTTTATTATTGTTTAATTATAGAATATCAAGCATAAGCACTTTATCAAATGTTTAAGTTAATTTATCTCTAAAATTTCAATTAAATTTCTACATTTCTCCATTAAGGAGAAGTAAAAGTAATATTCATTGCAGAAAACCCTGAGATAGAAGTAAGAAGAGTTGGGGTGGGGGGAATCCTTGAAATTCCTAGCTTATTACCAATGAAAATCTTTAAAGTTTCATACTTATATATACTTCAAAAGAAAATGAGCCATTATAACTCTTTATAGACTTTTTAAACTTAATAGTAGATCATCACATGTACTTTTAACAACTCTCCTTGCCCCCTAAGGATGGACATGAAATGAATATCATAAACTTTTCCTTTGATTTTCTTGTTCCCAAAAGGACTTGACATTATCGTGTGTACAATTAAACTCAAAAATTTTGAGGAAATTGGAATAAGTTTTTGTCCAATAGTTTTTTTTATAACTTGACCATGTGAATATTCATTTCTGTGGATACATGTTTTTCATTCCTGCTGCTCCGTCGATTGGTAAAATAGCTTTCACATGTGCAAAATCCCTCATCTTACCAGAAAAAAACTCCTTGATGATAGATTTGAGGCATAAGCTTTAAAAAAGAGGAAACTTTAAAACTTGAGGCATAAACTTTACAAAAAGAGGAAAGATAAAGTGCTGAACTACCAGTATGGAGAAAACTGATACTGTAGGATTCTGTAATTTCCAGAAAATATTATTTTACTAACTAATATGTTCAAAGTACTGAAATGTCTGTCATATGGGAGCTATATTATTAGATATGTTAAATGAGAAAAGCTAGATATGTTAAATAGAAAGTAAGCAAAATAGCCAAAATGAGGGTACAGTATCTCATTTAAAAAATAAATTTTATAATAATAATAATATGAAGATTTAGTTTTATTTATGAAATCCATTTTAGATTGTTTTAGAATATAAAGCAATTCTGAAGCAATTGTAGGTAATGCCTATTGTAACGCACCTATAAGTATATATATCATTTAAATGAAAACTTCCTTTTTTTTTCTCTTTTTTTTTTTTTAACTTTACAATACTGTATTGGTTTTGCCATACATAGACATGAATCCACCACGGGTGTACATGAGTTCCCAATCCTGAACCCCCCTCCCACCACCCTCCCCATATCATCTCTCTGGGTCATCCCAGTGCACCAGCCCCAAGCATCCTGTATCCTGTATCGAACCTAGACTGGCGATTCATTTCTTACATGATAGTATACATGTTTCAATGCCAATCTCTCAAATCATCCCACCCTCTCCNTAGACATGAATCCACCACGGGTGTACATGAGTTCCCAATCCTGAACCCCCCTCCCACCCCCCTCCCCATATCATCTCTCTGGGTCATCCCAGTGCACCAGCCCCAAGCATCCTGTATCCTGTATCGAACCTAGACTGGCGATTCATTTCTTACATGATAGTATACATGTTTCAATGCCAATCTCTCAAATCATCCCACCCTCTCCTTCTCCCACAGAGTCCAAAAGTCTGTTTTATACATCTGTGTCTCTTTTGCTGTCTCACATACAGGGTTATCATTACCATCTTTCTAAATTCCATATATATGTGTTAGTATACTGTATTGGCGGAGAAGGCAATGGCACCCCACTCCAGTACTCTTGCCTGGAAAATCCCATGGATCGAGGAGCCTGGAAGGCTGCAGTCCATGGAGTCGCTGAGGGTCGGACACGACTGAGCGACTTCACTTTCACTTTTCACTTTCATGCATTGGAGAAGGAAAAGGCAACCCACTCCAGTATTCTTGCCTGGAGAATCTCAGGGATGGGGGAGCCTGGTGGGCTGCCATCTATGGGGTCACACAGAGTTGGGCACGACTGAAGCGACTTAGCAGCAGCAGCAGCAGCATACTGTATTGGTGTTTTTCTTTCTGGCTTATTTCACTCTGTATAATTGGCTCCAGTTTCATCCACCTCGTTAGAACTGATTCAAATGTATTCTTTTTAATGGCTGAGTAACACTCCATTGTGTATATGTACCACAGCTTTCTTATCCATTCGTCTGCTTATGGACATCTAGGTTGCTTCCATGTCCTGGCTATTATAAACAGTGCTGCGATGAACATTGGGGTACATGTGCCTCTTTCAATTCTGGTTTCCTTGGTGTGTATGTCCAGCAGTGGGATTGCTGGGTCATAAGGCAGTTCTATTTGCAGGAAAACTTCCATTTTTAAGAAAATTTTTCTAATTTTTCTAATTACTGTAGTATATCATAGAGAATTTAGAGAAGACAGAAAGGATAGGAAATATGCCTATGATACCACTGCATAGTACCCATTTTTAATATTTTGTTTCCAGTCTGTTTTCTACAATACATTTTTTCAAAAATTATATATGTATACATATACAAGCACACATATGGTTTTATATCCTACCTGAAATTTTCATTTTTAGTTGCTTATTCTTGACATGCATATAAATTTTAAAGTGAACATGTAATAATGTCTTTGAGCTAATTTGAATGTATAGCTATATAGTATATGACTGGCAGTTTTGTAAAAAACACTTTTTTTCTATTTTTATTTTGAAATTAATGGGAAAATTTAAAAGATTGTGATTTGTAAAGTAGGCTAATTACCCAGAAGTTCAAGATAAATTGTATTTTTTCACTTGAAAATTAGTTGCATGATTGCTAAGTCAGTTTGGTTGTGTCCAACTCTTTGCACTCCATGGACTGTAGCCTACCAGGTTCTTATGGAATTCTCCAGGCAAGCATACTGGAGTGGGTTGCCATGCCTTCCTCCAGGGGATCTTCCTGACCCAGGGATTGAACCTGTGTTTCTTATGCCTCCTGCATTGCAGACAGATTCTTCTATTTAGGGCAAGGCTTTTAGCAACCGTCGTACTTCAGCTTTTTTGCCAAAATTTCCAGAACACAATAGGGACTGTTTTTTTCTTCATTGCTGGTCTGGAGAGTGCATGATGTGTAGTGAGTACAAACTCACTACATATTTGGTGAAGGAATTAATTGCTTTTGCCTACTTAGGAGAATGATTTACTTACTTGAGATTTTTTTTTTCCCATGCCTTTTCTTGGGAAACTGCTGGGAAAATATTATTTTCCAGTGTTAATACTACAGTAACAATATTGATGAAATTGGATGAGAAAGGATAGTCTCGGTTCTTGATTTTAATATGACTATATCATATTGTAATCATTATTTGCTCTTAGATCCATAAATGAAACATACATCCTCCCTTATATCCTTCTCTAATTCCATGATGACCTAGGTACAAACACATGCTGTTGTTATTCTGTGTTCTGTGTATCCCTGTGAATGCTGTGAGCAAATTGGACCTGTTAGCATCTCTCAAATATATTATCTTAGCTACTTGTTTGTTACAGTTCTTCAAACCTCATGTTTAAATTGGTGACTGAAAATTGTAACAGCAGAGTGCTTACTACATATCAGGTATAGTGTAAGGCACTTTAGGTTATCTCTAATCCTCTTACCAAAACCTTGAGAGTTAAATACCAATTCTGTTTACATATGAAGAAGCTGAAGCTGAAAGAGAGCTTATTAAGGGTAAGATTCTAAACCAAGTTTGGCTGATTCCAACATAGGCTTTCTCTCTTATGCAGTCACTGAAGCAGCACTTTCATTCTTTTATGATAGTTACCTGTGGTAAGAAATTCAATTTATATTAATTACTACTACTACTACTACTAAGTCACTTCAGTTGTGTTCGACTCTGTGTGACCCCATAGATGGAAGCCCATCAGGCTCTCCCATCCCTGGGATTCTCCAGGCAAGAACACTGGAGTGGGTTGCCATTTCCTTCTCCAATGCATGAAAGTGAAGAGTGAAAGGGAAGTCGCTCAGTCGTGTCCGACTCTTAGCGACCCCATGGACTGCAGCCGACCAGGCTCCTCCGTCCATGGGATTTTCCAGGCAAGAGTACTGGAGTGGGGTGCCATTGCCATGATAGTTACCTGTGGTAAGAAATTCAATTTATATTAATTACTACTACTACTACTACTAAGTCACTTCAGTTGTGTTCGACTCTGTGTGACCCCATAGATGGAAGCCCATCAGGCTCTCCCATCCCTGGGATTCTCCAGGCAAGAACACTGGAGTGGGTTGCCATTTCCTTCTCCAATGCATGAAAGTGAAGAGTGAAAGGGAAGTCGCTCAGTCGTGTCCGACTCTTAGCGACCCCATGGACTGCAGCCGACCAGGCTCCTCCGTCCATGGGATTTTCCAGGCAAGAGTACTGGAGTGGGGTGCCATTGCCTTCTCCGATATTAATTACAGTCCAGTACAAATATAGATACAAATGTGTACAGACATCCTTCGAATTTCAAAAGTTCACTTATGCCTCTTGGGGAGTATGACAAACCCAAGCTCCTTTCCTGGAAACTACACTCAGCATCTCAGCAGAAAGCTGCCATAGCTTTAAACTGTCTCTGAGCATCTGCCATATTTACTCTGTGCACATGTTAACAAGCTGTGTCCTAAAGTAATCGCTTCTTCAGTTTACACCATTTCAGCTTAAGACAGTTTTCAAGGACTGCTCTACTTTTGGATAGCAGGGGGGAGTCTTGTAACTGATACAACAGTTTTTTGAAATACCACCTTCTCTGCTCTTACTGTATTTCATTTTTTTCACTGTTGGCCATAACTAAATTGTTGGCTTTGACCTGTAGTTTGAAGAACATTTCATCAAAAGATATCATGGCTTACTTATTTATTGGTAAATTTGCATCAGATAATATTTTATAGTGATTGGCTCAGGTAATGAATAAACAGCTTTGATCTTTCATGTTGTTAAATAGAATTTTTCTTATCTTCACTAATAGAGGGTAAAAGTGGCAAGATACATAAACCGAGCCCAGTTTCTAATGGGTACACCTATATACCACTCTCTTTAAAATTTTCCTCTGTGGACTAGACTTAGATATTCATTTTATAAAGATCCGTGTTTATTCATTTGCAACCTAACAAGAATTCAGTGATTCTACTAGTGTATCGAGTGTATGCTATCTACTTGATTATTTTTTTTTAGTTTAAGGTTGAGGTATATAAGCCTCCTGTAGCTCAGATGAAAAAGAATCTGCCTGCCAAGCAGGAGACCCAGGTTTGATCCCTGGATTGGGGAGATTCTCTGGAAAAGAAAATGGCAACCCACTCTGGTATTCTTCCCTGGAGAATCCCATGGACAGAAGAGCCAGGCAGGCTACTGTCGGTGGAGTTGCAAAGGGTCAGACGTCATTAAGCGACTAACACTACACTACTACTGAGGTATATAAGTGAAGGAGAATGAGAAACATACTGTAAAACCATGGGGCTGTCCTTAGCCTTTAGAACTGTTTATAAAAATGAGATTTCCTGTCTGTATCATTACAGTTATTTTCATGTCCAGGGCTCTTACATTGTTTCATTTCCCAATTTATGGAAGTTTTAGAAAGAGGGGTAAAAAACCCCTACACTTAGTTTTATAATGAGAACACCGTGCTTAACTCTACCTGTGCTTTCTGTGGGTTTAATACAGAGCTTCTCAAACTTAGCCTCCTTGGCTCGCATTTAAGAATACGTAATAAATTCCCAAACTCACTTTGAGACAAAATTGCAAAATTCACAGTTTGAGTGTAAAAGACAGTAAATTGAACTTGGGTAGGCAGTGTAATTAGTACAGAAGTAATGTTATCAAATTGAAGATAAAAATTGGTCTTAGACTTTAAAAAATGGCTGAATTTATTCTTTTGAAAAGCACATGTTCTTGCTTTCAAGTTTACTCTGTAAGTTGATAGTACCATTCTGAACTGAGGTGCTTTGCTGTCTTAAAGCACCTACTGTGAATGAAATTGACTAGGAACATGTGACCTTAGTCAATTTCGCTCCCGGCAGGTAAAAAAAACTTCTCATGGCAGGAGTGTAATACCCACAGATGCACGCCTGGAAAAGTTACTTTCTTCCCTTATCTTTTAGAAGTTTTTAACTCTCTTGAAAATGGCATTGTCTTTTCTTACCAAAAATCATCAGCATGGATTTTTTTGTTGTTGAAATTTTTAGACAGATTTTTAAAGAGGAAATTCCAGAGTTTAATCAGCTTGTTTACACCTGAGGAAACTGAGATCCAAGAATGTTCATTGATGACCCTATGGTCACAATATAAAAGAATATCAGGCTACAGTCAGAACCTGGTTCTTGATTTCCATTGGAGTTCTATGTTTCTCATATCATTCTACTTTCTTATCTGTGTGGAGTTTCATAATGGTTTTTGATATTGATTCAGTAACCGTATTTTTCCCCAAGTACATGTTGATTAGAATATCTAATGTGTAGAAAAATGTTATATGTAAATAGCTCTTAATTTTTTATTACATGATCTTAACATCTGGAATCCACACTTCCCAAATAGACTAAATTGTTAGGCCTTCTGGTTAATATTATTCTTGTCTAAAATGGATTAAAAAAATTTTTTTTGGAATAAATAACATATGTAATAAGTTAGTTTTAACCCTTAAAGAATCTGTGAGAATATAAAAATAATTGAAAATTGAAGCATTTGTTCTTAACCATGATTGAAAGACTTTAATCAGCATATTTAAAATTGTGGCCTCAGAAAAATGTAATATTTATGAGATCACAGATAACAGGATCTGTATTAATGATGCCAATACTGCCTAAATAAAAATTTGAATTTTACATAAAATGAGACAATGTAGAGAGACAAATTCTTTGTTAAAATAAATGGTATAATTAAAGTATTACCCTCTTTTTATTTATCTCCCAAATTAGCATTAGATCTGTATTCAAAATATTTCCTGATTAAAATTTCCCTTGTTAAATAATTGTTAAGAAACAAGTGACCTTGCATTTGATTCTAGGTGTTTAAAAAAATAAAAGGAATGAATTCCATTGATACATTCCTAATGTATATATTAGGAATTGTAGGAATTAGAAATTGTATTCCTAATATTGATTTTTAAAGAGTAAAGAATATGAAATTATGGACAAATGGATCAAAATGAAGTGATTCAAAAGGATATTGAACCAGAAAAGAAAGGATTATTTTGAAAATATTAAAGGAAAATCATTCATGTCTAACATGTAACTTTAAACTTATGATTGAAGTATTTCCCTCTAATAGTCTCATTTTGTTTGTGAAGTTACTTAAAAGTAGAATTTTTATAAATTAAATGATGTCTTTATGTGCAACACATTTTTCCTGATTTTTGGAATTCATTGGCAATTTCCTTTGTAGTGAGTAATTACGCTACTTTGTGAATTAGGAATTCTTCATTAGGATATTAAACTATCTTAAAATAGAGTACATCAGTATGATGAAACTAGTTAATAATATAGACACCTATTTCCTAAATAGCATTAATGTACAAATAATATAGATTTTGACCTCATGCTAAGAATTAATTGTGATAAGTGATAGATTAAAGAGTATCAGTTTTTAGTGAGTATTTTCTAGGATCTTGCATATTCTTTGTTATGTGTTAACAATATTTTTAAATAATTCAGTGTGCTTTGTCGCTTATTCTTAGATATCCCTTTAACGCAGTATGACATACAGATAAGAAAACTTGTTCTGAAGAGTCCTTCCTGTAGCTTAACAAAAGCCACCCATTTCACAGATGATTTAACTTTGATTAACCTACTCCATTGTAACAGATTATTCCAACAACTGGAATTTCATTCTTTCATGTTATTTCTAGGTGCAGCTTAATTTATAGACCGCTTTTCTTTCCATCTCACCAAAATACATCACAATTTTGATGTTAACTCAGTAAAAATTCAATGGTTCATTAAACCTAATCTTAGCATTCATTGACAAGAGGTTTGTCATTTAAAAGTAACTGCTACTTTTATGCATTCTTTATTGCTCAGTTTATAATCTTAGATTCCCTGTCAGAGAAAGCATGGAGTTAACTACTTAGCATATTGCAATGAATATTCATCAATAAATTGATGTGGCATGGCAGTCACATTTTTTAGTCTTCCTGCTCTGTTGTAGTGTTTTTCAGTTTTAAATATATTACGGCTTATCATATAATAGGGACTAGCTTAGAGAATCTTTAGAATTGTAATATTATATTTTTGGTCATGTTAATACTTTTTTAGTAGCTAGTTGTATTCATTTTTAATAAGAGTATTTGTTTCAGAGGAACAGTCTCTAATGATACTGATGTTAGGCATTTTTTTTTGCCAAATATTTGGTATGTGTAGATAATCAGCTTAATAATAAAACTTTTTAAAGCAGATCATTTTTGTAATGTTCTTGGAATTTTCTTAGTGTTAGCCATTTAATGAAGCTTGATTCTTAAGTGTCTGAGTTTTTGAATCAGTTTTTAGTTTTAATTTGAATCAGTTTTTAATAGAAAGAGTACCTTCATTCTAAAATAAAATCCTGAAAACAAGTATTTAAATAGATTGTAGTCCTCATTCAGCTACAACTAAACTATATGGGCAAATAAGCATGACAAATGCCATGAGGTAGGCAGAGTTAGATCACTGTCTACCATACTTCATCTACATTTTAAATTTTAAAAGGAAAAGAGTGTCTGTAAGCATGATCTTTTCTGTTAAATGTGTAGATTATGAGGTCACTTAGCACTAAAGTACTGACCATATGCATTATGACAGGAATTTGACACCTGTCATTGGAAATGGTACTTAGAAGCCGTATAATGCAACAAAGTTGAGGGAGGAAGATATGATGTGGATAGGAGGCTGTAATTTATAATTCACAATGCTTCAGGATGACCTGTCCAGGGTGACTCAGATTCCCTGTCTTTGATTTTAGGATTTACATACAGTGAACTTACTAGTCAACAGAATTGATAACTGATGGTATTAGAAGAAAATGGAAAATATGTTATTTTCAGACTTAATTTTTAATTGAAGTAAATATCTTGTTATTCTAAAAGTCAGCTTAAGTGTAATTAAATTATTTTCATTACATTATACTGGTAGGTGACTTGATGGTAGAATTTCATCATAATGTTTGAGCAGTACAGTATAGAATTGTTACCAGGTATACTGTTCTCAGATTAATAATCCATTGTATATGAGAATTCATCTAAAAGGGAGTACTGTCTTTCTGTTTCTCTGTGTGATTATTTTGCCCCCAAAAAAGCTTTCATTTTTTTAAGTAGCACAAAAGCTGTAATTGGCATGCTTTGTAAGGAAGTGTCAATGTGCAGGAGAGTGGCGATCACTAAGAATTCTTTTGCGTGTTCTTTCCCCTTTGCACCACCGCCTCCTCAGCGGGGTCACTGAGATCACTAGCTTTTCTTGAAATGGCCATTTTCACTGGCAGGTGCATTATACCCTGTATTTTCAGATTGTTTTTCCATTCTGAATGTTTGGCAGGTTGATTGCTCTGGCTGCATTGACGGAGAAAGGGCTGACAAATGCGGTTGGGCTGGCTGAAAAGACAGTGATTACTGTTTTCCTTTGTGGCTGATTGAGGCCCTTGAAAGGAAAAATTTTAACCTTCACCATTTGGTTCAAAAGTATGAGCATATATTGAAATCATTCGTGCCATTTATCCTAGTTCTGTAAACTTGTCAGAACGTAAAAATCGCTCAATTTCAAGTAATGTAGGATTGGCATACGTCATTATCATTTTGATTAAGTTGGAGGTTGTATCATTGTGTGCATTATACAGTGTTATTTAAAGCTTTCTTTCCTAAAGGTACAGTTATATTTTTATTGCTTATACTATAGAGTTAGAAAGATTTTCATAGCTTTCCAAACCTAACACTATGTGTGTGGTTTGGCAGCTGGTGTGGCCTACAAGCTGCATTTTGTTTGCAGGGTAAAGGCTTATCTGTAGGCCTCCTGGAGTGTGGGTAATTGCACAGGCTCGCCATTGGGGAGAGACAGGTTGGAAGCAGTCAAGCGGAAGAATGTTATGCCATCCCATTGCCACCTTGTAGCAGAAAGACACAATCCCAGCAGTGCCATCTGGTTGTTGCTATCTAGTCAGCTGGCCTGGCTGCTGGGACCATGACTTGGCAGCTGGTTCCCATACTACCATTCTTTTGTGTATGTCGTATGTTAGTGTGTTTTAGATAATTTTGAACATGGGTTGGGGAAATGACTATAACAAGTAAAGTCCCCTTATTGAATAGGCTTTCATTACTTGAGATGGACTCTGCTACAGATGCCTGCTGCCATTCCCTCATAGATAAATGATGCATCTGTTTAGGCAATAAAAATAAGCATTTTCTTCATAAAAATCCATCTCCGTATGTAGTGAAAGAGAAGGTATGCAGAGTTGTATGTTCTATAACATTTTAAAATAAGTAATTTAAAGTTATTTCCTGGTTTGGTTGTATAAGAGGAGAGTTAGTCATTTTTAAAAGTCTTATAAACATTGTCTATTGTCTCATTGTGTATTTTTATTCAAGTTAAGAAAACATTATTTTAAGTGCTTATTGCCACATCATATAACAGTAGATAATGAGACTTGCATTTAAAATGACAGAATAGAAAATGTGGTCTCATAGCTATTATCTTTAAAATCTGCCTCTCAAATAGCAACCTGAGAGTTAATGTAAGCCGTCTTTATGTCATATGAAGATCCATTAGACACTGATGGTTTCAGTCACAAGTAAGCAGCCAACTCTGTAGGCTGTTTTAGACATTTGATTTTCTTCATTTTACAGCATTAATGTGTCAGCATGCTACAAAACTATGTAGGAGTTGCATGTTGTTCTATCTGGAATGATAAATGCTTGCAAGCTTTTAGAGATTTACATGAGGAACTCATCCTAGTTGCTTATATATCTTATTTCAGTTTATGTAGCTACAGAATTTGATATGGCTGTTGCTGACTTACCATGTTAGGTATGTATAAAGAAGTTCTCTTAATTCTTTTTTAAAAATTGTATTGATAAAATTTACTTATTTCTACTCATTCTATTTTATGAGTGGTTCACTTGTGCTTTTACCTAAAAAGTTGTGATACTTTCTGAAATAATTACCTCAAGAGCTTTCAGTTATTGTCATAAAAATAATTTTTGTGTTACTGTTTTGTTTTTATTCAGATGAAGAAGATGATGATGACGTGGTGACTCCTAAACCACCTATTGAACCTGAGGAAGAGAAAACTTTAAAGAAAGATGAAGAAAGTGATAGTAAAGGTATCTTAAAGAATTTAACTTTAAAAAAAAGAATTTAAAAAATTTTATTGATTCCTGTTAAGATTGTGTTTTTATTATTTATACACTAAAGTAGAATAAAATGCTCTAAATCAAAGAGGTGAATCTGCTTGAAAAATGAGTCGCATTCATTGATCCAAATTGTGATAGTGAGGTGACATGATTTGAGTGGCATATATCAGACTTTAGAAAAATATTTGTTTTACAGCTCCTCCTCATGAGCTGACTGAAGAAGAAAAGCAGCAAATCTTGCACTCTGAGGAATTTTTAAGTTTCTTTGACCATTCCACAAGAATTGTAGAAAGAGCTCTTTCAGAGCAGATTAACATCTTCTTTGACTACAGTGGAAGAGATTTGGAAGACAAAGAAGGGTAAGTATAGTTGCTAAAATTATGGTGTCAGCAGTGTTTAATTACTTTTAAGAGTGCGAAGTTATAACACAGTTGTTGGTTTTTTGTTTTTGTTTTTCTGTAGAGAGATTCAAGCAGGTGCTAAACTGTCATTAAATCGACAATTTTTTGATGAACGTTGGTCAAAGCATCGGGTGGTTAGTTGTTTGGATTGGTCATCTCAGGTAAATTACAATAACAAAATTGGTTTCTATTTACCCATTTTTGAATTACAATAAGCAGGTAGTTGTATTTTAATTATGGAAACTTTGTATAATTAAATCAATGTATATCAATGGATGATGGCTCTAATGTTATGGTTGCCTTATGTACTTAGGAAGAAAGGATTGGGAACACTATTTAAAACTCAAGGTTTATTTATGCCACAGCTTAGTTTTACTTATTTTAATTGCTTACCTATTTTAATTCTGTCCTTTGGATAGAATTGCAACACATTTTAATAAAATGTTTTAACATTAAAACCTTTAAAATAAACTTGCTAATTCAAAGTTTTACTATTGTTGCAGAGAGCATAACTCTAGAGATGTATTTCTTGATGAAGTGTTAGGAATTTGCATTTTCAGAATAATTTAATAAAAACAGTTGAGTAAGTAGGAATGTAAAACAATTACTGTGCATAGCATTTTTTCCCCACTTGATTCTTGCGAGCAGTATCCAGAATTACTGGTGGCTTCCTATAACAACAACGAAGATGCTCCTCATGAGCCTGATGGTGTGGCCCTTGTATGGAATATGAAATACAAAAAAACGACTCCAGAGTATGTGTTTCACTGCCAGGTAAGATAGTCTTTTAGCAGTCTTCTCCTAGTTTAAGAATTCACTAATGAATTTAGACAGTGCCTTTTTTCTTTTCTTGTCAACATAATGATTTCATTGGATTGGCATTTACTAAACCACCCGATATTTGCAAACAGATGTTAACAAAAAACTGAAGACTTCTCTATTCAACATGATCTGTTTTCTAGCTTTTCTGATGTCTCTTATGTTTAATCACACCTAAAGTCCTTTGCTGTTGTGATTTTCTGTTATTGTGATTGATTGTATAAAAGGAATCTTTTATAAAATGTCTTTTCTGCAGGGAGTTTCTCAGGAACTTACTTGCTGAATATACAATTAGATGGTTGGCCCACTGAATTACTTATACATGGCCTGAGGAGTTGGAACTAGATAGTTTTAAGTAGAAACATATGTTTGAAGTAGGAAACAGATGCAGATTTTTAAAGTGGATTTAGTGGGAGGTTAGAATTTGCAAGCCTTTCTGGTTGCATAAGTTATAATCTTTTAATAATAATTCTGCAAAACACCTAACTGAATCAAAACTAGCATTATACTCTGTTGTCAGATTTCTGTCAAAGGCTAAAGTAGAGCCAGTTATCTTTGATTTAATGCTGTAATCAAATAGTTTTTGCTTTGTTGGATAAATTGCTTAAATATTTCTGTAAACAGTCATTACATTCGACTTTTAAGCAAAACTTTTCTAGAGCTGTATCTTTATGTTCTTAAACAAAATGACATTTTTAAGTGTATTTATTTACTGGTGGTTTTAATCTCTGATAGCTTACAATAAACGGGAAAATGTTTTTGGTTATAGATTTATTCTTATAACTTGTCACATTTCTTTCATTTGACCCTTAAATATAAAAATCTTACTTATTTGCAGTCAGCCGTTATGTCTGCTACGTTTGCAAAATTTCATCCAAATCTGGTTGTGGGTGGTACATATTCAGGCCAAATTGTGCTGTGGGATAACCGTAGCAATAAAAGAACTCCAGTGCAAAGAACTCCACTGTCAGCTGCAGCACACACAGTAAGTAAAGAGGTTATTTCCATTAGATTTCCTTCATCATTAAATAACTTAGTCACATCTGTCAAAATAGTCTCAAAATATGTTTCCTTTGATGTATGAATTCCTTATTATTTAGCAACTAAGAATGAGGGCTTTTTTTTTAATTTTTGGAAATCTATTTTATTAGAAACTCATCTCTCTTCTAAAATAATCTATTGTTAATCCACAGAATAGGATCAAACTTCACATTAAAAATGCCCTTATGATGTGAGATTGGATATGAAACAGAATACCTGTGATGATACAGTAAAAATTATTTCATCTTTTTGGTGAAAATAATTCCAGAGAACTTTCTTTAATATTTCTTTCTTTAGCATCCTGTATATTGTGTAAATGTTGTTGGAACACAGAATGCTCACAATCTGATTAGTATCTCTACTGATGGAAAAATTTGTTCGTGGAGTCTGGACATGCTTTCCCATCCACAGGTAGGTTAAACTAGGAAAACTCTGAAGTTTTGAGGCAAATATTGGTATTTTTTTTTTAAGTCTGTGTAAACCCATATATTTTTCATAAATGTTTTATAATAGTATTATAGTAACAGTTTATAAATAAGCATGTATTAAATATAATCTGTGATATATATATACTTCATTTTCAAACCTGCTGCTTTTAATCAAATTTATGTAGGCAGTATAGTAAAAGAAGGTTTACAAACTAAGACTAGAAAATGTTCTTAAAAATTTTTTAATTGTAAATTTACAAAATAATCTCAATTTTTTCTGTGTAGGATAGCATGGAATTGGTTCATAAACAGTCAAAGGCAGTCGCTGTGACATCTATGTCCTTCCCTGTTGGAGATGTCAACAACTTCGTTGTTGGAAGTGAGGAAGGTTCTGTGTACACAGCATGTCGCCATGGCAGGTAAATCTAAACTGGAATTTGCAACTATTTAAAATTCTCCCTTGAATAATCTCATTAAAACAATTTGCCTCTTAATTCAAGTAGGAATCTCTCCTAGAGCTACTTATTTGTGACAAGTTATTTAAGTTCAGGTATGTAAAATTAAATACTTTTTAAAAATAAAAGGTCATTTTAGATCATAATGTGTTCTAGCAATAGATTTTGAGGGGTGTGGTATGTTGTGATTTTCGTATATGTGGACGTGCTCACAAAAGTTAGTGGTAGGAAGTAACATTCCGCAGTTATAAATACAAAAATTCATATACTACATACTGACCTTTAAAGTTGTAAATAAGATTTTCAACTATTTTTCTGTTTCTATTTATTTGGACATTGAGCCTTCTTGGCTCAAAGTTCACTTCTCCTGATAATTGTACAGTAATGTCACGTACACATTTTAAATTGACTAGTATTTCTCCTGCTGTTCAATCTGTTTTGAAATTGTCTAGCTGTACCTTATCAATTGCTTCCTGTAAAAAAAAAAATTGAGTGTTCAGATTTCATCGCAAATACAGATCACCTTCACTTGAAAGCTTTTGTTTTAAAAGTAACCTAGGTTCTCTCTCTTACACGTAGCATCTCTTTGTCTCTGTTCCACCACCTCAGAACCTTGGACGTTGGACTTTTGAGTTCTGTCATCAATGGCATCATGATTATGGTTCCAAAATGTACTACTACTGCTTTAGTGGTGTTATCAAATATGGATAGAGTAACACTCAAACATAATTACTTGATGTGTTATGAGCACAGAGTTAAGTTTGTTGAAATTGTGTCAAAGTATAATAGATAAACTTATGATAACATATATTTGTAAGTGGTCTACTTACAAGAGATTTCCCTGTTTTCACTCTTATGAAATAGCAAAGCTGGAATCAGTGAGATGTTCGAGGGACATCAAGGACCAATTACTGGCATTCATTGTCATTCAGCTGTTGGAGCAGTGGACTTCTCACATCTTTTTGTCACTTCATCATTTGACTGGACAGTAAAACTTTGGACAACTAAGGTATCTAAAAACAGATGTCAGGTGCTCAAGTTTCTGACACAAGGTGGTGCTCTAATACTACATGGAAAAGCTGAAAAGCCTCCTAATAGCTTGGAATGATTTACTGATAAATCAAACCTAGAAAGTTACACAGAACATGAGTGAAAACTAGATGTTGAAGTTTTTAAAAAATATGCTCACAGGTATGATAACTCCACTCATAACCAAGACCAGTAGTCCCACCACTTCTGGCATTTCAAGCATAGAAATTGTTATTCTGAACTGAGCTGGAGGAAAAGCCTCTGAAGATCTCACATGACTCTCATATAGCTCCCCTATAGCCTGGCACAAAAACTGTGCATTTGCTCTTTGAAGAGCTTTTAGAAGGTGTTCAGAACTGCAGTGACTCACAGAGCTGATGGAAACTGGAGAAAAGATAGATAAAAACTGTTGTACAGTAAGACTGTGTCATAAACTTGAGTCATTAGGAAAGTATTGTGTAAATACTTATAAATTATTATAGTATAAGTAAATTTATATTATGTCATATTAAAATTATTTTATATTAAATAACTAAATTTATTATAAATAGATACTTATACGTGAGTAAATACTTATACTTATGGATGCATATATATTTTGTTGACCACAATACATAATACAAGTTGTTTGTATTTAAATAAGCCTCGAAAAACCTTTTATGTTAAGCGTGCTTCCTGATCCTCCAGCAGTTCCAGAAATGTGTGACTTTGCCCTGAATTATTGAAAGTCTCAAGGCAAATCCAAAGTGCCTTTACTTTGCTGTCTAGCTTTTCTGCAGTATTACATTGTTGCTGACAAAGTTCCATTCTTAGAATATCATATTCTATTTAAGTTAAATTTTAAGCTGTGTTTTTTCATGTTTTCATCTGCCTTATCTTAACTTTGATTCTTCAATTTCTTTGAGAAAACCTGGTGCTTTTAAGAGATTTTCTTCACTATTACAGTGGAACCATTTATTTATCAAATGTTGACCTTGGAAATCAGGGATGAACTCACTATTCACTCTTGTCCTTTCCTGATGCTTTCTTTCAGTGTAGTAGGAAGTGAGGTAGCAAATTGTCTCTTAAAATTCAACGTTTTCATGTTTGGGGTTGGCTTTCGTGGTAAAGAATCTGCCTGCAATGTAGGAGACCTTGGTTTGATTCCTGGGTGGGAACGTTCCCCTGGAGAAAGGGGTAGGCTCCCCACCTCCAGTTTTCCTGGACTTCTCTGCTGGCTCAGATGGTGAAGAATCTGCCTACAATGCGGGAGACCTGGGTTCTTTCCCTGGTTTGGGAAGATCCCCTTGAAGAGGGCATGGCAACCCACTCCAGTATTCTTGCCTGAAGAATCCCTCTGGACAGAGGAGCCTGACAGGCTACAATCCATGGAGTCGCAAGGAGTCGGACATGACTGAGCGACTAAGCATGTTTGGGATTAATTCAGTTCAGTTCAGTCGCTCAGTCGTGGCTGACTCTTCGCGACCCCATGGATCGCAGCACGCCAGGCCTCCCTGTCCATCACCAACTCCCGGAGTTCACTCAAACTCATGTCCAGTCAAGTCGGTGATGCCATTGAGTCATCTCATCCTCTGTCGTCCCCTTCTCCTCCTGCCCCCAATCCCTCCCATCATCAGAGTCTTTTCCAATGAGTCAACTCTTCGCATGAAGTGGCCAAAGTATTGGAGTTTCAGCTTCAGCATCAGTCCTTCAATGAACACTCAGTACTAATCTCCTTTAGAATGGACTGGTTGGATCTCCTTGCAATCCAAAGGATTCTCAAGAGTCTTCTCCAACACCACAGTTCAAAAGCATCAGTTCTTCGGAGCTCAGCTTTCTTCACAGTCCAACTCTCACATCCACACATAACCACTGGAAAAACCATAGCCTTGACAAGATGGACCTTTGTTGGCAAAGTAATGTCTCTGGGATTAATTAGCAGGCATTAAAAACATCATTTAAGTCTAATGAAGGAAAATGTATTAAAAACTGTTACAACACAGTGTCTGTCTAGCATGATAGAGACTTCAGAGTGTTCAGTTCCTCCTTTTTTCCTCCATGGAGATCAGGCAGAGTGTTAATGCATTTAGTTTATCATCTGTTTTCTGTCCTGGATTGCTCTTGAATTTTTGCTTTTGAGTGAGATTTATACAGTGGAGAAAGGTAGAGGTAGAAGATTCTCATGTCTTTAAGCAAAGAAATGCATAATCCAGCTAGCAAAAACAAAGCAAGATGCAGAATTGGAGAGATGAAGCCAATTGCTTCTCTCTGCGCTGTAGATGGCCACCTAAGTGGCTAGATTTCTGGATATCTGGATAGCTTACATCTTAGCTTGTTGGCCAGTACCCTTTTTCAGTATTTGAAAAGAATCTTTTATCTATTTGTAGATTTGTTATTTTTAATTTCTCAAGGCTTCAGTTTGCTATCCTTTTTATCTTTAAATTTGAGGCTTCCATTCTTAAATATACCACCGAATAGGACTAGAAAATGAAGACTTCATCTTGCCTAAATAAGAACAGTACTTACATCTGTGATAGTGGACTGACTGTTGCTTGCTTTTGTGTACTGCACAGCTGGTTGATTGGTGGTTGATATTTTTTGTTTTTGTATTTTCCTGTATTTCAACGTAAAACTGCCTACTGAATAAGAATGACAGCCAGCCATATCTGTTTCTTTGCTAATGGAGCTAGGCATTGCTTCCTTCTTAAGTTTTCATATAGAAGACTCATTTATCATTCAGCTGTAAAAATGGCTCTCCCTTCCCTACCACCCTATTCTTTGGTCACTCCAATGTTAGTGACCAAAGAATAGGACAACACAGAACAGGGTGATTTTATAGAAGATAAATCATGTATCCTCAAAACTATATCAGAAGAATTACCTTTTTATTCTGATTTTCGTCACACAAATAGTTCTAGTCTATGAAGGGAGAAAGAGCAACAATCTGCTAAATATTTTTTTATTTGGCCATATTATGACTCCCAAAGTCATTATTGCTTTGATCTTGGGTTTATACTTCATGGTTAATTGTGTTACTGGTCTTCATTTCTTCTCTAAAAACTTGGTAGAGCCTCTCTGCTCTTCAATACAATGATAATGAATAATAGGCAAAATTTTAAGATAATCTCTTCTTAAAAACATTGTTCCAGCTTACAAAGCTTTAAGCTTTTTAAACCAGTATCTTCAAATTCATGAATTTAACAGACTTTAAATGTTTTTCTTTTTGCCTCTACTTTTTAAGTGTTTTCTGACTCTAGGAATTGGGTCCCCATAAACTGGAAGAATCAATCAGTAGATATTGCTGTATCTTTGTATCCTTTAAGATCTGACTCTGCTCTAGTAGCAAAACAAGATTTTTTCTCTTTCTCCCTTTCTATAAGTCCCAATTTGGTACTGCCTCAAATTTAGTTTCAAGTAATCTATCTTCTGTCATCTTCTAGTTTTTGCAGAGTCAGGGATTTTAATGCAGTGACAGGGTTCTGGATCATCAAATTGTTTTCTTTACTTTTTTGAACTCAGTTATTTTTAATAAAGAAGATAAAGATAGATAATTTTCCACATTTTGGTGAAGTTTAATTTAAACGAACCAAGATATTGCTTCTAAAATAGTTAAAGGACACTGTTTACTTTTTAAAATACCAAATTTGAAAATTCACAACAGAAGTACTTTGGCAGTCCTGAAAAATGGTAGGAGGAATAGAATAGTTATCTTGAAGATAACTTGAGGATTCCATGAGCACTTGATTAGGGGTAGACTGATAAATGAGCTTAATATTCCAACCACATTTAACTGTGCTTACTACAGATTACAGGCTTCCCTGTTGGCTCAGAGGTTAAAGTGTCTGCCTGCAGTGCGGGAGACCCAGGTTCGATCCCTGGGTTGGGAAGATCCTCTGGAGAAGGAAATGGCAACCCACTCCAGTACTCTTGCCTGGAAAATCCCATGGACTGAGGAGCCTGGTGGGCTACAGTCCACGGGGTCGCAAAGAGTCGGACACGACTGAGCGACTTCACCTTCACCTACTACAGATTACTCTTAAAATATAAGAATTATTTATTTGGAGGACAAAATGTATTAATGTATGCACAATATATTCTAATCTCAGAACTGATGCCTTTCAGGAGCATATTTACCATAAAGTGACAAAGTTAAAATCATTAATGTATTTCTCAGAATAGGTAGTTCTTGAACTTTTATAGTCCATATACACCTTAAAATTGTTCCACAGTTTTTGATGTCTTAAATTCCCTCCTTATTTGAAAAGCTTTAATCTGTTTAACTCTTGGAAAATAGCTGTGTTAAAACAAGGTTAAAGAGATTTTACTAATGCTTCTAATAGCAACTATGCACCTATTAGACAAATTAAAATGAAATGCTCTGAAGTTGGGATGTTTCTTGAAAAATGCTGACTGACCATCAGGACCAAGTCCTCCAGGGCAGCGTCTACTGTAATAACTTGCTGTTGGCCAGTGTCCAGCCTGTCCTTTGCATATTCAGAAACTCAGTTTTATCAGTCTACTAGAGTTGATTCAGAGAAGGCAATGGCACTCCACTCTTGCCTAGAAAATCCCATGGATGGAGGAGCCTGGTAGGCTGCAGTCCATGGAGTTGCTAAGAGTTGGACACAACTGAGTGACTTCACTTTCACTTTTTACTTTCATGCATTGGAGAAGGAAATGGCAACCCACTCCAGTGTTCTTGCCTTGGAGAATCCCAGGGATGGGGAAGCCTGGTAGGGTGCCGTCAATGGAGTCGCACAGAGTCGGACACGACTAAGAGACTTAGCAGCAGCAGCAGCAGAGTTGATTAGCTAGGGAGTGGTAATTAGAACTCGCAGGTGTCTAAGACACTGATACGTGGGAGAAGGTCAATTTATTAATTTACAATGAGAAACAACTGCCAGAAGGCCCAGAGACTCCTACTTACCTGACCAGTTCATTGTTTCCCTATATTGGACAACCCACATGGGAAGCCAGATTATAATCAGAAGGTTGCTTGGTGAGCAAGGAATTGGAGCAAAAGATGTTTTCTAATTTGAATGCTTAATGGCATCAAGCAAAGATAGCCTGATTCATTCATCTTCACATAGAGATAACCCTGCCATAGGTGGTAATCCTCAGAATCCGTTGACAGAGACACTGTCTCCAGGACAACACTTGAATTAGGCATTTCTTCAGTTTTCTTATAAGATTGCTTCTTTATATTTCCATTTCTTTTAATGGATACATACATTCCTTCTCAAAAAGTTAGTATCTTCTTTCAGGTTATATAGAAAGGTATTTCTGCCCTTGGAATTGTTTCTTTTTCATGAGAATCTGTTTATTTCTATCTAGATTCAAGTGAGGATGTACTTATTTCCCACTTCTCTGGAGAGTACCTCACTGTTATGTTCATGGATTTACTATAGGGACTCTTTGGTTATTAATCTAGAACTCCCCAGATGCCCCCAGAAAAATATAGAATTACTGTATTCATTTCCCAGGGCTGCCATATCATATTGTCACAAAATGGGAAACTTAAAACAATAGAAATTTATTCTCTCACAGGAGGCTAGAAGTCTGAAATCAAGGTGCTGGCAAGGTTGCTTACTTTCGGAGGCTCTGAGGAAGAATCTATCCCTCTTTCCCTGTCTCTTTTCTAGTTGGGGTTGCTAACAATCTTGTGCTTTTTGGCTTCCAGGTGCATCACTCCAGTTTCTGCCTCTGTTGTCACATGGCACTCTCTCTACATGTCTGTCCAGATTTTTCTCTTCTTTTAAGACTACAGTCATGCTAGATTCAGGGCCTGCTCTAAGCAGTTAACCTCAGTTTAATTAAGTCTGCAAAAGACCCTTTTTCCAATAATGTCACATTTACAAGTTCCAAACAGACTCGAATTTGACAAGTTGGGGGGCTGAGGTGGGCAGGACACTAGTTAACCCAATACATAACTATAAAGAACTAAAAATATATATATATATGGTTTGTCTCTTGACCATTCAGTGTTTATTTTCACCATGTACTACAATGAGCTGCCTTTGGTTATTCAAATACTATCTGTTGTTCAAGAAACAATACATTCTTTTGACTCATTCTTTTTGGCAAATGTATTTGCAAACCTTTTGTTTGTAAGAATTTTAGTGGCAGTGACCTTTAGACATCATCTAGTTCAGTAGCTCAGTTTGGTCATGTTAGAATCACCTTGGCAATTTTTAAAACTTTTAGTACTCACCTGGCACCTAAGACTGATTAAATCATAATATCCAAGGAGACTTGGCAACAGCATAATTTTGAAAATCCCTCCAGGATTAGGGGGATTACAATGTATAGTCAAAGTTCAGAACCACTGATACAGAACTTTTGTTCTGCAAATAAGGAAGTAGGGGCCTGCAATGATGAGGTGACTTCTCCAAAGCCTTAAAGCCCTGAAATAAGAGTCTAGGTCCTATGTCCCTCTTCAGCTCTTTCCTGCTGCCTCTCTTCCATTTAGGCAGACGTTCTCATCAAATTAAGAAAAGATATTACTATTAAAAAGTATTTCAATGATCCATTTGGGATTTTAATTTGAAGTGTCATATATAAGATTAATATATTAATGAACAATTTTGGTATTGTGTGTATTCTTTCTTTCTCTTTGAGGGGGAAAATTGTTAATCCTTGGATGACTATTTTCTAAACTAAACTTGAAAAAATTACCAAAGGTTTCTAATTACATTTTATAAATTTGGAAACATGTTGCCATTTATTGTATTTTTATTTTTAATATAATCTTTCACCCAGTTTTAATGCATCCTGCTCTTTTCCTCTGGCTGCATCATAGTCCACTGAGTTAGATGAAGGATTTATTAATAATTCCCTGAGACATTCCACAGTCTTCTTTTTCACTTTTTATATAATTTCTATGTGTTTTAATCAAATTGGTATATTAAATTTTTCATATTTTATAAAAAATGGAATCATGATATGTACTTATTTGTGTTTGGCTTTTTTGTTCATTATGTTTGTGAGAGTCATTCCATTTTATTGAATGTAGTTGTAGATTGTTAGATGTTCATTGTCTCAGATATGTAGTATTCCCTTATGTAAATGTACTATAATTTAGCCATTCTGCTGCTGATGGTATGTGGGTTAACTGTAGTTTGGGGTCGGGTTATGGATACTGTTGCTATAAGCATAGTTGCAGGTGTCTTGTGGTGAACATAAGCACTTGTTTCTGTTGGGCATATACTTAGGAGGGAGATACGTGGCCACAGAGTTGAACATGTATGTAGACATGACTGTGAACAGGTGTTTTAAGTCTTTGATGAGAGACCGTAAAATTGCCTACAGATGGGATTTTCTTGAAGTATACAGTCACCTCAGGATTTATAGATATTGTTGTTCAGTCGCTAAGTCGTGTCCAGCTCTTTACAACCCCATGGACTGCAGCATGCCAGGCTTCCCTGTCCTTTACTGTCTCCTGGAGTTTGCACAAACTCATGTCCATTAAGTTGGTGATGCCATCCAATCTTCTCGTCCTCTGTCACCCCCTTCTCCTGCCTTCAATCTTTCCCAGCATCAGAGTCTTTTCCAATGAGTTCACATCAGGTGGCCCAAGTATTGGAGCTTCAGCTTCATCAGTCCTTCCAGTGAATATTCAGGGTTGCTATCCTTTAGGATGGACTGATTTGATCTCCTTGCTGTCCAAGGGGCTCTTCAAGAGTCTTCTCCAGCATCACAATTCAAAAGCATCAAATTGTTTGGTACTCAGCCTTCTGTATGTTCCAGCTCTCACATCCGTACATGACTATTGGAAAAACCACAGCTTTGAGTATATATGGACCTTTGTCAGCAAAGTGATGGCTCTGCTTTGCAAAACACTGTCAGGTTTGTCGTAGCTTTTCTTCCAAGGAGCAAGTGTCTTTTAGTTTCGTTGCTGCAGTCACTGCAGTGATTTTGGAGCCCAGGAAAATCATTCACTGTTTTCCACGTTTTCCCCACTCTTTGTTTTTGAATGTTGAGTTTTAAGCCAGCTTTTTCATTCTCCTTTTTCACCCTCATTAAGAGGCTGTTTAATTCCTCTTCACTTTCTGCCATCATCTGCATGTCTGATTCCAGCTTGTGATTCATCCAGTCTGGCATTTCACATGATGTATTCTGCATATAAATTAAATAAGCCTTGACATATTCCTTTCCCAATTTTGAACCAATCCATTGTTCCATGTCCAGTTCTAAGTGGTGCTTGACTTGCATACAGGTTTCTCAGGAGGCAGTAAGGTGGTCTGGTATTTCCATCTCTTAAGAATTTTCACAGTTTGTTGTCATCCACATAGTCAACGGCTTTAAGGTAGAAAATGAAGCAAAAGTAGATGCTCTTTCTAGAATTCCTTTGCTTTTTCTATGATCCATTGGATGTTGGCAATTTGATCTATGGTTCTTCTGCCTTTCCGACATCCAACTTATACATCTGAAAGTTCTCAGTGCAAGTATAATTGAAGCCTAGCTTGAAAGATTTTGAGCATTACCTTGCTAGCATGTGAAATGAGCACAATGGTATGGTAGTTTGAGCATTATTTGGGATTGCCTTGCTTTGGGATTGGAATGAAAACTGACCTTTTCCAGTCCTGTGGCCACTGCTGAGTTTTCCAAATCTGCTGGCATATTGAGTGCAGCATTTTAACAGCATCATCTTTTAGGATTTTAAATAGCTCAGCTGGAATTCCATCACCTCCACTAGCTTTGTTCATAGTAATGCTTCTTAAGACCCACTTGATTTCACACCCCAGGATGTCTGGCTCCAGCTGAATGACCACACCATTGTGCTTATCCGGGTCATTAAGACATTATTGTGTAGTTCTTCTGTGTATTCTTGCCACTCTTCTTAATGTCTTCTGCTTCTGTTAGATCTTGCCACTTCTCTCCTTTATTGTGCCCATCTTTTCTTGTAAGGTTCCCTTGGTATCTCCAGTTTTGTTGAAGAGATCTCTGGTCTCTGCCATTCTATTGTTCTGCTCTGTTTCTTTGCATTGTTCACTTAAGAAAGCTTTTTTCTTTCCTTGCTCTTTCTAAGCAGGGTGTTTGTTAATCATTGATGTGCATCAGAACCTTTAGTGGTTCTGAGAGACTCATGACGCACATTGAAGGTGGGACCCTGCATCTGGATTTCTTAAACGCTCTGCAAATGATTGTGATAGTCAGTGTTGCCTTGGCATTGTTGCCAAGGGGAGTTATAGGAAAATAATGATCTTAAGAAGGAAAAACACTCTTTCCTCTGTTTTTAGCTTACTTTTTAAGTTCGGTTAAAATTTTTATTTTCTTAATTACAAACAGATTTTTTTTGGCTTTTAAGATAATCGTGCAGTTGACATTTACTTTGATACCTGGAAAATTTTAGATTTATAACTTTAAGCTTTTTGTTATAGAAAATTACAAATAGATACAAAAGCAGAAAGAGGAGTATAATTAAACTGTTGTGCTCATTACCTAGCTCCTAAAATTATCAACACATGACCATCCTTGTTTGATCTAGTCCTACATACATTCCCTCCCTACCACTGGATTATTTTAAACAATGACTTAGAGTATGCAGTATTATATCTACAAAACAAAAAAAACCTGTAATACTACCATATCATTGTTGCACCCTCCCCGCAAATGAATAGTGATTCCTTAATTTCATCAAATAGGTGATCCGTGCTCAATTAAAAAAAAATTTTTTTTTAACCTTTTATTTGTTTGAAGCCAAATCCAGATGAGGTTCATTTATTTATTTGTGATTGACCCATCCTTTGAGCCCTTCTCTTAAAAATAGGGTTTCCTTCTCTGTCTTGCTGTCTTGCTGCTACTGCTGTTGAAGAAACCAGTTTGGTTGTCCTATTAGTTTCACACAGTCTGGATTTTGCATTCTGTGGTACCGTTCATACTGTTGTTATAGTTGCAGATTGCTTATAATTCTGTGAGGAGAAGCTTGGTGTCCCCCGGTCCTTAGGTTGACGTCTCTTCGTTCTTTTTGCTCAGATATCTGGAGCTGCTTCTAATAGATTCCTCAGGAGGTGCTCGTGGGTGCATTATTCCTGTATTCACAAGAGTCTGTTTACGAAAGTCAGTTTGTGCTGTCTGCTAAGTCACTTCAGTCATGTCCAATTCTTGTGACCCCATACACTGTAGCCTGCCAGGCTCCTCTGTCCGTGGGATTCTTCAGGCAAAAATACTGTAGTGGGTTGCCATGGCCTCCTCCAGGGGATCTTCCTGACCCAGGGATCAAACACATGTCTCCTGTTTCTCCTGCACTGCAGGTGATTTCTTTACCACTGAGCCACCAGGGAAACCAGTTTGGCTGTATATAAAATCTACAGTTTACACTTTTTGATTACCTTAAATATGTTACTCTTGTTTTCTGGCAAAAGCATTGTCAAAAAGTCTGATGACAATCCTATTTTTTTCATTACCTTATAACTTGGTCTTGAAAAATCTGAATGATCAAAATTTTTTTTTCTTTTTTTCTAAGGGTTGATTGTGTAGATACACAAGATACTCTAATATGAATTTCAGGCTATCTTTTAGGAGAGTTCTCTAAAATTATTATTCTTGTATTCTATAGTATTGCTTTGATTTTCTTTTTGAGGGCCTGCCATTACAGGTATATCTTTGTTAATCTCATTTGTCTATCGCTTTCAAAAAATTCAATTTATCTCTTCTTTTAAAAAAAAATAACGGTGTTATTGAGATATAATTCAGATACCATAAAATTAATCATTTTACAGTGTACAATTCAGTGGTTTGGAGATTTTATTTAAGCCGTCCTGGTGGTATGAAATGATATTCCATTGTGGTTTTGATTTACATTCCCATAATGGATAATGATATTGGACATCTTTTCAAGTGCTTATTTGTATTTGTAGATCTTCTCTGGAGAAATGCCTGTTAAAACTTTGCCCAAGTTTTAATTGGGTGTTTGCCTTTTTATTAAAAGTTTTGTTAAGAGTTGTAGATACAGGTTACTTTTAGATATATTATTTCCAAATATTTTTGCCCATTGTATAGGCTCTCTTTTCACTTTCTTGAGGGCATTATTTGAAGCACAAGGGGTTTAAGTTTTGATTTACCCCAATATATATACTTTCTTGTTGTCATTTGTGCTTTTATCTCATCTAAGAAATCATTGACAAGTCCAAAGTCACAATGACTTACTCCTGTGCTTTCTCCTAAGTTTTACTGTTTTTACCTCTTATATTTAGAAGTTGTACTATTTTACCTCTTCTATTCAGATCTAAGATATTTTTGAGTTAATTTCTGGGTTTGATGTAGGGAAGGAGGGGTCCAGCTTCATTCTTCTGCATGTGTATATACAGTTGTCCCAGCATCACTTGTTGAAAAGACTGTTCTTTTCACATTTAATTGTCATGACATCCTTACACTCGTTAAAGATCTGCCACAGTAACTTTGTGTGAGGTTTGACTGAGATCCTTTGTTTTGTTCCTTATTATCTAGTAGTGACATGAGTTTTTCTCTGTGTTTGAGGAGGAGGGAACAGGCATAGATAGCTTTTCCAGTTTCATGTTGTTTAGTTGCTCAGTTGTGTCCTACTCTTTGCGATCCCATGGACTATAACCCGCCAGACTCTTATGTCCATGGGATTTTCCAGGCAAGAATACTGGAGTGGGTTGCCATTCCCTTCTCCAGGGGATCTTCCTGAATCAGGGATAGAACCTGTGTCTCCTGCTTTGGCAGGTGGATTCTTTCTCCACCACCTTTATCTGAACCTTCTCTTTCCCTTGCCCCTGTTGTGCTGTATTCCACAACTTGGATTCCATTCCCTTCAGTTTCTTTTTGGTGAGACTTTGTCTTGGAAAGGGAGCTTTGATTTGTTAATTTCGCGAGTTTTTCAGGGCTCAGACTGCATCATTAGACCTTACTTCTATCACAATGGAGTCTGCCTTCAGTGTCTAAATGGAATTGTGTCAACTCCCTCCCGTCTCTACTGCTGTTTTCAGACTGACCCCCATGCTGTCCAGTGATCACCCGCTGTGTACTGTGAGGCTTTTCTGTTCTGTTCTCCAGCTGTGAGAAGCTCTTGTGCCTTCTTGTACTACTTCTCACACAGATGTGCCATGCAGATCTCATAGTTGGCCAACATTTCCACCTGTTTACATTTGAAGTTTTGTCTCCTGATTTTGTTGTAGATGTTGTTTACGAATCTTTGGTTTTTTCTATCCTCAGTGCTTTGTCTGGGTTTATGGGGAGATTTAGAGGAGATTCAAAAAGTATAGTGCCATTGCTCTCATCTTTCCAGAATCTTCTCATTGAAATGTTTTTAAAGCACATCCTATTCGTTTTTTAAAACAGTATGGTGTCTACAAGTTAAATAGAAAATGCAGTCCAGTTGTTGATTGGTACTTCATAACTCCAGGTAATTCTATAGTGAAACAGATTATAGGAACTTTTTCTAGGCTGAGTTAAGTATCATAAAATGTTATCATACTTACTGAATGTATGTCATATTTTGACTGTGCTAAAAATCAACTCTTCCCTTTCAGAATAACAAGCCTTTGTACTCATTTGAAGATAATTCAGACTATGTTTATGATGTTATGTGGTCACCCACTCACCCAGCCCTGTTTGCCTGTGTGGATGGCATGGGTAGGCTGGATTTGTGGAATCTCAATAATGACACAGAGGTGAGCAGGAAAATAACAAAAATTGCACTGAAAAATAGAAAATTGGAGATTTATTGAATAATTTGTGAAATTCCTTTTATCCCAAGGAATGTGAAAGGACTGTGTGATTGTAGCTTCATCACAAAGAAAGCAAATAAGCTTTGTACCCTAAATAATAAACAGCCTGCTGTGCAGAACTGAAGGGAGAAATATTGTTGCCAGGAGCACTGGGCATTCCTTTTACTTTTGAAAGGCATTGTCACGTCTCTTCATGTCCTGGCAAAGTCTCATTCATAAGGCAACTGGGATATTTTTCATTCATAGGCTAGAAAGCAGATATTTCAGGCTGTTGACATACGTTAACCTGAATTCTGAATTTCTGAATCATCTCTTAGCCTTGGTAGATTTGTGTATTATCCATAAATACTTGTCTTAAGCTGACTTGAGTGACACAAAATGTATTTTCATGACTTGCTCTGTGAAAGATTAAAAACAGTGTTACTGTTACTATAAAATTAATATAGAAATAATCAAATTTCCTAATTATTATACTAAAATGGCTTATTTGGAATGAAATTTAACTGCAGCTGTTATTTATTTTTAACTGTGTTTGTTTTTACTAATGTAGGCAGAGGCTTAGAGTATTCTTAGAGTTCTGTATTGCAATGTGGTGGTTAAGAAGTAACATTAGCAGTTCTATCAATAAAAGATGTTGAGGAGAAAGTCTCTTGGTGCCTTCTCCCACAGCCACTGTTTCTCACATGTCTTCTTATTTCTAGTGGCTAAATATATGTTATCATAATCCTTTAAATTAGTTGATTATATAGGACAAGGAATTTATATATTGGAAATACAAATGTTTTAACATCATGCTAACTTCTGCTCTAGTAGTTTGAAGAGCAACATTCAGATACTGCTAGGGAAAGATATTGAGTCCTGGACACATGACTGTACTTAATTATACATTTCTAGTTACCTAGAGTGGTACCAATTTTCTTAATTTGGATTTTCATGTTAGGCATTTGTGTTTACAATTAAATTTGGATCTGTTCTATAATTTAACTCACAATAAAGCTAAGTTATAATTTTTCTCTTACAACTATTTTGGCATTCTAGAAGGTTAAATTAGTCATTTGGGGATGACTTGTGTCAAATAGAAGGATTATTTTTAATCAGGTTTCAAAATTTAAAACTATTGTGATTCTGTTCTGAGTCAGACATTGAAGGTTTGCTCTGTGAGCGGCAGATAATTTCCTTTTCCTCTGCATAGCAGAGGGCACAGCCATATCCAAGGGGTGGTGCCACGGTGTTGGTGCTGTCCTCTTGCCTTGCTCCAGATGGTTCATGAGACAAGGGCTTTGACTGACCCATGCTGCACCTTTGGTATGAACTGTAGAATCTGTGGATCAAACCACAGGTTTTAGCTAACAGAGACACAAGCTACAAAAGTAACTCCCGTCCTCTAAAACGGAACCATAATCTGTTTATGCAGGCTTCTGAGATGTTTCTTTAAATGAGGTTTTGGCCATCTGTTTTCAAACAGCTTGACTTCTTAAAAGAGTCAAAACAACAAAGAATCCTTTATTAAAGAGAAGATTTCTCAAAATGATATGTCCAGTCATGTGAAGATTTCTTATGAAAGGACTTAAGTTATTTTCCCAAACCATTTTCAAGGATTGACTGTAATGTCATTCAGAATGTATCACTGAACAGGAAGAAAGTTGGGGAAATTCTTTATCTATTTTCATCTTTGTTTTCAAAAACCTAGCCAGATTGGAAGAAAAAGGAATTACTATTTTACATGTTTATAGAAATCCTGATGAAACTTTTAACACTGAACTGTATTTTAAATGACTTTAGGTGCCAACTGCAAGCATTTCTGTGGAAGGTAATCCTGCTCTTAATCGTGTAAGATGGACCCATTCTGGAAGAGAGATTGCTGTGGGTGATTCTGAAGGACAGATTGTTATATATGATGTGGGAGAGGTATGGGGCTCACTGCCTATAATTTTGACACATCTATTTAGCTTTCATGGAACTATAGTGACAGTATCTTTGTGGTTAAATCTAGTCTTTAACGTTCATGAATTGAATAAACCCATGTGTTTGTAAAGATAAAACTTACTTTTCATTACAGAAGCAACTCTTGAGATTAGTTTCCTTTCTAAACTGAATGTCTTGTGTCCCTATGCAGCAAATTTTGAGGGTAGTATCATATGTCGAAAGTACTTTCCAGCATGCATTGCTGGAAATTAGAAATTCTTCGAGCAGAAGAAATTTAGTTATAGTTGGACTTGGGGGCTTTACAGAATTGACATTGAGATCAGATTTTATTTTCTGTATTTGTAGATTTGTTTGGACCAGCTAGCTCAAATAAAAAGTATATCTTTTAAGAGCTATTTAATGACTACGTGAAATGTCATTCTTGACTCCTTGAGGCTTGTTGCAAAGCCATTATGAGTGAACCCAACAGGATGAGTTGCAGCCCTCTCATCTTTACTGTTTGGGTTGACTGTGCACAAGGCTCAGGAGTGGTTCCCTCATGTTTTAGCCCTGGCTAGTGCCTTAGTCACTCTTTTCTTTTGCTGTGCCTTATGATTCTCCATCCTCTCTGGAAATCCCACAGGCCCTAGCAACTGCACCTGGAGAGAGGTAAATTGGATCATTTAGAGCAGCCAGTTGAATTGTCTACATAGATGGAATTACTCTGTATCTGCACCATCCAACATGGTAGCCATTAGCCAGATTTGGCTACTGAACACTTAAAATGTGGCTAGAACAATTGAATAACTGAATTTTCAATTTTATTTCATTTTAAGTAATTTAAATGTAAATAGTCACATTTGTCTGGGAGCCACAATACTGGGTATCACTGTCCCATCTAGTCTAAAGTTGTACAGTAGATTTAGAAGCAGGCACATCCATTTGCCACACTGAATGCTCTGTGCCCTAATATGGCTTACTGGATTCCTCCAATATTATAATGACAGCTGTCAAAACCTTTTGGTTATTGAACTGCCTCAGTGAGGGAAATATATCACAAGCGTCCTTTCCCCTGTTACTATTGGTGTGTCACTGAATTGGTAAGTAGCAGCATACCTTTTGACAAAAGGTTTAAGATACATCAAGAAAGATTATCTTATACTCCAAAAAATACTTAAACAAGAAACCGGCCTCTTATGAACCATGTTTCAAAAGTTACTTCATACTCATGTGCAAGAAGTAAAAATTCTTCAGGAATTTCTGCGCACCAGAAAATCCATGAGATAGTGCATAGGAGTTATATTTACAGAGCGTCATTGTCATTCTCTCTTGCACAGATGCTGATAATAGCAAAATAATTTCTGAGGCTGTCACAACACACTTCCCAAACACTATCTTTTGTTTTGAAATGTTATAAATTATGGTATAGTAGCTGTAATTATGGAAAGGACATTCAAGTCAGTTATTACTTTTTAATGGAAAAATTATTTGAAAACACTGAAAAATAGTAAGATCTTTTATTTCAGTGTACATAAAACATTGTATTTCTTTTAACAGCAGATTGCTGTCCCCCGAAATGATGAATGGGCACGGTTTGGCCGAACACTTGCAGAAATTAATGCAAACCGAGCAGATGCAGAGGAGGAAGCAGCTACCCGAATACCTGCTTAGTTCCTGAAGAGAGAATATGTAGCCTTAGTGGATTTGAGGAAGACTAGAAGTAGATCCTAGAACTATTTGCATGCTTCTGTCTAAATGATAATTAAAAGGAAATTTCGTGGATTAAACTGTGGATTTAATGCAGCAAGCAAGTCTCACAAAATCCTTTTTTATATAACATGCATCTTCTTTTGAATTTGTGTCATTTTTAATACAGCTGATTGACTTTACAGAATGCAACCTTTTCTGAATTCTTATACACTGGTGTATATTTGGTATTCTTTTGATGTCTTTTCAGCTTATAACACTATATACAGTTATTTCTAAAGCACAGATTATGGTCTACATATTTTTAAATAACCACAGTTCACTGTTATACTGATAATGTGCTCACTAACCATAATGTGTAGGAACATTGTTTATTACTTAGCTATAGCATGAAAACTATCCAGTTCCATTCTGATACTCTCTTTTTCTTTACAATTCTTGTGATAACTGTCTATAAATAAAAACAAATATGCTTTAACTTTTCAAATTTTCATTTTGATTTACTCCTTGCAATTAAAATTTTATTAAATTCTCTTATAAAGTTTCCTGTCTTCATCTTGCTTTTTAAGCTCCTGTTGTAAGTCGCTACCTCAAGTCCTGTAAAGCTTTGTGCCTTAAATTACTATATAGTATACTGTAGATCTCCCAGTTCATTACGAGCTGATGTCTAGGTAATCTGTCTAAGTGAAAACATTTCTTCTAGGTTAATTTTTGTTTTACTCCCTTTTTCTTCCCATTAAGATATACATGGTGTAAAGAATAAACAGAAAGCTGCCTATTGTTTTCGCTAATTGAGATTATATGTGAGCCCTCTGAGACTGAAACCTCCTTTGAGAGAAATTGATTTTGTGGTTGTAAGTAGCCATGAAGCAAAGTGCTCAAATTAAGTTTTTGTCATTGAATCAACTCCACATCTTGAGATCTGTTACAACTTTGTCTATAAGCCTGAAAGTTAAGTGGCAAATATCTAAGAATTTGTGTTGAAATCAACCTGTTTCAGGACTAGAGAAAAAGATTATGCTCAGATGTTGAATTTATTCACTTTAAGTTGTCTAGTTCCTTGACCTTTTGTCCTTCTAAAGTTTAACTGTCATTTATTCAGCAACTTGAACTAAGAAGGAAGAGTAGATAGCAGATTTTGAACATTTTTGTTTGGCTTGATTTTCTTAATCTAACAAAGATCTGTTGGGAAATAAATTTCCAAGTAATTTATTCTTAACTATGAGTATTGTACACTGTGAGGAATAATTGACCCGTAATATGAACCCCAGATTCTAGCTCTGGCGCTCAGGAGAAGTGTGGATTTTGCCAACCAAGTTTTATATCTGACTTTTTATCTAGGAGTTAAGATTAGATGATTTCTAAATTTCCTTCCAGCTCTAAAATTATTGATTGTAATTACTTAAGGCAATTCTCTTTTTATATATTCAGTTTTCATAGGTTTACACCCCATAATTTCCTATTATATACCAGAGTATTTTTTATATCAGCAGCAAATAGTTACCTCATGGTAGTAATGTCTGTGAGCCAAAAATTCAATCTTAGCAGGGTCACACTGTCTTAGTATAGAACTCATGTAATCACTAAAATAGTTATTGTATTCTTGCCCTCCATTTGTATAAATGAGTTGAAAAAGAGAAGACACAATTATGATTAAGGTTGGAAATCACGAGATGTGGCAAACCCAGATGCTCATTGGACTCAAGTTGATGCATACAGTTGTGAAAGAATAAAATTGGTAAGTGTTAATAAAAAATACTCTCACCAAAGAGTTCTTGCTTTGGGAAAATAACTTTCTTACCTCTCTCCCAAAATACAATGTAGGCCTTTATCTTTGCCCATTTAAGTTTAGCCTACATTTGTAGTAACACATGAATTTAATGGGAGGAATTGGTTAACTGTGAAAAAAAAAAGTTAACTGTGTAAAAGCAAAATACAAAGTACTAAGGGTGTAAATATTGATATGAAATCTTCTGACAGAGTAAGCTGCTTAGAAAAGTGTCTCAACTCTTCTGTTTTAGAAATGGAAACCTTACAAGTTTTAAAAAAATCCACTTATGGAAATTGTATCTTATTTGTTACCAGTTATACTTTTTTCCTGAGTGGGAAACAAGCCATAGCTTTCTGGCTAATTTCTTATTTTGAGTTTGTTGTTTGGTTATTTTCTTTTCTAATGAGAAATTAAGTTGGTTACCTTTGAATAGAGGAAGAATGCTCTGTTTTGCAGACAGTTAGCTTGTAAACCTCAGGAATAATCACTTTTTTGTATTAATAACCAAAAAAAAATCTTCCAGTTTATAGATTAGTTCCCTACAAAGTTTAGAAAGTCTCTAGATATAAAACATTGTTTCAGTAATGCTGAGATATTACATATTGAAGGAATTGATGACTTAAAATTTAGGAGTAAGAAGTAAAGTACTTTTAGGAATGATCCTAGTCTTTCAATATTGTAAGAATGTTGCTTCATTCTGTTTTGTACTAGTAGTAATAGATTGTAACCTCTACCACTTGAACCACATGGAAAAGGTGTTTGAATGAGTGAATAAAAATCTGGTGTGAAGAATATAATTTTTCATCTTTCCATTCTGTCAGGCATTTGCTTTTTTTTTTATAGTTTTAAAAATATTTATTTTGGGCTGCACTAGGTCTTCATCACGAGCTTTCTCTAGTTGTGGTAAGCAGGGGCCACTCTAGTTGCAGTGTATGGGCTTCTCGTTGCAGAGCATGGCCCCTGACACATGTGGGCCTAGCAGTTGTGCACAGGCTTAGCTGCCCCACAGCTGGGGAGTCTTCCCAGAGCAGGGATCAAACCTGTGTCCCCTGCATTGGCAGGCAGATTCTTAACCACAGACCCACCAGGGAAGTCCTCAGGCAGTGCTTTTTAAATGTCTTTCCAACAATCCTGGTGTTTCAGCATTGGCATTGTGATAGTTCATAATTAGAAAAAACTGTACAATTAAGTACATTGCAGAGAGCAAAGCTTCAGTTACAACTCCAGCTGCTCAGTGGCTGTGAGAACCAATTATTTCAAACGTAACATAGTGCCCAATGTGACCGTATTATGCCTGAATCTTGGGCTTATAGCTAAAAAGCTATAGCTTTGCCTTTGATGATTTAGTTATGGCATGGTGATTCCCACTGAGGTCCAGCCCCTCCGCCAAGCCAGAGGCAAGAAAGGAGTTCTTGCTTTCCTGCTATTATCTTGCTAATTGCTAGGCAGCTAGGGACCTTACAGGTTTGGGAAAAATACCTGGGAATCTAATTTTTTATTCATTTAAAAAATGTGCTGAAGAAATTACTTGGTGCTTCCCAGGTGGCACCAGTGGTAAAGAAGCTGCCTACAAATGCAAGAGACATGAGAGATGCAGGTTCGATCCCTGGGTCAGAAAGATCCCCTGGAGGAGGGCATGACAATCCACTCTGGTATTCTTGCCTGGAGAATCCCATGGACAGAGGAGCCTGGCGGGCTCCAGTCCATGTGGTCGCCAAGAGTTCAGACACGACTAAAGTAACTTAGGAGAAGCAGGAAATTATTTACTTAGAGATCTGGTTTACATGACTGGGGGTCTCGATGGCACCCCACTCCAGTACTCTTGCCTGGCAAATCCCATGGATGGAGGAGCCTGGTAGGCTGCAGTGCATGGTGTCGCAAAGAGTCGCACACGACTAAGCAACTTCCCTTTCACTTTTCACTGTCATGCATTGGAGAAGGAAATGGCAACCCACTCCAGTGTTCTTGCCTGGAGAATCCCAGGGACGAGGGAGCCTGGTGGGTGTGCTGCTGTCTATGGGGTCACACAGAGCAGACATGACTGAAGTGACTTAGCAGCAGCAGTGCTACTAAGGAAGAGGAAATTTGCCCCAAAGGCAAGAAGGGAGCAGCATGTTTATGATTTCTTTTGAAGAAGAGGATTACAATTAACATTCTTTTAACTAATCAATTTTAATGCTCTAAGAAGGTAATTTGCTTGCACTTAATATATGGTATAATTTTTTAATCCTTTTCACATATAAGAAACACAATTTAGAAAAAGATCCTATATCCTGGCCAGAATGCCAACTGGAAGGCTTTGAATAGTCATCATATTGTAATCCTTTTTCAATAGGCCAGTGCTCTCAGACCTTTTGTTGGAATTTAGATGTACAGATTCTCAGCCTGCCATGTTCACAATCCCTGAACTTCTTAAAGTGGATTTCTGGTATTTCAGTTTTCAGAATGTAGCTTCTGGCCACTGGGAGTTTAAACATAGCCAATCAGCAATCTTTTACAAACTTTTCTAAAATTACAGTATTTTGTGTTGTTAGTTTCATAGCAGGAATCTCAGTTTCAGCTTCTTAATATTCCATTACCAGTTTCCAGTCAGAGGATGGAACAGCTTGCACTCAGGTAAGCTTTCAGAAAGGTCTGTTTCACTTTGTGAGGTCATTTATTCAGGTCCGTGGTAGTGTATTATCCTGCCTCTCTTGTAATGTACTTGATTTGATCAGGAAGCTGTAGGGCAGTGATTGTGTAGGGCGTAGAACACACCTACGTGGTGCTGAACATGCCGAGACGTGACTGTGACTCTGGAAATCAGTGTGCCACCAGTAAGGCTTTGATGGCAAGTCATTTCATCTTTGTGAATTTTTGTACTAGATTTTTAAAAAACTTTTTATGAACAAATAGAAATGCTTTGGAACAGAATCTTTTATACCTAAGAGTGGCTTGGTATAAGAAAAAAAAGAATACTGGTCTCAAAGTCCCAAGTTCTTGATACTCCCCATTACCAGTAATATCACCTGGGTAAAGGATCAGTATTCTCATCTGTTTGATGAAAATTTTTGCCTGTGTGAAGGTTACATGAGATATTATGTATGTGAAGACTTGTAAATTTATGAAGTACCATACAAATAATGGATTGTTTTTTAAAGAATATAAGAATGGAGAGAGATCACTTTATGTAGCCATCTGGGTAATGTAACAAAAGCTAATCAAAGGATTAGGTGGCTTGGTATCAAAGAAAAAAATTTTTAATTCTAAGAAATCACATCACAATTTGAATCCTCAGATGTTTGAGAGTATCAGTGAACTGACGGAGTAATATTTATTGTCCTTAATGATAGTTTTCCTAGGAGTACTTTCTCTTACTACATTCTGTGGTAAAATTACAAATTATGCCAGTAGGAAAAGAAGACCCATTCAATTTCTAGTCAATATGTAGCTCTTGCTCTTATGTTAGTTTCAGATGTGGACTGCGATATCTGGAGCCTTAGAAGAGGTGGAATGCATTTTTCAAATCAATGAGAAAGGTGATCCAGCTACCTCCTAGAGTCAGTCACACCCACAAATATCTGGGGAACAGTAGTTACTCAACTGTTACAACTGAGGAAGTACCCATCCCTCCCTAGGTCAGTCCCCTTGGAAATAACATGGGCTTACTGTAGGAAGATGGTCACTAGAAAGAGGAGCTTCAGTCTTAAAGAACCTGTGTGTAGTTGCTGGGCTTAGAGGAAGCCCGAAAATTAGTATTGCAGGAATAGCCTTTGTCTAATTCATTAGCAGATCTGTGCTGTCACAGTATATCCAAGTTATGATTTCCAGAAATAAGTCAAAACCTGACTTGATAACAAATACTTGGTAAAATAACTATGCCCTTCTTGATTGTCCCCACTTCCAATAATGTTTGATACAGTCAATGAATTTGTCAGTACACTGAGGGTCATTAGACGGATTTGGAGGATGCTTCAGCTTCCAAAGGCAGGAGAAATGGCCTCAGCCCTTCTGAAACTCAGGAGTTTAAGTAGAATTTAAAAGGACTTGTATATTTTGTGCTGAAAAATCAGATAAAGGAGTACAGTGTGATTCTTATGGAAGACTGTCCCTGGGTTTTCCTGCTCCTTATTGTAGGCAAGTCTTTCATTTCTCTAGACCATCATCCTCTGTTGCAAAATGCATGCTGCTGTCATATCAGTGTTCTATGAGAATAACTAGAATAATACATCCACATAGATCAGAAGCCCTAAGAGGCTCGTTATGAAAGATACTGCGCTTTAGTTTGAATTATATCAACTGAGAGGAAACTAACTAAATCCTAATGTTTGGTTGGTAAACCCCTTCAAAAATGAGGGTCCTGAGATTTGTATTTCTAGTTCAGTGTCCTAGACTTAGTGTCAACGTGTGTTGAAACTCAGTTAACCGTACATTCGAGCAAATGTCTTCATATAAGTTGATCTCCTCATCTCCCACTTCACAGGGCTGTATCAAAATGAAGCACTGTAAAAATGAGAGGCATGTTGTAATGGGAGGTGATGATGACTTCCGACAGTTTTACTACCTGCTCTTCAATAGCTCCCACAAGTTTGTAGGTTCTATCTCTTGGCTGTGAGAGGTTAAAAACAAGCTTTTAGAAATTCCGAGATCTCTACCAACACCTCTGCTTTACCACAAAGGGCTTTCTGGCTTGACCAGCTAGGATTACTGTCTAATCTTATCTTAGCTCCCTTCCCCCTGCTTTCTCTACTGAGAAAGACCACAAAACCTGTATGAAATAAGTTTCAAAGAAATAGAATTGGGAAGATCAGTAGTACAAAAATCTTGTACTAACACTTTATATTTAGTGGAAGTATATGTCTCTGTTTCCAAAGTTTGTTTCCTCTGCTTTGTAAACTCTGGCCTTGGTATATTCTGACCATGTATTAACTGGTAGCATTTATTGAGCGTTTGTTACATGATTCTCTCACACACATACACATTCTCATTTACCTAAGCTCCCCTATAATGTGGGAACGACTACTGCTATTACTAACTTAAAAAAACAGAAACTAATTTGAACAATTTGTGGAGTACATACTTCCACCGTGGCCAATAGCAAACTACCAATGATGTCACTAACATGGGAGTTGGGAAAATAAATATGTAATGGGCTCTCCCTGAGCTGGTACAAGCCACGTCCAGCATGTCACTGTGCTTGGCAACATTAACTGACTCACAATCTAGGAACTAATCCCGAGCATTCTTCTTATAGAGTTGTGTATTTAACCACTATACCACACTGCCTTTATATTCTTAGTCTACCAACAAATCAGTTTTTTATTCAGATAAGCTTGTGTACAGTGGCATAGGCATAAAAGGACCATGAAATAACTCTGTAACAGAGGAATTAGGATTAGTGTTCTGGCTTTGAGAAACCTATAAAGATATTTTATAACTTTCTACTGTCCTTCTGGTTGACTCAAACTTCAGGAAGAAACAGATTAGATACGGGAATGTAAATGTTCACTGGCTGAAGATGGTGTTAGCTCTTAAGAAGTCAACTTACCTACAACTGATCAGGACTCCTTTGTGACATCTCTGGTAAGAAGGACTCTGCCTGAAATCTATTTAGCAATCACTGCCTTTCTCTTTCCTAGATCCTCCCCCTAATATCTGCAGGGGCTGAGGAAACAGGTCAAAATATTTTGATGAATGTTCACACAACATGCACATGCAGCTTGGATTTGAGAATTTTCTTATTTCTCAGAATTCCAGAGGTAGCCAGGGGAGAGCCAGCCCACAGCCCATTCCTCTCCTCCTCTTCCACCATTCAATCTCTTAATAGCCACCAAGGAACATCTGTGGGTTCTTCAGCCTCCATGCCTAAGTTTTGTCCCCTTGCAAAGAGCCACCTCTTGACCACCCTTAAATATAAGGCTACATTTTTGGGAAAATGAGCCTGGAAGCTGTTTAGGCAGGAAGTTTGAGTCCCAGGTACCTTGAACATGACCTAGATTGAAATGAAATGGGCTCCAGGTGGTCATATCCTATTGGCCCTGCAGATGGAGATACAGCTACATAGGAGCCTAGGCACAGAAATAAGAGGCCCTCTCAAATGAGGCAGCTAAGGGACTAGGCTTTTTCCTAAAGTCAATAGAGACACTTTTTAAAATTTTTACTGAGGTATATAGCAAACTATATAACATTGTGTAAGTTTAAGGTGTAGAAAAGCTTACCTGGTGGCTCAGACAGTGAAGAATCCACATGCAGTGCAGGAAGCCAGGGTTCAATGTATTGATCTGATACATTTATGTATTGCTTTATATAAGTAGGTTAGTGTGATAGAGGTTTAGCATTAGCTACATGTTGTCACAAATGGCAGGAACTCCTCATTTCTTACGGCTGACACTCCATTGTATGTCTGTCTGTATAACTGTGCTATCCATTCGTCTGTTGATGGACACAGGTCGTTTCCATATATTGGCTATTGTGAACAAGGCTGCAGTAAACATAGTGTATATATCTCTTTAATATCCTATTTCCATTTCTCTGCATATATACCCAGATGTGGAATTGCTGGGTCCTAAGGTAGTTTTGTTTTTTTATTTCTTGAGGAATTGTACTGTTTTCCATAGTGGCTGTACCAATTTACATTCCCACCAACAGGGTACAAGGAAGGGTTCCCTTATCCTTCCATGCTCACAACAACTTTTGTCTTCTTGATGACACCCGTTCTAACATATGAGGTTTTGATTTACATTTCCCTGATGATTAGTGATGTTAAGCACCTCGTCATATATCTGGATGTTGTCTTTGGAAAAATGTTTGGTTCTATACCCATCTTTTAATCAGATTGTTTGCTTTAAGTTGTTTGGTTTCTATATTTTGGCTATTAATTGCTTGATATATGCTTTGCAAATATTGTCTCCCATTCCATATGTTGCTTTTCTTTTTTTTTTTTTTTGCTGTGCAGAAGGTTTTTACTTTGTAGCCCTACTTGTTGATTTTTCTTTTGTTGCTTGTACTCTTGGTGTCATATCTAAAATATCACCACACCAATCAGTATCAAGGAGCTTCTTTTTGTTTACTTTTAGGAGCTTTATGGGATCAAGTCTTATGTTTAAGTCTTTAATCCATTTCAAGTTAATTTTTGAGTGATGTAAGATAGAGGTGTCAATTTTCTGCATGTAGTTATCCAGTTTTCTCAGCACCACTTATTGACGAGACTGTCCTTTCCCCATTGAGTGTTGTTGGCTCCCTTATCAAATATTAGTTGATTGTTTATGCAGCGGGCTATTTCTGGGCTCTCTGTTCTGTTCTATTGATCTATGTGTGTGTGTTATGCTAGTAACATACTATTTTAATTACTAAAGCTTTGTAGTATAGTTTGAAACAAAGAAGTGTAATCTCAGTGGCTTTTTTCTTTCTCAGGGTTGTTTTCAATATTTGGGGTCTTTTGTTTTAAATCTCATATGAATGTTAGGATTATTTTTTCTATTCCTGTGAAAAATGCCATGGGAATTTTGGTAGGGATTACATTGACTCTATAGATGACTTTAGGTAATATGGACATTTTAGCACTATTAATTCTTCCAGTTTGTAAACACAGGATATCTTTCCATTTGTTTGTGACTTCTTCAGTTTCTTTCATCAAAGTCTCATAGTTTTCACTGTACAGATCTTTCACTTCCTTGGTTAAATTTATTTCTAAATGTTTGTTTTGATGCCATTGTAAATGGGGTAATTTTTTTCTTTTCAGATATTTTGTTATTGGTATTATATAAATGTGGGGCTTCCCAGGTGGCTCAGTGGTAAAGAATCTGCCTGTCAGTGCAGGAGATGCAGGTTTGATTCCTGGGTTGAGAAGATCCCCTGGAGAAGGAAATGGCAAGCCACTCCAGTCTTCTTGCCTGAAAATTCTATGGACAGAGGCGCCCGGCAGGCTGCAATCCATGGGGTCAGAGAGTCAGACATGATAAGCACACATGCATGCAAATATAAATGCCACTGATTCTGTATATTGCTTTCATATTCATACCTTTTACCAGTGTGTTGTATGCTTTCCCATTTTCATGTCACTGACTAGCATCTTTTCATTCCAGCTTCAAAGAACTCCTTTCAGTGTTGCTTGCAAAGCAAGTCTAGTGAACTCCCTCAGCTTTTGTTTTTCTGGGAAAGTATTTCTCCTTCATATCTCAGGGGTAGTTTGTCAGATAAAGTATTCCTGGCTGGCAGTTTTTTTTCTTCCAATGAACACTTTGAATATGTTATTCCACTGTCTTCTGACCTGTAGCGTTTCTGCTGAGAAATTTGCTTATAGCCTAATGGTGGTGACTTTGTAAGTTATATAATCTTTATTTTCCTGACTGCTTTCAGAATTCTCTGACTTTTTGACAGTTTTATTATAATGTGTCTTAAAGGAGGTCTTTTTGCATTGAGATCGTAGGGTGACCTGTTATCTTCATGAATTTGGATATCCAAATCTCTCCTCAGGTTTCTGTTCAGCTGTTATTTCTTTGAGTAAATTTTCTGCCCCCTTCTCCCTCTTTGCTTTTTCTGGAACACTGATTATTCATACATTTGTTCTTTTGATGGAATCTCATAGATAACATTGACTTTCTTTACTCTTCTTCACTCATGTTTCTTTTTTCTGCTCTTATTTCAAAATTCCTGTCTTCCAGGTCATGTATCTTGTCTTCCATTTGCTTCACAGTGCAATAGATGCTATCACATGTTTCATTTCTTTCATTGAATTTCTTCAGCTCCAGAATTATTTTTTATAATATCTATTCCTTGGGTAAACATCTCATCTTGTTCATGTATGTTTTTCCCTGATAAAATTGAATTAAGTTTTTTTGTAATTCATTGAATTTCTTCAAAATAGTTGTTTTGAAGAATCAGATCACAGAACACCATACGTATGAGCTCAGTTATTGGAAAATTATTCTTTTGGTGATCATGTGTTTACTTGATTTTCCATGTTCTTTGTAGTCTGGCACTGCTGCTCTCACATCTGAAGTACATGAATTAAATCTTTACTGGTTGGCTTCAGATGGGGTATACTGTTCTTTGGGGCTGTTACATACGGAGATTTCTTTGCCTTTGTATAGGAATACCCACTGCACTGTTTTTGCTCCCTCTTGTGGCAGAATTCTTTAAGCTTTTATGTCTTCTCTGGTTCTTACCACTGGGCTGACTGGCTGCAGGAAATCTCTTGTTTTCCAGAGATGGCGCTATAGCTCCAGTTTGTGGTTGCTCTCTTGCCCACCAATCCTGGTGTATTTTTCTGAGTGTTCACCTGCCTTATTCTTGCAGCTGCACCTCAAAAGTGCATAAGGACCTGGCCACAGAGTAGAGGAGACAGGAGTTTAGCATTCATTGCTAAAAAGGGAGGGACAAAAAGGAATGTCTTACCCTACCATGATGCTGACCAACTGAGCAGTTTTTAAGATCTATTGTCTCTAATCTTTCAGTGCAAATAAAATAGGTTATTACTGAATACTATTTTGTGACCCCTAAGAGTATTCGCTAGTAGGATTTGCTTTTGAGTATCTGTAGGTTCATCACAAAGTTGTGCATACTAGGAAGCAGAGAAAAGAGCTGGTATTTCAATAATTCCTTGTAAATAATACTTTCTGTGAATGGCTAATAGTACAGCACATTTTGTAACTATAGGACCAGCTCAGGAGCCACTACAATACTAGTTCTTTTCAAGAAAATTAACTGGAGCAAAAGGAACAGGACAAAAATTAGTTGTTACATAAATTAACATGGTAGTAGTGAGCCTGGATCAATGGCACCCCACTCCAGTACTCTTGCCTGGAAAATCCACGGACAGAGGAGCCTGGTAGGCTGCAGTCCATGGGGTCGCTAAGAGTCAGACATGACAGCGACTTAATTTTCGGCTTTTTACTTTCATGCATTGGAGAAGGAAATGGCAACCCACTCAAGTGTTCTTGCCTAGAGAATCCCAGGGACGGGGGAGCCTGATGGGCTGCCGTCTATGGGGTCACACAGAGTCGGACACGACTGAAGTGACTTAGCAGCAGCAGTGAGCCTGGATGAACGTGGCAGGTAGAACAGAAGCATCTGCTCTCTCAACCCTAAATTCTGTAAGGTGCTAGAGTAGAAGAAAAATAAGAAATATGCTATAGCATTGAAAATGAGAGGGCTAGCAATGGAACTGAAATTGTGAGGAATGCCAAAAGATAGAATGCAGATGAGATTAAGGCTATAGGCAAATAAAAGAGAAAAAAATCACAACACTAAACAGATAGAGGAATGGGCTGGAGCCCAGAATCAATAGATACAAAAAGTAGCAGAGTGCCCATGGATACTTGGCAGGGTGGTTCATTAGGGAGCTGACTGAGAATAGCTAGACCAGTCCCCTCCCCCAACCATGGGCCAAGTTGGGTATTGATGGGGTGTTTACACCCAGCCTATACCCTAACATGGGTGAAGCCATTGGAACTGGAGAAGCAGGGCAGTGCCTCATAGGTACTTGCTTACCCTCAAGAGGAATAAAAGCCTATATCCAGAATTCAACTACTGATATATCTTTGCCTGGAAGCACAACCTACGAATTCCATCACTGGCTCTGATAAACAGAACAACATCTACAAAAAGAGTCTCTAATCAGCAACTAAATGAGCAACTAAGCAAACTACAACTATGAATCACCAAAATACTTCAAGAAAGGCCTAAAGAAAAACTTGAAAAAAAAAATCCACAGAAGAAAGAAGATAAGTGATTCCATATCCCAAGGGCAGAGAAGGTACCATAGGCATTAAATAAAGACTAAATACCAGAGGGGTACAGCCTAAAAGCAAAGCTGTGAGCAGGATGACCATTAAGCACGACTCTCATTACTCAACCTAGAGGTACAGATGGAGAAAATATCAAGGAAAGCTGAAAGACACAGGCTCAAACATTCCAATATGTAACTAGACAGGAGATACAAGTATGTAGAGAGACAGAGTAGAGTAGATTTAGGCATGGCGGTGGTCTTAAAAGTCTTAGGATAAAAGAGTTCGTCCCTACACAACACAGAACCAGATGAATTTTAAAAAGGCAAAATTTCAAAATAACCATGATTAACAAATCCTAAAAGCTGCTGCTGCTGCTGCTGCTAAGTCGCTTCAGTCGTGTCCGACTCTGTGCGACCCCATAGATGGCAGCCCACCAGGCTCCCCCGTCCCTGGGATTCTCCAGGCAAGAACACTGGAGTGGGTTGCCATTTCCTTCTCCAAAGCGTGAAAGTGAAAAGTGAAGTGAATTCGCTCAGTCCTGTCCGACCCTTAGCTACTCCCATGGACTGCAGCCTACCAGGCTCCTCCATCCATGGGATTTTCCAGACAAGAGTACTGAAGTGGGTTGCCATTGCCTTCTCCAAGCTGCTAGCTGCCAAAAAACAGGTTATGTACAAGTTAATACTACTGTCATCGGGCTTCTCTGACAATAATGTATGAGAAAGGAACTTACTTTGAACCAAGAATCCTAGATTTCCAGTTTCCAGTCCTACATGTAAGCAGCTTATACACTGCTGCTGCTGCTAGTCACTTCAGTCGTGTCTAACTCTGTGCGAACCAATAGACAGCAGCTCACCAGGCTCTCCCGTCCCTGGGATTCTCCAGACAAGAACACTGGAGTGGGTTGCCATTTCCTTCTCCAATGCATGAAAGTGAAAAGTGAAAGTGAAGTCGCTCAGTCGTGTCTGACTCTTCGCGATCCCACGGATTGCAGCCCACCAGGCTCCTCCATCCATGGGATTTTCCAGGCAAGAGTACTGGAGTGGGGTGCCATTGCCTGCCAGTTCATCATAAAAGGAGGTAAAAAGCTAACTGAAAATAACTCCTCCGAGATCTATAAGGGAAGTAAGGTCACAGGGCAAAGCACTCTCTCCAGAATTAGACTGACAGGCACATACAGAAGATCACAACATATTGTAGCAGTAAACTCTTTAGAAACAAATGCCAGAGTAAGGGAACCCGAACCATAATAGACAAATCATTGGGGATTCAGTGTGGACAACTCTAAGTTAAAACGCCAGGGGAACCCAGTCATGCAGCGGGTAGGATGGGGACACTTGTGTTTTACCTCCTCAGTGTCTACCAGTTTCTCACAGTGAATGTATGAGAATCATTCCAGTGTGTTTCCAGGAAGAGGAAAGGAACTATTCTCAAATACATGAGAGCATTTTGCTTTATTTAGTAAAGTCTACCCTTGGAGAAACTAAACAAAGCCAAACTGACCTGGGAGGACAGAATTACTCAACTCCCACTCTAGCCACTCGTCCCACCTAAGTGAGGTGGACTGGGGGACTGAGAAACATCTAATTCACAGTCCAGAGGCATCAGTCAGCCTGTTTGTGACCCCATGTACTGCAGCACGCCAGGCTTCCCTGTCCATTACCAACTCCTGGAGCTTGGCTCAAAGTCATGTCCATCGAGTTGGGGATGCCATCCAGCCATCTCATCCTCTGTCGTCCCCTTCTCCTCCTGCCTTCAATCTCTCCCAGCATCAGGGTCTTTTCCAATGAGTCAGCTTTTCGCATCGGGTGGCCAAGTATTGGAGTTTCAGCTTCAGCATCAGTCCTTCCAGTGAATATTCAGGACTGATTTCCTTTAGGATTGACTGGTTTGATCTCCTTGCAGTCCAATGGACTCTCAAGAGTCTTCAACACTAGAGGATCTTCCCAACCCAGGGATTGGACCCAGGTCTCCTGCATTGCAGGCAGATTCTTTACCATCTGAGTTACCAGGGAAGCCCATTCAGAGGCACAGGCTCACTGAAAGGCTGAGCTCTAACCACAGGCATATACACGTCTCCCCCAACACCTCATCACATCACCAAAGGCCTATTTACATTAATTCCTTTTACTTGGTTCGTCATGCTCATTTGTCAGGAAAAAAGTACAGGCATACTGAAACTTAAGACACACTACAGTTGGAAGAGACAGCAAATGTCAAAATTATGTGATATGGCACATGTGTCATATGGCAGATGTGGAGGGATGTTGGAATTATCAGGCTGAGATAAAACTGTGAAATGTTAAGGACTCTACTGAGGCAGCATGGAAGAACAAGTGGGCAACTTAGCAGAGACAGGAATTCTAAGAATCAAAAGAAATGCTAGAGATAAAAACACTGCAAAAATGAATAATGCCTTTGATGGACTTATGAGTAGGCTGGACATGGCTGAGAAAAGAATCTCTGACCATGAGGGTATCTCATTAGAAATCTCTAAAACTGAAAAACAGAAAAAGTACTGTAAACAAACAAAACCCCCAGAATATCTAAGAATTGTAGGACAACGCAGAAGGTGTAACATATGTGTCAGAGGAATACCGGAAGGAGAAGAAAGGGACAAAACAAATATTTGAAACAATGAGAATTTCCCCCCTATTTATGTCAGACACCAAAACCACAAATCTAGTAAGCTTAGAGATAAATGCTAAACAAAAACAAAAACCTACACTGAGGTACACAGTATTGAAACTACAAATCAAAGATAAAAAAATCCTGAAAGAAGCCAGAGGAAATAAAATTCAATTTATCCTCAGAAACCATGAAAGCAAATGAATGAATGAATGAATATTCATGAATGAATGAAATATTTAAAGTGTTGACAGAAAAAAGAACCCACCAACCTAGAATTCTATTGTCTGTGAAATTATCCTTCAAAAGTGAAGGGAGAAGGAGTTTCAAAAGGTTGAAATAGAAAGACTCTGAGCTCACCTCCTTTCATGGTTCACACCAAAATTACAACTATTTATAGAACAACTATCAGTGAAAAAGGCCAGAACCTGCAAGAAAAGATCTACAACTAAAAAGAAGGAACGACAAGACAGGAAGGGTAGAGCTGTGGTATACTCAGGACACAGCCTCCCAGGCAGCTGACCCAGACACAGGAGAATAATCACAATTACAGAATGCTTCCTTAGCAAGGATCTGAGCCCCACATGAGATCCTCCAGCCCAGGGGGACAAAAGCCCAGAACATTTGGTTTTGAAGGCTAGAGGGGCTTTACTTTCAGAACCATAAGGCTGTGGAAATACAAACTCCATTCTTAAAAGGCATGCACATAATCTCACACACATCAGAACACGAGGCAGAAGCAGTCATATGAAAGGAGCCTGGTTCAGACCTACCTGTTGATCTTGGAGAGACTTGAAGAGGAAGGTGGCAACTGGAGCTTACCCTGGGGACACAGATCAAGGGATAAATCCAAGAATACATAACAACTGTAAATATATATGCAACCAAAATAGAATCACCTAAATACATAAAGGAAACATTCCCTGGTGGCTCAGAGGGTAAAGCGTCTGCCTGCAATGAGGAGACCCAGTTGCGATCCCTGGGTCAGGAAGATCTCCTGGAGAGGGAAATGGCAACCCACTCCAGTATTCTTGCCTGGAGAATCCCATGGACATGGACGGAGGAGTCTGGTAGGCTACAGTCCATGGGGTCGCAAAGAGTCAGAGACGACTGAGTGACTTCACTTTACACTAAGTAAAGTAAAGTCACTCAGTCGTGTCCGACTCTTTGTGACGCCATGGACTGCAGCCCACCAGGCTCCTTAGTCCATGAGATTCTCCAAGCAAGAATACTGGAGTGGGTTGCCATTTCCTTCTCCAGGGGATCTTCCCAACCCAGGGATCGAACCCAGGTCTCCCGCATTGGAGGCAGACGCTTTAACCTCTGAGCCACCACTTTACCAGACATAAAAGGAGAAACTGATAGTAATAGAATAATAGTAGGGAATTTAACAGTCCACTTACATCAACGGACAGGTAATCCAGACAGAAAATCAATAACAGAAACACTGGCTTTAAATGACATATTAAACTAGATGGACTTAATAGATTATATATACGTAGGAAGACGGACCATTCCATCCCAAAGCAACAAACTACATGTTAAAGCGCTCAAGCAACGTTCTCCAGGATAGACTGATTCCATGCTAGGACATAAAACAAGCCTCAGTAAACTTAAAAAAATTGCAATCATATTAAGCATCTTTTCCAACCACAATGCTATGAGACTAGAAAACTATGAGAACAAAACACAAACATCTGGAAACTAAACAATATGTAACTAACCAACCAATGGATCACTAAAGAAATCAACCAAAAAATTTTAAAAAAATACTTGAAGACAAATGAAAACACAATGACTATAAAACTCCTAGAGAACATAGGCAAAACCCTCTCCAACATACATCACAGCAGGATCCTCTATGATCCACCTCCCAGAATACTAGAAATAAAAGCAGAAATAAACAAATGGTATCTAATTAAAATTAAAAGCTTCTGCACAACAAAAGAAACTATAAGCAAGGTGAAAAGACAGCCTTTGGATGGGAGAAAATAATAGCAAGTGAAGCAACTGACAAACAACTAATCTCAAAAATATACAAGCAACTTATGCAGCTCAATTCCAGAAATATAAATGACCCAATCAAAAAATGGGCCAAAGAACTAAATAGACATTTCTCCAAAGAACACGTACGGATGGCTAACAAACACATGAAAAGATGCTCAACATCACTCATTATCAGAGAAATGCAAATCAAGACCACAATGAGGTACCATTTCACACCAGTCAGAATGGCTGCGATCCAAAAGTCAACAAGCAATAAATGCTGGAGAGGGCGTGGAGAAAAGGGAACCCTCTTACACTGTTGGTGGGAATGCAAACTAGTACAGCCACTATGGAGAACAGTGTGGAGATTCTTTAAAAAACTGGAAATAGAACTGCCTTATGACCCAGCAATCCCATTGCTGGACATACACACCAAGGAAACCAGAAATGAAAGAGACACGTGTACCCCAATGTTCATTGCAGCACTGTTTATAATAGCCAGGACATGGAAGCAACCTAGATGTCCATCAGCAGATGAATGGATAAGAAAGCTGTGGTACATATACACAACAGAACATTACTCAGCCATTAAAAAGAATACATTTGAATCAGTTCTAATGAGGTGGATGAAACTGGAGCCGATTATACAGAGTGAAGCAAGCCAGAAAGAAAAATACCAATATAGTATACTAACACATATATGTGGAATTTAGAAAGATGGTAATGATAACCCTGTATGTGAGACAGCAAAAGAGACACAGATGTAAAGAACAGACTTTTGGACTCTGTGGAAGAGGGAGAGGGTGGGATGATTTGGAAGAATGGCATTGAAACATATATACCATCATGTAAGAAATGAATCGCTAGTCTAGGTTCGTTATAGGATACAGGATGCTTGGGGCTGGTGCACTGGGATGACCCAGAGAGATGATATGAGGAGGGTGGTGGGAGGGGGGTTCAGGGTTGGGAACTCATGTACACCCGTGGTGGATTCATGTCAATGTATGGCAAAACCAAAGAGGTACCATTTCACACCAGTCAGAATGGCTGCGATCCAAAAGTCAACAAGCAATAAATGCTGGAGAGGGCGTGGAGAAAAGGGAACCCTCTTACACTGTTGGTGGGAATGCAAACTAGTACAGCCACTATGGAGAACAGTGTGGAGATTCTTTAAAAAACTGGAAATAGAACTGCCTTATGACCCAGCAATCCCATTGCTGGACATACACACCAAGGAAACCAGAAATGAAAGAGACACGTGTACCCCAATGTTCATTGCAGCACTGTTTATAATAGCCAGGACATGGAAGCAACCTAGATGTCCATCAGCAGATGAATGGATAAGAAAGCTGTGGTACATATACACAACAGAACATTACTCAGCCATTAAAAAGAATACATTTGAATCAGTTCTAATGAGGTGGATGAAACTGGAGCCGATTATACAGAGTGAAGCAAGCCAGAAAGAAAAATACCAATATAGTATACTAACACATATATTGGAATTTAGAAAGATGGTAATGATAACCCTGTATGTGAGACAGCAAAAGAGACACAGATGTAAAGAACAGACTTTTGGACTCTGTGGAAGAGGGAGAGGGTGGGATGATTTGGAAGAATGGCATTGAAACATATATACCATCATGTAAGAAATGAATCGCTAGTCTAGGTTCGTTATAGGATACAGGATGCTTGGGGCTGGTGCACTGGGATGACCCAGAGAGATGATATGAGGAGGGTGGTGGGAGGGGGGTTCAGGGTTGGGAACTCATGTACACCCGTGGTGGATTCATGTCAATGTATGGCAAAACCAATACAGTATTGTAAAGTAAAAAAAAAAAAAAATTAATTATTAAATTAAATTAAATAAAAAATAAAACACAATGATCCTAAACTTAAGGGACACAACAAATACAGTTCTAAGAGGAAAGCTTATAGCAATATAAGCTTATCTTAAATAAATAACCTAACCTTACACTTACAGGAACTAAAAAAAGAAGAAGAAAACCCAAAACTAATGGAAGGAAATCATAAAGATCAGGGCAGATATTAAAGAAATAAGAGATTTTAAAAATAAAGATTAATGAAAGTAGAGCTGGTTTCTTTGCAAAGGTAAAAATGATAAACCTTTAGCCAGACCCCTCAAGAAAAAAAGAGACAGGGGCAAAACCAAAAAAAAAAAAAAAAAGATATAAAAAAGGAGATGTTGCAACCAACACCTTATAATACAAAAGAAATTGCTATGAACAATTAAAAGCCAATAAAATGGACACCTAGAAATGTACAATTTCCCAAGACTGAAGCAAGAATATGAAGAGACCAATTACTAGTAATGAATTTGAATCAGTAATTAAACAACTACAACAACAAAAAACCCAACAAATAGAAGTTGAGGACTAGGGGCTTCCCTGGTGGTCTAGCAGCTGAGACTGCGCTCACAGTGCAGGGGACCCTGGTTTGATTTTGGGTCAGGGAACTATATTCCACATGCCACAACTAAAGATCCCTCATGTCGCAACTAAACTTGGTGCAGCCAAATAACTAATATCTTTAAAAAGTCAAGGACCAGATTTGCTTCACAGGTGAACAATACCCAACATTTAGAAAAGAGTTAACACCTATCCTTCTCAAACTATGCTCAAAAAACTGCTGAGGAAGAACACTAATGAACTCATTCTGAGTCCAGCATCCCCCTAATGCGAAAACCAGACAAAAATACCACACACACACACAAAAAGGAAAATTACAGGCCAATATCACTTATGTACATAGGTGCAAAAATCTGCAACAAAATAGCAAACTGAATCCAACAATACATCAAAAGGATCCGACCCCATGATCAAGTGGGATTTACCCCAGAGATGCGGGGACAGTTCAGAATCTGCAAATCAATCAATATGATACACCACAAGAAGAACAATCCTCTCAACAGATGCATAAGTAGATAAGATCACCTCTAATAGATGCATAAATAGATATGATCATCTCAACAGATGTACATTAAAAGCTTTTGACAAAATTCAACACGCGTGATCACTCAGTTGTGTCCGACACTTTGTGACCCCATGGACAGTAGTACAGCAGGTTCGTCTGTCCATGGAATTTTCCAAGCAAGAATACTGGAGCAGGTTGCCATTTCCTAGTCCAGGAGATCTTCCTGATCCAGGGATCGAACTCATCCATGTCTCCTGTGTCTCCTGCGTTAGCAGGCAAATTCTTTACCACTGAGTCAGCAGGGAAGCCCATAGACTCCTTCATCTAACAGCAACAGAATACACATTCTTCTCAAGCTCACACTGAGCATTCACTAAGATAGACCACATTCTGGGCTGTGATATATAAATAAATTTTAACCAACAGAAAGCATGTAGTGGTGCTGGAGAAGACTCTTGAGGGTCCCTTGGACTGCAAGGAGATCAAACCAGTCAATCCTAAAGGAAATCAACCCTGAATATTCATTGGAAGGACTAAAGCAGAAGCTCCAATACTCTGGCCACCTGATACGAAAGCCAACACATTGGAAAAGACCCTGATACTGGGAAAGCTGAAGGCAAAAGGAGAGGGGGGCGGCAGATGGTTAGATAGCAACACTGACTCAACAGACATGAATTTGAGCAAACTCCAGGAGACAGTGGAGGCCAGAGGAGCCAGGTGTGCTGCAACCATAGGGTTGCAAAGAGTGGGACCACGACTGGGCGACTGAACAACACCTCCTCTAAGACCATGATGTAATTAAACTAGAAATCAGTAACAGAAAGGCAACTGGAAAAACCCATATGTGGAAATTAACATAGTTGAAGTAACATAAGGGCCAAAGAGGAAGTATCAAGAGAAATTTTTTAAATATTTTGAATTAACTTATCAAAATTTGTGGGATGCAACAAAGCAGTGTTCAGAGGGCAATTTATAGCATTGAGTGAACATATTAAAAAGGAAAAAAGATCTAAAAATAATCATTTAAGTTTCTATCTTAGAAAACTAGAAAAAGAGCAAATTAAATCTGAAGCAAGCATCAGCCTTTGACTGCATGGATCACAATAAACTGTGGAAAATTCTGAAAGAGATGGGAATACCAAACCATCTGACCTACCTCTTGAGAAACCTGTATGCAGGCCAGGAAGCAACAGTTAGAACTGGACATGGAACAACAGACTGGTTCCAAACAGGGAAAGGAGTAAGTCAAGGCTGTATATTGTCACTTTGCTTATTTAACTTACATGCAGAGTACATCATGAGAAATGCTTGACTGGAGGAAGCACAATCTGGAATCAAGATTGCCGAGAGAAATATCCATCACCTCAGATATGCAGATGACACCACCCTTACAGCAGAAAATGAAGAAAAACTAAAGAGCCTCTTGATGAAAGTGAAAGAGGAGAGTGAAGAAGTTGGCTTACCAGTTCAACATTCAGAAAACTAAGATCATGGCATCTGGTCCCATCACTTCATGGCAAATAGATAGGGAAACAGTGGCTGACTTTATTTCTGGGCTCTAAAATCACTACGGATGGTGATTGCAGCCATGAAATTAAAAGATGCTTACTCCTTGGAAGGAAAGTTATGACCACCTAGATAGCATATTGAAAAGCAGACACATTACTTTGCCAACAAAAGTCCATCTAGTCAAGGCTATGTTTTTTCCAGAGGTCATGTATGGATGTGAAAGTTGGACTATAAAGAAAGCTGAGCACCAAACAATTGACGCTTTTGAACTGTGGTGTTGGAGAAGACTCTTGAGAGTCCCTTGGACTGCAAGGAGATCCAACCAGTCCATTATAAAGGAGATCAGTCCTGGGTGTCCTTTGGAAGGACTGATGCTGAAGCTGAAGCTCCAATACTTTGGCCACCTGATGCAAACAGCCGACTAGCTGGTAAAGACCCTGATGCTGGGAAGACTGAAGGCATAAGAAGAAGAAGGCGACAAGAGGATGAGATGGTTGGATGGCATCACTGATTCAGTGGACATGAACTTGGACAAACTCCAGGAGACAGGGAAAGACAGGGAGGCCTGGCATGCTGCAGTCCGTGGGGCTGCAGATTGAACATGACTTGGTGACTCAACAACAACAACAAAAGATAAAGTCAAAAAAAAACAAACACCAAGAGAAAATCCTGGTGGTCTTGATTTAGGCAGTCTTTAGATGATACCAAGAACACGATCCATAAAATTTTAAAATTAATAAACTGGACCTAAAATGTAAAACTTGTGTGTTTCAAAAGACCATTAAGAAAACAGACTGGGAGAAAATAATTGCAAATCTTATATAAGACTCATATCCTATAAATATGTATAAAGAACTCTTACAAGTCAGTAACAGAAGGGCAAATCCCATCTTAAAAATAGATTAAAGACTTAAACACAAATATCTACAAGCACGTGAAAAGATGCCCAGCATCTTCAGTCCTTGGGGAAATGCAAATGAAAACCAAAATGTAGTGTCACTTCACACCCATCGAATAATTATAAGATAGACAGTAATAAATTGTTGCTGAGAATGTGTAAAGTAGATATGTTATTTTCCCTGGGAGAGGTGATGGAAACACATTAAAACTGGATTGTGGTGATGGTTACACAGCTCTGTAAAAAAACCTTAGTAGGGCTATAAAAAGAAAATTTCACCACTAAACTACTTCCTGTTTACACACTGGAACAAGTTAGACAACACCATGAGGAAAGAATCGGGTATAAAATGTGGGACATTCTATAGGAAACAATTTACAATGTTAAGGACAAACAAGCAGGGGATTATTGCAGAATTAAAGACTAAAGGTACACAGCAACCTACAATAATGCATAAATCTTGATCAGATTCTGCATTGGAAAAACAAAAGACATTCCTGGAGTTGTTGGGGAAGTCTGAATTTTGACTGAATATTAGATGATATTATGAAATTATTGGTCAGTTTTTATGCATGATAATGGTATTGTTCAGTGGCAGTATGTCTTTTTTTTTTTTTTAGTATGTCTTCTTTCATAGTATACAGATGCTGAACTATTTAGGGATGATATTTAGGGATGAAATACCATGTCTGCAACATACTTTAAAATGGTTCAGCAAAAATAAATGTGTATTTGTAAAGATAAAGCAAATGGGGCGGGAGGGAGCGAAGCCACGCGCGCGGGCAGCGAGCGAGCGAGATGCAGCGCCAAAGCTTCCTCCTCTCCCTCCTCGCCCTGCTGGCGCTCACCTCCGCGGTGGCCAAAAAGAAAGACAAAGTGAAGAAGGGAGGCCTGGGGAGCGAGCGTGCCGAGTGGACCTGGGGGCCCTGCACCCCCAGCAGCAAGGACTGCGGCGTGGGATTCCGCGAGGGCACCTGCGGGGCCCAGACGCAGCGCATCCGGTGCCGGGTGCCCTGTAACTGGAAGGAGGAGTTCGGAGCCGACTGCAAGTAGAAGTATGAGACCTGGGGGGCGTGTGATGGGGGCACAGGCACCAAAGCCCGCCAAGGGACCCTGAAGAAGGCACGATACAATGCCCAGTGCCAGGAGACCATCCGAGTGACCAAGCCTTGCAGCCCCAAGACCAAAGCCAAGGCCAAAGCCAAGAAAGGGAAGGAAAAGGACTAGCGGCCAGGCCCAGATGCTAAGGAGCCCCGGCTTCACTCGGAGCCCGGCCCACGCCCTCCCTCCACAGGCTCAAGATGTTACCCACCAGTGCCTTCTTCCTCCTCGTCAGCTTTATCAATCATGCCCTGCTTCTTCCCTTTCACTTGCCCACATCACCCCAAGGGCCCAAAGTGGGGAGGGACAAGATTCTGGGCAGCTCATTGAGCACTCCCGCCCCCCGCAAAGGGATTTGATTCCCCTGTACCCACTTTTCTTTTTCCTCCAACTGGATGCCATTACTAAGAAATAAATAAAACGAATATCTTTTTGTTCCCCCTCCCCAAAAAAAGCAAATAGGGAAGTGAACCTGGTTGAAAGGCATTAAAAAAGTTCATTTTACCTCTTCAAACTTTTCTGTAGGTTTAAAATTTTTTTTAAATAAAAAGTGGGGAAAACTCATTTAAGCATACTTGGAATGACATTAATGTATATGCCTGTATACATGTGTATACATATATATGTATAGCATCTAAATATATGACTTACATAGGAATGAATATATATATTTATACATACAATGTTCTGGATTTCTTTGGTGATTGTAAAATTTTATTAAGACATTAAAAGGACTTAGAATAAGACATATAACATGTTCATGGATTATAAGGCCCAATATAATGACACTAATTCTCTCCAAATGGCCCACAGAATCATGATCAAATCAGGCCCACCCTGGTTTTTTTTAGTATTGGGGAGGAAATTGACAAGCTGTTTCTAAAATGGATATGGAAGAACAAACCAAGAAGAGCCACAAGCTCGTGAAGAGCAGCAGCAAGGTGAAAGGACTTGCTACAACATATATTAAAACCTTTTTAAAAAGAGAGAGTATTGAAGAGAGTGTATACAACACAGGAGAAATCAATAAAACAAAATTAAAAGTCCAGACATAAATCTTTGCAGATATCAACCCTTAATATATAACTGAAAAGGCACTTTAAAGCAGTAGGAAAAAGGAAACTTTTTTCAACAAATGATACTAGGACAAGAGATTAGCCACATAAAGATACAAAAAAAAAAAAAAAAAAAAATACCACATGTCAAAGACAGTTCCAAGTAGGATGAAACCTCAATGAGAGAGGCAAAACTATAAACCATTTAAGAAAATATCAGGCATATTCATAACCTGGAGAGAGAATAAGTTTTTAAGTGAAACATAAAACATGCTACCCATAAGCAAAAATTAATATATATGAACATATGAAATAATCAAAATAGTATAAAAAGACAAGCCACAAATTGAGAAAGATTCTGCAATACCACTCATAAAGGAGTTGTATCCAGAATATATAAGAACCCCCTGTAAATGCTTAAGAAAAACGGACAAAAAACTTGAACACATATTTCACTCACCAAAGATGAAATCCAAATAGTCAATAAACTGAGAGGCATTTTCCCATGCTATCAGTCAGAAAGTAAATTAGTCAAGTCTTTCTGAAGAACAATGTGCTAATATATATGAACAGATGAAAGGTGTTCGGCCTCATCTGATGTAAGGAAAATGCTAATTAAAACCACAAGATAACATTATACACTCAACAGATTAGTAAAAATTAAAGTGTCGCTACATTCTTGATGGAATGAAAATCAGTACGAACATCTCTGGGCAATAGTTTGGCATGATCTAGCTAAGTTGACTGTAATAAGCCCTGTACCCCTGGGGCTCTGCTCATAGGTATATTTCCTTTTAAAAGTGCATGCAGAAGTTGCTTTTTAGTCACTAAGTCGTATCTGACTTTGTGCAACCCCATAGACTATATCCCACCAAGCTCCTCTGTCCATGGGATTTCCCAGGCAAGAATACTAGAGTGGGTTGCCATTTCCTTCTCCAGGGGATCTTTCTGACCCAGAGATCCAACCCAGGTCTCCCGCCTGGCAGGCTGATTCTTTACCACTGAACCAGCTGGGAAAACTTTCAAAATGCATACTCCAAATTTGAAAAAAAATAAACAAAAACAACTCCAAAACTTACATACAAAATATCCAGAGCAGCACCATTTGTAATATCCCCAAATTAGAACAACCCAGATGCAGATGCTCAGAGTAAAACAGCAAAATAAATGATTATATTCAAACAATGGAATAAGCGAACTACAGCTTATATAGCAAATTACGGGGATGAATCTTATAATGTTTAGAAAAGGGAACAAGTCTTGAAAGTGTACAGTATAATTTGATTCACAAAAATTTCAAAAATAGGAACTAAAAAGTGTGTTTAAGAATGTGTATGTGGGTGGTAAAACTATAAAGATTGGAGAAGGAAATGGCAACCCACTCCAGGGTTCTTGCCTGGAGAATCCCGGGGATGAGGGAGCCTGGTGGGCTGCCGTCTATGGGGTCGCACAGAGTCAAACACAACTGAAGCGACTTAGCAGCAGCAGCAGCAGCAAAACTATAAAGAAATGGGAAGAAATGAAGAGGCAGGATGGTGCTAAAGAGGACAACAGGAGTTGTGTGGAAGGATCCTCTGAGGGAACTTCTGAGGTGTCAAAATATTCTTTCTTGACCTGGGTAGTTACATAGGTGTTTATGACCATCTCCTTAAAAAAATATCTATGTGTATGTATCTGTGCATACATACACACAGAGGTGTCTGCAGAGACTTTCTGCACGCTCTACAATAACAACAAGATACACAGATGGTCAGTAAATGGAAAAAGACACGACCTCACTAGTTATTAGTAAAATGGAAACTAAAACAGCATTGACTACCTACCACGATTTGCCTAAAACATAAGATGGACAATATCCATTTTTGCTGAGGCTGCGAAGAAATAGTTCTCCTTACGCTGTCAGAAGGAAAGTAAATTCGTAAAGCCTTTTTGAAGCAATGTCACAATCTATATAAAAATGTAAAACCCATATATCTCACAAAGTACCAATTTCAATTTAAAATATCTATCCTAAGGAAATACTAGCACATGTACAAAACATGTATAGAAAGGTGTTTACTGTTCACTACAGCTTTGCTTGCAATAGTTAAAAAAATGAGTGTCAATAAGGGAGTATTTATGAAAAGTATCATAACCCACATACTGGAATACTATGCAGCTATTAAAAATTAAGATAAATCTTTATGAACTGACATGCAAAGATCTCAAAAGTGAACAAGTGAACAAAAGCAAGTCACAGCACACATACACAGCATAATTCTATTTTAAAAATATAAAAATCTATATGAATTTTTATATATATATGTATGAAAACAGACTAAAATTTATACTCTAAGTTGTGAGCAGTAATTACCTTTGAAGCAGGGAGGGGAAGGGAGAAGTAGGGTAAAGAGAGTACTTTTAAATTTTACGCTATATTTCTGAATTTTTGTAAGAACACATCCACAGACTACTTGTTCATTTTTAACAGGTGGTAATAGCAAAACAACTGTGTTGCTGTTTATTCCATTCCAATGAGAACAACTGAATACATGTGGAAATGACTTGCTTTCAAAGCTAATTCTTTTGTTCCTGGAAGGCCTCAGAGAGCCTATCGTGTGTTACGGGCTGTCAGCCATCAACTGATGAACCATGTGTAGGATATTAAGTGCTACTTGTTTCATCTCCAGGCTCACCCTTTGAAAATATTTGCATACATTCTCCTATCCCAGCTCATTGGCAACAACAACAATGTTTTCCCAAAGCACTTTGCTAAAGTAAATAAATTCTGATGCTACACATCAAATCACAAAGAGCAAAGTGTAGATGTGGCTGTCAAGATGTATGTTTAGATCTAAATTAGCAATCACACCCTTGGTGAGTGACTTTTGGAATAAGCAGTTTGTATTTAGATTCATAAGGAAGAAGCTAGAGCCCACTAAATCTTCTTCTCCACTTACTCCACCATAGCTCTTTCCAAGTCAAATGATTTCCTATAAAAGTGGGAAAGAGGGAAGCCTGATCACTAGTCACTGGCAACTGGTAGTGAATCAAAATCAAAAGCACTAGCAGTACATCTATGAAGGAAAATCCAACTCCATGCATACATTTTGGTGTGCATTTTATTTTTGATTGGAATCATATCCATACGAATGAAAACTGCCAAAGTATTCTTTACTCTTTTGAAAGCTAGGCCCTTGCCTTGCTGTGTCAGAGGAAGGCAAAAACTAAGCCGGTAATGCTGGAGACATCCCTGCTATATGCACACTGACAGGAGAGGTGCTGCCTAGGAAATGCCTTTTGGTTGATGAACAGAGGAGAATCTATACACACGTGAAATACAAATGGAAACACATCAGCACACGCAATTCGTCAGCCTGGTCCTCCGGCATCTGCTGGCATGCACCTGTTCCAAAGGGTCTCTTATTCAATGGTGTCAGCCCTTGGTCTTGTTATGCCTCTTATCAGCAAATACCTTTCTAGTCCAGAATGGAAAACAAGCACTGAATTAATTACATCCAATATTGATGTATTATTTCCGTAAGTCACCAATAAAAGAATGAATTTAATTTTAATACATTTATTTTCGTGTGATTCTTAATAAAACACTTTCAAAACATTCTGTACTTTCAAGCCACTCAGAACTGCATTACATTCTATAAATGAGATTTGTTGGGATGAGGTGCCAAGATGTCTCTGTACAAAGATGTACAATATGTACAGTCGCTGTAAGTGCAAGCTGTGCAAAGCAGTCTAGAACACTAATTCATGCCAAGGCTTAGAAAACATTTCAACACATAAAACTAAAGCTTCAAACTGCATTGTAATTTTTTTTTTCCTGGGCAAATGATTAGTTTATAAACAAATATATGTATATGTCATATAGAAAGAATAATTTGATTCTTCAGCTCAGTCAGCACCATGCAGCTGACTGGATACATTACAAGGCTGCTCTCCTAGGCTTCTCCTTCTAGGGTGCCATTTCACCACACTGAATGGTTGTCTTATCACTGAGCTGCCGCTGCCACCTTTGGCTGAACCACAGCAACACTGGGAGGTTTAAATTTGGGGAGATAAAGGCCAAACTTGTTCTCAATGCCAGCAAAAGTGGCGGTGGCGAGTCTGTATCCACCGATGTGATCAGGATTGGCAGGAGGAAGGTCTGCGATGCGTGACTTAGGTGTTGGTTCTGAGCCAGAGGGTTTGCTGTTGATAGGAAAAGTCAATGGTCAGTGTGTTCAACATTGATGAACAGCAGACACACGGCACTGTGGAGCAACTATACTCCAAAAAAAACAAACAATAAAAAAGAAGACGACACACCACTGAACACTTTCAGCCTGACCCATGTGTCACCAAGAAGAGTGTCCAATGATTTCCTTGTCAATTACGCTGCACTAGTCATGATTTACAGCTGCAATGGAAGCAACCCATTCACATATTTGATTTAGAAGAGAAATGGCCTCCGTTTCATACACATAAACAGATCCACAGAAAGAGAGTGCGGAAAGAAATACACTTATATATTACCACTTTGGGAAGTAGGATTATGAATGATTTTTCTATTTTCCCAATTTTTTTACACCAAGCATAAATTAACTGCAGAAAATTTACATTTTCTTTTATTTTGACATGATTTTAAAAGCTAATTTTAAAGTAATAAGCTCATGAAGGTTATTACTAAAATTATTTAAAGAGAAGTAAATATAATTCTGACTTTTTCCAGAATGCAAAAGTATTGAAAAGCCTGAAACTTTGAGATTGTCCTCACTTTCTTTGTATAAGTCCCTCAACTTCTTGGTTCAACAGCTAACTCCCTACCTGGCTTCTGAGCAGGAAAGGAATTAATAGGTTTATGGAGTAAAGACTCAGACACAGAATTTGATCTTCTGCTGAAAAGCTGGTAATTGCTTGCTTTGGGTACAACCTTCCCCTCCCAGCAAATTCAAGTGATTCCTCTTGTCCATGGTGAAAGCTTCAAGTACTAACCGTCAAAAGGCCCAATTTGTGGCCTAAATCTCACCAGTGATTATGTCCATGGGCATAACCTTTCTTTGAACCTTTATTTTTTGTTTTTTGCAGAGAATTAGTTCTAAGAACTTCTAAAACTTTCTAATAATAAATTATGGTGAATAATGAAATCATGAGGGTGTGAAAGGGCTTGACTGAGTTTTCAAAAGTTTACAAAAGTGTAACTAACACAAATTTATATTACTACCGGTAAAAAGGCGAAATAAGGACCTAAATCCATGAAGCTCAGTATCTGCATACACTAAAAAGGCAACTATTCATATTACATTTTAATTTGCTTCCTCTCTAAACTTTCCCCAAGCAGTTGCTTAATGCTGTGTACGGGGTCACCCTGTCCAAGTCTTACCCCTCTAACAGTGAAGAGTCTTAGGCCCACGGTTTGTTTCAAACATATTGCTCCTACAGGGTCCTCTGTCCTGTCGGTTGCTATCCCAAAAATGCCTTTCTAGGCTGAACAAACACCTGTCTGGGGTTTTGGTGCTTTCTTTATAAAGGAGTTTGAAAAGTTGCACTTACAGGCCTCCAAAATCAATGTAAAACCACCGCTGGAGAAGTTCATAGGTGACCAAAGTAACACCAAACTGGGGAGACGATCGAAACACTCGAGCTAAAAGAGGGAGAAAGGGGGAGGGGGACAGTTACAGCAGGACGGCTACAGCAAAGCCCACAGGTGAGTAATCGGAGCAGGACCCCAAAGCCAATCAGCCTTTCCGCACGGCTCCAGCCCCTACCTGCAGTTCCTTTCCAAAATGCTGAGGGCCCTTCTTCCCGGAGTATCTTCCTGAAACAGTCGATGACACCACTGTATGTCGTCTGGCCAGCGCGGGCAGCCACCTGCAGTCTTGTCTTGATGACATCAGCAGGGGTCACCAGAGAAGCAGCAGGCACACCTTCCAGGAGAAAGGCACATTTAATTCATCCCAAATACCTTACAAAGGATAGACAGACTGCTAACAGCCAACAGTACAATTAGCAACTTTAACTGCTTTGTAACTCAGTGCTTCTTATATAGATACCTTGGGCACTAATGGAAAAAGGATATATAATCCCACTAGCCGCTTCAGTGGAGTCAGGGCAAAACTCTTTTATTCGTTCTGAATTAGGAAAACCACTCTATGTTGCATGATCCAAAAGAACAGTGAAAGGAATAAACGAAGCAATATTACTAGGACAATTCCCAGTGTTCCCCTTTGGGTTTCAATTATTACCTCTTTCTTTTTCTTAAATAAGACAGAATTTTCATGTATAATAAAGAATGAGGATAATGTCAATTTAATGAGCTGCTAAATATATCTGATAGCAAACTGTAGTTTTTTTTTTTTTTTTTTTTGCTGATTCCTGTCACCTTACTGTATGAGGTGAATATCAATACTCATATCCACTCACCCTGTGAGGGGCTAACTTGAGAGTTGACTGTGACTCCTTTCAGACATGCTTACATGACAGAAGTCATTACAACTGAAGCAGAGGAGGCCAGGCAGCCAGTGAGGGAACAGGGGGGAACTGATCATCAGAAGGCCTTGTCAGCCCTCCCTGTGCCCAGCTCCCTGGGGCCACCCTGAGACTCATCAGCGGCAGGACACTCAAGAAGGATTTCACAACCACACCTTTCACTTATAAAACAAAACAGGGACCAAAGCAGCCAGATGATCTTCCTCAGGGGAAGAAATTCAATTTGGCCTGAATTTCACTGAATCATCACTAGGCAGATGGAGCTGGCCACTCAGGGTAGGTAGTTGGGGCGGGCGGCGGGGAGTGCTGTTAGAGACAATGCAAATATTCTCCCGCCAAGCCCTACACCTTATTCACATGAAACTAGGTAAATTGCTGCCTTTGGAATGTTCTGAATCCTGAATGTTCTTAGTGCCTGCCAGCAAAGCTTTACAGATAAAAATTAGAAAAATTCATTTCTAATTCTGAAAACTGACACCAAATGTCTGTGGGCAAGAAGCTGGTGCTGACAGCTCCATGAAAATGTTTCCTTGGTTCCATCAGCCACTGGCAAAATGCCTGTCCATGATTAAAGCGTTCTTTGCTGCTGTCTGGATAGCAGAGAGCAAAGATGAGGAAAGATGTGCTGGCCTTCACTTCAACTGGGGAGGCTTTGGTGTATACCTGAAAGGAGCTGGATGAACACTCAGTGCCAAGACTGAGCGGGTAGCTTTACTGGCTTTTGAATTATAACTGCAAGTGACTGCCCCAAATAAGGGCTCAAGGCTCCCTGGGAGAGTTTCTTACTCATCATGAGTCATTCCCTGTCATCATGGATGAGAATAACATGTCCACTCAGCACCCCTGGAACCCAGGGTTCCGGCTACATACCACAGCCCCAGGGGTGCCCAGGCTGTCCTGCTTTGCTGAGCCCGCAGACCAGAGAAGAAGGCACGCAGTGCAGGAGCCTGGGCGGTCAGACCCACCTGAGCAGCACTGGGCTTGCGTTCATTCACCTCGCCCGCCTCTCTCCCTAAGCAGCGGTGATGGCAAGTAAACACATGCCCTTTCCTTCTTCTGCCACGTCTGAGGATTGCTGCAGTGAAGGACAACCTGGTCCTGCCCTTCTATCTGGAATCAGCTCCCTCTCAACACAAGAGAAAGGCTGGAGCCTGGGACTGAGAGGAAGCTTCTCAGCACCTTCCTACATTTGAAACCCCTGCCTTCGAGGGGCTCCAGGCACAGGAGAGAGGCAGAATTTATGTAAACAACCATTAATAAAAGACAGAGCATGTTAAGAGCTGAGAAGAGAAACCACCATGGGGCAGTGCTGCTGAGGAAGTATGGCTTTGTTTGGTCTGATGAGGATGATGGTAGAAGGAATACGGACAGTTTCAAACTCAAGCTGGAGCCAAATCATGTTGATTCCACTATACAGAATAAGAAAGTGAGGGGATGCTAGACCTGAGCATCAGGATGAGGTGCAACAAAGCGGCTGATGTGATGAAGAACTTTTCTATGTTAATGCTCAGCTTGACTGCACCCAAGGTTTCAGGGGCAGAGGAAGCTAAGAAACACCATACTGATGAAAGCCCAATTGAGATGGGCAGAGCTAATTTGGCTGCGAGTTCCTAAGCTGCATTAAGCTGTTTACCCACATTATGCAAATGTAATTAACGCTCATCAGAATTATAGCATACCCCACAAAGGAGAAAAAGCGATCGTATTTAAACTAAGTCAGATACAAACAATAACCTTTCCAGAAATAAAGAAGAGGAGCACAGAGATTCTGTACTTAGAGAATGGGGGTGGGGTGGGTAGGGACTCTTTTGGCTTAAAAAAAAAAAATAGTTACCTGCCATGGCTCCAGCTGCAAGGAGATTTATGCCTCCCACGTGTCCGTTTTCATCAGCCAGAAGTAGTTTGCAGTGAGCATAAACAGGAAAATAAATTGCAGAGAAGGGAATGTCTCGGAGGAAACACGCTTTGGCACCCTGTCACAGAGTGAGGAAATAGTGCAAAACAGTTGTATAAACAAGGTGTGAATGACCACGAGGGATCCAGGGTGACAAGCCTGAGCTGTCCCTCAGACAGCATTGAGACTGACGTGGAAGAGAAACAGGGTAACAAGTCAGGCGCAGGGAAATCGAGACGTGGCTCAAAGTTTGAGAAAGTCTGGTGGATCTGGGAGTCCTAGAGTTAGTTAACGATGGTATTCTGACAACTAACAATTTTCTGGCATTTCCAATATGGATTCAGATTTTAAGGTTAATAAAATTCAATGTTCAGACCTCTAGGCTGCTTGTTCTGGTTCACCTTAGTGAGTGCCAGGGGATGGGGTGTGGCTGGGAACAGACTTAGAAACCCAGTATTGATAGCTTGATTTCAAAGCAACCAACAAACTAACAAATTACCAACTCAATCCACCTCAGCTTAGGGCCCCTGAAGTACCAGGTAAGAAGCTATGGGTAGGGCCATGGAAAAGGAAGGGAAGCTTCCTTGGTGGCTCAGATGGTAAAGAATCTGCCCCCAATGCAGGAAACTTGGGTTTGATCCCTGGGCTGGGAAATTGCCCTGGAGAAGGGAATGGCTACCCACTCCAGTATTCTTGCCTGAAGAATCCCACAGACAGAGGAGCCTGGTGGGCTATAGTTCATGGGGTCCCAAGGAGTCAGACACAATTGAACGACTAACACATTCTAGGGAAGGGGAAAAAGAAACCACCAAACTTCCCTCCTCACTTCCTATGTCCTAAATGGCAGAGGACAGGGAAACCCAGACAAAATATTTTAACAGGAAGTTTCCCTGAGAGTAGAAATCCAGTCAGATAGCTTGTCTTGGTGACTGACACTGCCCCTTCCTCAGCCCACACTAGCCTACTGCCCAGGCTTTAGTCAGCTAGGGAAACACTCCACCTTTGGTACTTGTTTTCTGGATGGCTCTGTTTTTAAAAGACAAACTTAAACATTAAAGAAAAAAAAAATTCCTGGGACTCTCTGAGAGATGCTACAGAGAGAAATAATTTTAATAAAGTCGGTTTTCAAAGGGAATTCTAAAAAGAATGGCAGTTGGTGGTAGAAAGGAGAGTATGTACAAAACTCTCAGGACAGGCATCATTGGTTTACTGGTCTCCTAAGAGACCAGTTTGTAGTGTGTAGCTGTGTGATTCTAATCGAGAGAATTTCTAATTTCCAATTTGCAGCTACAGAAGCCAATTTACACATTTCTATAGTGATGGGTCTATAAATAAATCAGAGGCTGTGGAAACACAGTTGTCTATAAAAGCTAAATTTTCGTTCCCTCCCCTTACACCACGCAAAAGAAGAGAAAGAAATACTCTTCCTTGTTTAAGAAAAATAATAGCTTCTGCTCCATTACATCTGATCTGTAATGATGGGAGTAAGCATACCTGCAGGGAAGGAATCTGTTGACTGGCATTTTGCTAAAGTACAGTACACTGGTTTGCTTTTGTTTTGCTTTTTTTTAAATGCAATTCATTATTGACAAATCCCACCACTTAACTTCTTAAAGACCTGAATCCTACCAAACTCTACTACTGTTTCACTGTGGTCACATTATTAAGACAAAGACAAGCTCCTACTGGGAAGATAACAATAGAGATAGCTCAGACTCAAAATAAACATAAGACTATGTTGAAGTCAGTCCTAAACCAGCCCCAAAAGAACACCAGAGAAACTTTTCCCATATCTACTGGTAAATAAAAGGCTGTGAGCCTGAAGCCAGCGGGTCTGTGGTGCTGGCCTCCCTGCTGGCAGCTTCATAAAAGCCTGAAGATGCCAACAGGACGGCGTGGTTGTGCATCCCACTGCCTCTAATAGAACTGTCCTGATTTTTTCTTTTTGTTTTGATTTTCTACTATAGGAACTACCCTGCTGGACAAGATTGCTTTTCCATTTATGGGGAAGAAGTCTGGTTTGGACATTTTTTCACATTTCTATGGAGTACACCACAACCTCTCTACTGAGATAACCCAAGGGAATCTACCCACCTTATACAGACCAAAGATTCCCAGGTCCCGGAGCACGTTCAGGGCACTGACCCGGGGTCCTGTGGTGATCTCTCCAGCTACCTGTAGGCGAATCTTTACTATCTCCAGAGGGTTCGTAAAGATGACCTGAGAGCCGCCAGCCTGCAGGGAAGAAAAGAGAGACAGGGTAGATTTCCATATCAGAGCCCGACTGACCCGGAATACAGGCAAAAAAATTCTGGGGACCTCCACACTGTACCTCTTTACCCCTCCCCCTTTTCAGGGAGGGGAATGACAGTCCGATGCTTTGGCTGATGCTGGAAGGGCTCACGGGATGGCCCCAAACTCTGTCTCAAATCAACTTATGTCTAGTTTGGCTTCTATTTGAAATGTCAGGAGTGTTTCCCAGACCAGTCTTTCCTAGGTCAACCCAGCCATATCCAAAATGGCAAAACTAATAAACTCATTTGGAAAACAAAAGTGAAGCCAGATGTGGCAGCTGGTGCCCCAGTGAAAGGGAAAGAGATGGTAGGAGATTGACTGGTATCTTCTACCAAGCTGGAGCTAAAATTCGGATCTACACAGCTTCTTTCCTCTTCTTAAAAGCAAGCAGTCTCCTTAGCTCAACCACTTGCTGCCACTTTCTTGGAGTGTAGAACAATTAACACAGAGGGGTTTTTGCCCCACGCTAGTCAAAGGTGGAAAGTCTCCTCTGGTTCAAATTCTAAAATGTATTATCCCGAACAAAACTCTGCAACTACATCCACACAAAAGAAGATAATTTGGAAGGACAATTGCAGTATCATTTCAAGACCAAACTAGCAACACTGTTCAAGAGAGAGACGGGAAATGGAGCGTCTAGTTATCACAAGTACAAGAGAGGGCAAGCCAAAGCCACACTCCACACTCACCTGTGGTGAGCGACCATAGGGATATTTACATTTAGATAATGAAAGGGTATCTGCACTGGAAATCTGTTGGGGGGCGGAGAGAGAATGTTTAACAAAAGTGCTACCAACTCCTTTTTTTGGTTTCCCTAAGGAAAAAAAAAATGTGTATGTGTACACATAGGGATACATAAAAATAAATAAAAAATTTAAAACATAAATATATATACATTTCCATTCATGAAGTGAAAAAAACCTCATTTGCACACTGTCATCTTAAGTGTAGCTGTTTACATTATATAATCAGAACCACACTCGTACAATCATAATTACATAATCATAACTTCACTGTAATAGCATATCACATGTGAAACAGGAAACAGGAGCCTCATTGGGCACTGGAATTCCACAGGTACAGAAGGACTATAAACAACACCCATAAAACCCGCAAGCCACATTCAATGCCCTTCAATACTCTACCTTCACCCATATTCCTGTTCATTTTTCTAAAACCCACAGCCCTCCACACCGCCTTTCCAAGGGGCAGCAAAAAGCCCCAGACCATTCTCCTAACTGACCAGGGGCTGTAAACCAACAAAACACTCCTGTTCTCACCCGGATCCCTCATTCCTATCCACATCCACAACTGCCAACACTGACACAAGATTCCTCTCCTCCTGGTGGGAAGTTGATTGCCCTGGATTCCTCAGGGCCCTAATCCTCTTTTAGTCCACCCAGTACGAGGGTGCAGCAACCTGCTGTCTCTCTCTGGATTTCCTGAAACTCCCAAATCTATACAACCCAGAGCACTGGCACAAAGGTTCCTGAATGACGACTGATCCAATTTTCCATGTTGATTTGCCCCTGCTTCTGCCTCTTAGTCTGTTGCACTGCAGGCAGGAGAAAGTATTTCAATGTTTCAATCTAAGGAGACAATACTTTGAAAAGGATTGCTGGGTGAAAAATTATGTTAAAATGATAATCCAAGTAATTGCTCCTGTAGCTAGTATTAAAGACCAAACCAATTATAAAAGTTTACTACTTCCTTGAAATCTCTTGTTTAAATAATGGTTGCAAAGACTATCTCTGAGAAAATGCGCTTTATAGTCTAAACTAAAGCAGATTAAAAAAAAAAGCATAAATTTTTATTATAATCCCCCAAATTCACCACCACCAGATGATGTCAACCCCTGGGTTCTACTCATTAAATATGGACATTATGTTTAAATAAATACAAAGTTCTTTCATGTTTTTAATCATTAGTAAACTATAACATCCTGCAGAGTAGGAATACTCCAAATAGCACTGTGTCCCCAACCACACAGACACCGCTTCCTCCTCTTCCGTCTCTCACAGACCCTTCTGGAAATAACTGTCAGTTTAGTGACGTTTGTATTTAACAACTCTCCAAATTTCTTCCTACATGTACATGTAATAGGCTTTCAATTAAAACAGTACAACTAAAAGAAGGAAAACACAAACACATTACCATTACACGCCTTTAAGATCTGTTACCCAGCACCTGTACTACATTTACAAAAAGGGCCATCTAGTCAAAGCTATGGTTTTTCCAGTAGTCTTGTACAGATGTGAGAGTCAGACCATAAAAGAGGCTTTTCTTTCAGCTTGCTTTCATCAGTTAGAAAGAATTGATAATTTCAAACTGTGGTGCTGGAGAAGATTTGAGAGTCCCTTGGACAGCAAGGAGATCAAACCAGTCTATCCTAAAGGAAACCAACCCTTAATATTCATTGGAAGAACTGATGCTGAAGCTGAAACTCCAATACTTTGGCTGCCTGATGCAAAGACATGACTCATTGGAAAAGACCCTGATGCTGGAAAAAACTGAAGGCAGGAGGAAAAGGGGGCAACAGAGGATGAGATGGTCAGATGGCATCACCAACTCAAAGAACATGAGTTTGAACAAACTCAGGGAGATAGCAAAGAATGGGGAAGGCTGGCATACTGCACTCTGTGGTGTCACAAAGTTAGACACGACTGAGCAACTGAACAACAATAACAACATATACTAAGACCCATCAGCACACTGGACACAATCACAAAACTAAACATATATATATTTATGTTCATATATATGTAAAATACATGAACTATAACAAGTGACTGTGTAAACAATGAAATGAACTATAAGCAAGGCACACACGTATGTGTTTGTTTCACACCTATGTATGCACTCCACTATGACTGAAGGAGAAAATTCCTACCTATTTCATGATCTATATATTCTCTAAAAATAATCATTTTTAAGAACTTTATGACAGACCTAGGAATATATGGACAATATCCAGATGAAACGTAACAAGACCCTGTGGGATCCTCTCTGTCTCCTGTTTCTAGTTTGTAGGAAATAGGCTTCCTTCAGCCTCTCTGACCTTCCCTGAGTTCCAAAGGACAGATTCAAAAAGTTGCTTTTCAGGAAAGGGAGGGAGCAGAAGCCCAGAGACAAAGCAGGAGCAGTCAAGTAACAACAATGCAGCAGGAGGCAGGGTCTGGTTCCTCCCCAAGAAATATACAGAACAAATTACCTTTGACTTCTATAGGAACCAAGGCCCCCCCATGCAGGGGGAAGATGGCGACTTCAGGCTTAGTACAAGACTGCAGGAGCCCTGCCCTATTCTCCCACCACTGACTCTGTACACAGTGGAAGATAATGAAGACTGATCCCCCTCCCCAAATGATTCTCCCTTTAAAAACTTTCACGGTTGAGCAGAATCTTTGAAGTTGGTTTTTGGACACGAGTCTGCCTTCTGCTCAGATTGCTGGCCTCCTGAATTAAGCAAACTTTCCTTTTCTAACCAACACTTACTTCTCAAGTACTGGCTTTCAAGATGCAAGCAGCGAAGCCGGAGTTCAATAACACAGAAACACTGAATAATAAAGATTGCTATCTGATTTGTCTAAAACTTTGGGTACATTATAACACTTAAAGGAAAACACACAAGGCAAGTATGCGCTGTCCTTTTTTAAGCTCTGAGGTTAACCACTCTCATACATATTAAACTGGGAACAGGGAGAAAGGGGAATAAAATCTGCAACTAATTCAATTACTCTGATAAAATCTGGTGACAAAGAACAAGATTATGATGTTATCACATCCTTAACTGTTTGCCCTCTGAGAAACAAACACATCAGGAAAATTTCTCCTCTATTTTAAGACTCTACTGATTTTGATATCATGAATTTAATAACAGATATTCACAGGGAAAAAAATACTACTTACAGTAAATATAATCACTAAATATACAGAATTTCAGATGTGTTAAAGTGTGAAATAAAAATATAGTAACTTTTCAATTAAAAAAGTATCTGTATTTTTACAAGTAGGCTGACATTTGCTATTTTTAAAAGCAACAAAATTAAACAAAAAAAATTAAAATGACCAATAAGCAAGGCAATGGCACCCCACTCCAGTACTCTTGCCTGGAAAATCCCACGGACAGAGGAGCCAGATGGGCTGCAGTCCATGGGGTCGCTGAAGGTCAGACACGACTGAGCGACTTCACTTTCACTTTCACTTTCATGCATTGGAGAAGGAAATGGCAACCCACTCCAGTGTTCTTGCCTGAAGAATCCCAGGGACGGGGGAGCCTGGTGGGCTGCTATTTATGGGGTCGCACAGAGTCAGACACGACTGAAGTGACTTGGCAGCTTAGCAGCAAGTAAATATTTAAGCACAAATAATTCTATGCTCTTATTCAGTCTATCGGAGAAGGCAATGGCAACCCACTCCAGTACTCTTGCCTGGAAAATCCCATGGATGGAGGAGCCTGGCAGGCTGCGGTCCATGGGGTCGCTAAGAGTCAGACACGACTGAGGGACTTCACTTTCACTTTTCACTTTCATGCATTGGAGAAGGAAGTGGCAACCCACTCCAGTGTTCTTGCCTGGAGAATTCCAGGGACGGGGGAGCCTGGTGGGCTGCTGTCTCTGGGGTCGCACAGAGTCGGACACGACAAGAGACTTAGCAGCAGCAGCAGCAGCAGCATTTAGTCTATATTAGGTAATAAAATCATGCTAAGTGACATAAACAGAACATAAAACATTAGGCACCCATTTATCACAAATATGTCAAAATTTAGTTAAGTTTATTGAAAGCAGAACAGCTTAGAGATGAAAACATTGGTTGCATCCCTGGGAGGAGAAGTAAATAGCTAGGAGAAAGATTTTGCAAAGGATATGCCATTATATCTTTTAAATTCTGAATCAAATGAATGTACTAACTACTCAAAAACAAAAAACAACCCCTACCCCTGCTACCAGAAATAAGAAACAGAACTGGTCTTAGAAACAATAGCTCTTTTTACAGCCCAGGTCCTCTCTCATACATGCTTTCCCACGGTAAACTTGGAAATTCATATACTTTAAATGCATTTGAAAAAACTAGTTAGCCCTAGTTATCTGTGGATCCAAAATTTTTAATAGGCTTATCTACCTATGCATATATGGACATAAAAAAATCAAACTAAGTAAAGCTAGTGATCTGAAATAATAGACACTTAGATAAATAAAACTTCAGGTTAAAACATGATGATAATACACAGCTAAGTAGTCTTAAATGAACACTGTGTAATTTGATGTATTCCTATCTTCCTACCTTGCACTTGTATTAACTAACACACCATTTCATACAATAATACCTTTGGTGAATTTTTTCACTCATCAAATCACCAAAATTAATTTCTAACCTCTAACTGCTAAATTTTCCTCTCAAACTTGTTGTTTATTATTTTAAAGAGATGCAAGCATTAATATTAAAACTGACTTAGATGCTTCCATTTTTCAGTATTAAGTTGTCATTTCTTTGTTCCAGAACTGAATTACAAGTGACACAATGAGACAGAACAAATCTCATTTTGAATGAGGCTTACCCACATCCAACAGAAAATAGAGAATGGAAAAACCTCCATATCATCTTCTGTTGCATAATTTTTTAATGAGAAAATAACCCAACTAAAGCTGACAGCTTTAGTTATTAAAGCTTTAGTGACTTCCCTGATGACAGTAAAGAATCTGCCTGTAATACAGGAGACCCAGGTTCGATCCCTGGGTAAGGAAGATCCCCTGGAGAAAGGAATGGCAAGCCACTTCAGTATTCTGGCCTGGAGAATTCCATGGACAGAGGAGCCTGGCAGGCTACAGTCCACGGGGTCGCAGAGAGTTGGACATGACTGAGTGAATAGCAGACAGAGCTGACAGCAGAAAGTTAGGAGAAAAGGATGTAATACTGAGATGTCACCACTCACCTTTGATGTGCCTGAGACCAAGGGGCTGCACACAGGACTGGGCCTGTTCAACCTGCCAGCATAATCCTACCCAGGGGCAAAGACCACAAAGACGCTGGGGACCCAGCCAATCCCCAGCCACTGGCTGTGCGACCCCCACCCGCACCCCTCCACCCCAGAGCACCAAGTCCCCTGTTTACTTCCCTCTTTGATCTGTTGTCTCTCATAGTTTGAAACTATTTCCCTCCAACTGCCAAATGTCCAATCTAAACAATTCATTTTATAAAGGCTTCCCTTACAGAGACAAATGGAAATCTAACTTCAATTTAAGGCATATCAGCTCCTTGAACAGATGTACAAAATATATGCATTTAAAACAGCCAGAAAAACAAACAAGAGTCATAGAATTAGTTGTCACTTTGACTCAAGCAGGATGAAGAGAGACAGTGGCTCTGGCTCACAATGCCATCAACCAAGCATTCTTATTTTATAAAGCAACGGGAAACACTATGGTTCGCTCTAAAATAGCCCAAGATAGTCACAATTTAAAAGGAGTGATGATAAATGCCAGGGTGTTCAGAGATATGAATAGATTAAATTCCACATACTGACATAATATATGTGGACTTTTAATATGTGTGCCTATGTATATGTGTTCATGTAAGTATGCAAGGATAAAGTTGAGACCACACTGGTTCCTGAGGATGGGAGCTGAAGAGACCATTTCCAAACAGCTCTTTATAGAGATCTGCAAGCTCAGCTTGCTGAGAAAGACATGGCTTAGGGAACTAGTGAGCTACCACTTTGGGCTCCCAGGATTAGTAAATGCTCCAACTAACAAGTGAGAGCATGCTACACTCTTGCTACACCCATATGGGCACGGACACGGTGGTGTGTGAGCCCATGTGCACACATAGGCCAAAGGGAGAAAAAAGAGCACAAAGATTCCGGGTTTGGAAAGCTGTCGACCTATATGGCTGTTAGCTTTGCAACCGTAGATAGGTCATAACCTTTTCATTCCTTGGTTTCCTAATATATGACAACAGAGATTCCATCATCTACCTTATCTACCTCACAGAGCTCCTGTGCAGTAACCAAGCTGAGAGCGCCACACCAACTGAAAGCAAGGTACAGGGGAAGCGATGCGTTCTCCAGGACGTATGTTCATGCAGGGCTATGAAAACGCCTGCAGCATACTGGGGCCATCGGTCCTTTGTTGAGCAATATATGCATTTTGAATTTTATAACTTTTATCCTTTTAGAAGTAGGCAAATGTGATCAGTTAGGCAAGTGCTCTGTGCTGTGCTTAGCTGCTCAGTTGTGTCTGACTCTGCGATTCCACTGACTGTAGGCCGCAGGCTCCTCTGTCCATGGGGATTCTCCAGGCAAGAATACTGAAGTGGGTTACCATGCCCTCCCCTCCAGGAAATCATCCCAAACCAGGGATCAAACCCAGATCTCTTGCATTGCAGGCAGATTCTTTACTGTCTGAGCCACCAGGGAAGCCTAAGAGTACTGGAGGAGGTAGCCTATCCCTTTCTCCAGGGGATCTTCCCGTTGCAGGCAGATTCTTTATCAGCTGAGCTATCAGGGAAGCTCCTAAGTGCTCTGGCTAGAGTTCAACAACATAAAAACAGATACTTAACTAGAGAGATCATTAGAAAATACATATAGGTCAGTCCCTTTAGAGGGACTTCTCTGTTGACTCAGAGAGACACTAAATTTTTTCGAGGGACTTCTCTGTTGATTCAGACACTAAATTTTTTCCCACTTAGGTTTACGGACATGTCTAAGAAATTCACATAATCCTTTTCTTTCATAAAACCACTACAGAGACCATTAAGATAATTAATAGATAAGTCACAGACTGGGAAGAATATTCATAACACATATATCTGACAACAGACTGTATCCATGATGTATACAGAACTCCTACAAATCAACAGTAACAATGAGTAACCTAATAAAAACAGAAGACTAGAACAGATAATTCACCTAAAAAGATAAACAGCCAATAAACACATGAAAGGATGCTCAATATCTTTAGGCATCAGAGAAATGCAAATTAAAACCACAATAAGATATCATTTCAGACCAACCAGAACAACTAAAACAGACTAAAAATATCAAACATTTTAAGGATGGGGAGTAACTGGAATATTTGTATACTGCCGATGAGACTGTAAAATGATATATCCACGTCAAAGAACCAACTGGCAGTTTCTTTTATAATGAACTGAATATACATCTACCCTAGTCTACTCTTAGGTACTTTATGTTTATAACAATCTTATTTATAATAGATAAAAACTGAAAACAACCCAAAAAGTCCTTCAATAGAAGCATGGAAAGCAAACTGTAGTTCATTCATACCATGAATAATGCTTAGTAAAATTAAAACAAACAAAAAAACCAATACTGATACCCACACAAGGATGACTCTTGAAAACTTTATTAAGCAAAAGAGGCCAACCATAAAAGAAAGCATTTTGTAGGAGTCTGTTGATATGAAATCCAAGAAGAAACAAAACTGCTGACAGAAATCAGAACAGTGGCTGCTCGGGCGAGGGGAAGCATGACTGACTGGAAAGAGGCATGAATTAATTTCCTGGGGTGAAATGTTCTTCATCTCACTCTTGAGTGCTGATTTCATGGGTGTATACAATTGTTAAAACTCATTAAGCTGACACCTAAGATTTTTTTATACATTTTATATCTAAATAACATATATATTCAGATATATGTTAAATTATTATATGTCCATATAATATTTTTCAAAAAAGAAAAGCCACTACAAAGTTGAATGGACTCATATAGATTTATTTTGATAAATGGACAAGGCCTTGATTTGATTTCCTAAGATAGTATTACAGAACAAAAGGAGTTGATCTTAAAATCAAAATACTTGGGAATATATGAAAACTGCAATGTATATTAGCTGTGTGATCTGAGGTGAGAGGTAGACTTTCTGAGCTTCCGTTCATCTACCCATTTTATAGGAGATGATAATAGGGTATGTGACAGTACTTTGAAAAATTCTGAGTTGACATAGTATTATTCTGCACACAACAGATATCATAATTAAACAATTATATTTATGTCTGATATGGACATGTAATGTGTGTATATACAAATATGTATATACTTATACATAAATAAAGAGAGATTTTCTTATAGAAAAATAAAAACATACAGCCTGGTAAGCATGGCTTACTTATAAGAACAATGAGAAAAATGATCTGAAGCTTGTTGTTACATATACATTACTCATATGCACCCATAACAGACATTTACTGAGTAACTGTACCCACATGTATATACTTTTATCCCATCTCACCTAAAAAAGGGTAGAGAAATTATTACATCTAAAATTCAAGTTATAGAAACAGCAACAACAAAACAAGCAATCACACCTAAATCATAAATTATGAACGAGTGTTTCTTGAGAAGACTTTAATATAGATATAAAGTAAGTTTGGATAATGTTCATGATGAAGATTTAAATTATGAAAATGCATACTCTGCTTATAATTTTTTTCCCAAAGGTCGTATCTATTTCCAAAGTGAGAAGCTCCACTGTGATTTTCTGCTGCCCTTAAAAGCAGTGATAGCTGCTTGCATTTCCAATCAGGAAGTCAGCTGCTTGCATTTCCAAATGTTTATATAACAAAACTTGGACCTTGTTTAAAAAATATTGTACATACACGACCATGTATATACAAACATTAAGAGGAAATACAGCAAGATAAAAAAGAAAACCTTAATTTGGTAATATCTCTGCTCAAAGCAAAATACTGCAAAATAAGGTTAAAAATTTGTGTGAAAGATCAAAGAGCTAAATGTAAGATCTGAAACTATAAAACCCCTAGGAGAAAATAGAGGTATAAATCTTTATGATCTTGGATTAGGCAATGACTTCTTAGCTATGACATGAAAAGCACAAACAACAACAAAAAATAAAGGTAAGTTGGACTTCATTAAAATCAAAGTTCAATTCTGCAAAAGGACAGTCAAGAAGGTGAAGAATATCTGGAAATCATATATCTGATAAGGTACACTAAATATATAAAGAATTCCTATAATTCAATAATAAGACAAAAAACCCAACTATAAATGGCCAAATATTCTGAATAGATTGCTCTCCAAAGATATATAAATGCTAGTACATTCATGAAAAAATGCTCAACAGAGTCAGTCATTAGATCTCAGTAAGATACCACTACATACTCACTAGGATGGCTATAAAGGACAGATAGTAAGTATTGGCAAGAATGTGGAAAAATAAGAACCCTCATACATTGCTGGGAGGACTGCAAAATGGTGCAGATACTTTGGAAAATGGTCTTACAAGTCCTCAAAATACTAATTAGAGTTACCATATGACCTACCAATTCTACTCCTAAGTATATACAGAAGAGAAAGAAAACATATGTCCACAAAACTCTTTACATGAATATTCATAGGAGCACTTAATCATAAAGCTAAAAGGTGGAAAAAACCCAAATGTTTAACAACTCTTGAATGAATAAACAGAATATGGTATTACCTATATATTATTTATAGGTATTACTTATATATATTATATATAGGTATTACCTATATATAATTATGTTGAAATATTATTCAGCAATAAAAAGGCTTGAAATACGGATACATACCACAACATGAATGAACCTTGAAAATACTACTGAGTCAAAGGAGCCAGAAAAAAAGGTCACATGTTGTTTGATTCCATATAAATGAAATGTCCAGAAATGGTGAATCATTAGAGACAGGGTAGTACGTTTCTTTGGGGGATAAGAATGTTCTAAAATTAACTATAGTGATAATTGCACAGCTCTATGAATATACTCGGGCTTCCCTGGTGGCTCAGAGGTTAAAGCGTCTGCTTGCAATGCAGGAAACCTAGGTTCGATCCCTGGGTAAGGAAGATCCCCTGGAGAAGGAAATGGCAACCCACTCCAGTACTCTTGCCTGGAAAATCCCATGGATGGAGGAGCCTGGTAGGCCGCAGTCCATGGGGTCACTGAGAGTTGGACGTGACTCAGTGACTTCACTTTCACTTTTCACTTTCATGCATTGGAGAAGGAAGTGGCAACCCATTCCAGTGTTCTTGCCTAGAGAATCCCAGGGACGGGGGAGCCTGGTGGGCTGCCGTCTATGGGGTTGCACAGAGTCGGACATGACTGAAGCGACTTAGCAGCAGCATGAATATACTAAAAGCTACTGAACTGTTTACTTCATGTGTGGGGAATTACATGATATACGAATTCTATCTCAATAAAGCTATTATTTCAAAACTTTTCCTTAAACATAGCAATCGTTCAATGAATGAGAGAATGAATGAAAGACTGAATGAATAGAAACATATACCAAATATGAAAGAATACAGATTTAGAGACAGAAGTGGTTTGAATCTCAATTTTTCCATTTACTAAGTGCTGATTTCAAAGCTTTTAGTTTCTTCAACTGTATTAATATCTGGGAATAACAAAGAGATAATGCCTATAAAGTGTTCAGTCTAGTACAAGACGCTCAAGAAATGGTAGCTATTATGATGAATTATAATCATAAGCATGTATTTTCTTTGGTGATATGTAGAAATGAAGTAAATCATGATAAGAAATTCTACTTTCAAATTACCAAAGTGGAATATGATTAGACTCTGGGTGAGAATGGTCAGAACTACCCTTTTTCTATGAGATACAAACATATCTTAAGTCTGGTTCCTTGCACAGGAGGAAACTCTAAATCTTTCTCAGCCTTGGCAGGTTGTTGAATGAGAATGAATAAAAGAAAGAAAGAGAGAATGAAAACATACCAAATATGTACTAACAGAGATTTGGAGACAAAAGTGGTTTGACTGACAATTTTGTCATTCACTAAGTGCCATATCTTCTCTCAGGTTTTATTTTCTTCAACTCCAATTAGAAAGAATAATGAGACCATGCCTATAAAATGTTCAACCCAATAAGAAAAGTCCCTACTGCTCATTAGCATTCTAGCAAGTCAGTACTAGAGTAAAAACAAAAACCAGCATCAATGATAATATCAGTATTTAGTTGGAGTGGCAGGTTTATGGATGCTCATTTTATTATAACTTTTAATCTATACAGTGCATTCTCTTTTGCATGTATCTAATATCATATACTTTTAAAAATAGATCACAAAACAAAACAAAAAAACAAGAAAATACACAATGCTTAAGGACCAGAAAGTTTCCTTTCTTGGTTACTGCATGTTCCAGTCAGTGTACATCATTTTGCCTAAAGGACAGCACAGTCATTTACAGAGCGGCAGGCTTTCCCTTGCACAGGTAGGGAACCTGAGGCCCTGGTCCTAGCTGACCCTTCTGCTGAGAAAAAAACCTATAAACTCAATACTATTTCTTCTGAATTAACTTGCGTTAGGCTAACACATTAAATACATCTTTAAAACTGAGTGGCCACACTCCCGTTGCCTGGTGCACTCACAGCATTTAGCCAAACACCCATAGGGCACTCCACATTCTATCACTGCCCATACCCAGGATCCTAAGGTTTTTATGATCAGGCTTCCCTGGTGGCTCAGACTGTAAAGAATCTGCCTGCAATGCAGGAGACCCAGGTTCAATCCCTGGGTTGGGAAGATCTCCTGGAGAAAGGAATAGCTACCCACTTCAGTATTCTTGCCTGGAGAATTCCATGGACAGAGGAGGTTGGTGGGACACAGTCCACAAAGTTGCAAAGAGTTGGACATGACTAAGCAACACACACACAGGGCCAGGAGCTTGGCTCCTGGCTATAGTCCATGGCGTTGCACAGAATCAGACATGACTAAGCAACACAGACACACAGACACACACCCCTACTACCCACCTACCTCTCAGGGAGCCACTCCTAGTGTCTACCTGGTGATTGCTTACCAGATTTCACTCAGCAAAAAAACTATTCCTATATGCCACAATGCCTGACAGTCTATCAACAGAGACCTATTCTTTGTTTAGGGCTTTATTCTCCATTGAAATAAGCAGACTTTCAGGGAGAAGTAGCAGATTGTGCTTCACCCATCACTTATGCTGTAGTGTGATCGAATTTATCAGTGGAAACTTGATAATTGTACATTTCCATTTATCCCTGAATGAAGAGATTTAGAGGGAAGAGGGAAGCAGAAGTGTTTGCGGTGAAGAATTGCAGACAATGAAATCATTCTGCCTAGAGCCCAACCTAACTATTTTTCATGCTGTCAATTTCCAGCTAGACAATCCATCAAAGCCTCCAGAAATGAGTCATGACTAAGGAAGAAATGTAGAGTGTGAGTACAACCCTCGAGGTACCCCAGACTTCAACAGAAATTCCCAAAGTTCAAACCTAGAAACAGTGTCTTTACCTAGGAAGAACAAAGGAACCAAATACCTGATCATGATGTAACTACAAGTCAGTTTCATGGGCAAAAACCTCTGGATATTACAAATGGAAACAAATAATTAGCTATATGGAACAAGAGAAATGACTTGAGAGACTCCTGACAAATGGATAACATGTGTTGTGACAAAACTGAGTTAGGAAATTTCTTAACCAAATTAGAACTAAAACCACTGAGAAAAAGAATAGGATTTGCAATGGGTCTTTAATTTGAAGAGAAACAATTGTAGCACCTAATTGGAGTAAAAGCAAAGAGAAACTATAGTAATAGCTAGCAAAGGTCTTAGACTATGCTTATTATTTGTCTTTCATGAAAAAAAGAGAGATACCCAAAGACATGAGTCTTCTTTCTGAGAATGCACTTGGGCATACGTGAAGGTGTAGAAGCAAACACATAAACACACAAGGGAGTGGACCATGCTACCTTTCCACTGCAGAAAGGTAAGAACCTGGGTATGTGCCAGGCCGACAAATATCATGAAGGAGAATCCAGAGCGACCTCTCTCTCTGACCCTCAGGGCATCTTCTCTGAATTAAAAGCTGCAAAGGTCACTGACCTCATCACCTCAGTTTCACAAACAACTGAAGAGGATTGAGCCAAGACTGTCAGCCAAGTCAAATGTTAAGTCATGAAAGGTTTCAGGGACAAAATGGATTAAACAAATTAGGTACTACTAAATGTGAAAGGGACACCACAAATTAGCTGAGCTGCAAACTTAGATTTGAGAATTGGACAAAATCCAATGTCATGCTCACACTTTAAAGATAAAGTCTCTGTGTTCAGAATTGTCAACAGCTTCAACATACTTATAGTTGCTTGCTCTGGTCCCTAAAAAAAGGAAATTGTAATGATACTACAATGATTTACTCAATCCTACACCTAAAATAAAAGGGCCCAATTAATCAGTCACCTCACACTTATTCCAGTCAATAAAAATAAATGGTAACTCTACCCACTATTCTGTTTTCTGTGGTATTTAAAAAGAAACAGAATTAGAACTTCAAAAAGGGTGAAAGGTGATGTTTCAGGAGCTTCTAACAGACTGAGCTAACAAAAATACTCTTTTCTGCCTCAAAACCAGTGCAATAAAGTATTTTTAAAAATCTACAATCTGAGAAAACTGCTTAGAATTCCTTGAGCTCGAGGGGATGTCACTCAGGTATTACATCTGGTGTGCAAAAAGGCTAATAGAACATAGTTGTCGTGAGAAATCACAGTATTAATACTTACACAACCTCCAGCGAGGATTTCTGCTAAAAGTGGAATGGAGCCATCTCTCCTGGTAAATTTGTCCCGGACAAAATCATTAACCTAATTAGAAAGACAACATTAATTAGCCAGAACTCCCAATCATTGCCTTTAGTGGTACATTATTAGTTTTCCAAGTCAGCAAAATATTTGTCTCATATAAACTTTAAAATTAGCAGATGTCTACACATAAATTCAAAATTTTACAAATGCCTCGACAGTGAGCTAGTCTTAGCAGCATCAGTTTGGGTTTGTTTGGTTTTTTAAATTTTTTTTGCCATGTCGCACAGCATGAGGGATCTTAGTTCCCTAACCAGGGACTGAACCTGTGGGCCCTGCATGAAAGTGTGGGGCTTAACCGCTGGACCACCAGGGAAGTCCCAGCAGCAGTTTTAATTTTTGGCCTAGTGATAATCTAAACAAATGACATAAATTCAATGAGTTAGCCACTTACAGTCAGTTTAATGGCCTTCTCTGGAGCAACCCCTATAAGTTGCGGTATCAGACCTAGGTAAACAGAGAGAATTGTTAGCAACATAGATGTACTAGACACGAACATACAAGCTCAATAAGGCATTTTCCCCCAGATTATTTACCCATCAAACATCTTAGGATTTTCATGAAAATGGGAAGAAATGGATTATCCTGAAAACTATGCATATGTATATAATAATTATTTATGTCAAATACTACGTTATACTGTCTGTTGCTATAAATCCTTTTCTTAAGCATGCTTCCTTTAAAGCCTAGTTATCTAACACCTCTCAAAAAGTACGAGGAAGAAATGGAGCCCATGGATCTTCTCTACTTCCATAACACTACCAGTAACAATAGAACCACATTCCCTCTCTTTACAACCAACAACATACTAACATACATGACATTTTAGAGCAGCCAATGATGTATGCCTGGAAAAGCTCTGGAAAGCATCCTGTTAAGCAGACCCAGGTTCTGCCACAAATGACGCTACCTGTGTAATAGCACACAGTGGCTTGCCTATTACAGAAAATCAACTCCCATAATTTTCTCTTTAGAGAGATGCAGAACTTAGTGCTCATTTAAAAGAAAGCCAAAACTATAAAGAAAAATGCAGCTTAAAGTATCAATTAATGGGTATGCTCTATAAGCAAAACACAGCCCACTGTTAGCCTATGTACTAATATATGTCAAACATAAGTCATTTCAAAAGAATTCTCCTAAAATAAAGGAAACCATTATTCTTAGAAAGTTAAAATTTCCAGGCTGGCTGGAAAAGAAAAAAATATATAAACAATTCAACATCTGTAGCTATTCACAGGGCTCAACTTTCTAAAGCACACAGATTATCCAAATCGTTAGAATACATTTTTGCATACAGTTTTTAAAGATGCTAACAATAAACATATTATAGCCTTTAAATCATCCAGGCAAGGGGAAATTATGTATGTGTTTGTATGCTCACTGTTGATCTTAAGCCTACTTTGAGGATATTGCTGAGTGATTTTCTACGAGTTGAGAGCCAGCAAGTAATCGTATATACAGGCTTCTGTCAGTCAAACTGAATTATCAATGACAAACACAGATCTGCGCACACCTTTAATGGGTAGCAGCTGATTTAAAAGAATAAATCAGCAGATGGCAGTCTTAACTTTCTCTCATGATCATCAGGCCTTATTACTTTTAATCTGATCCCCATACAACCATGTCAGCATGAGTATTTGTTTTACAACTTGCCTCAGTAAGGCTCATAGAATTTTAATATAGTACTGAGGGTTTATGTCATCTTATCATTGCTTCCTATAAAGAAATTTAGCTAATCTGTCAACAGTTTTGTCAATCATCTGACAAAATAATGGACCAGTTCTAAACAATATATGACAATCTCAACACAGTGTTCATATACAGGACTCCTACAATCTTCCCTGAATATAAGAGTTTCTCATTTAAAGGACTGATTTTATCAGCTCGCATCTTAAATGAAGCGAATAATTTCTTCACGCCCTACCCCCAACTTGCTATACTGGACCCCAATAATATGACATCTCTCTCAAATAAAATCTTCTGTAAGCATCCATCTATTGAGAAGGTAAACTGTGCAGTGTGTAGGTCTAGGTTCCTTCTCTTTTAAAGTATACCCAACAGGGAGAAAGAGTCTTATTCAACAAAGAAAGATTGGACATGTCAAAGGAAAAAACCACTTAGCACCACTTAACTCTCAGGTTTCATATAAACAGAATTCAGATATGCAGTGATTAATAAAGTCTCAAATAAGACTGACATGCACAGATCTGCATTCTAGAAAATGTACACCTCTGCACACGTTGTACAGCTAGAATTTTGTTGTACGGCTAGAATTTAAGACAGGCTAGAGTTCTGAAAATCTTAAGAAAATTCATCACATTCCTTCTCAAGGGCAGGGTATTTGAGCCTAATTTGATTCCAGAACCACTCTCTTCTCTTGTTCTAAATAAAATGCCAAAAACGAACATCCTTGTGACCCTCTCCTTCAAGTATATCAGAACTACATTTCCACTTGAGTATCGCACATATTAGCAATCAGAGGTGTTTCTCCTCCTGTCCACGAGCATAAAGCTTTGTTCAGGCCCAGTCTTTGTTCAGGCTCAGAATTAGCTCAGGATTAACGAGACTGTGTGTGCAAACAAACAAGTACAGTAAATTACATAAATGCCCTGGACCTGAGTATGTAGAGAGTTTTTCAAAAAATTCCAAGTGGCGCCCAAAGGCATTAAAATATTAATCTCCCTCCCAAAGGAAACTCTAAATTCTAATGTGAAAACACGTACATGAAAGTCTCGCTCTCCCAAGAAAACATGTTCCTACAAAGCCGACGGTGGAGGGGAGAATCCTGCATGGGCTGCTGCCTCTGAGGCCGACAGCACTGTGCTCAGCTTACAGCTGGGGATCACATTCCCTGCAAAAGACATCTGCTTCCACTCAGCGCCTCTAAGCTAAGAGGAGGAATGAAGCAAGAATGAGATGTGGAGCAAAAAGCATTCCTTTTCTGTTTTTTTAAAACTTCAGATGACTCATTGGCAAAGACTTATGAATGGTCTCCTTGGAAGAGACAAAAAAAATTCGCTACTTCTTTCAGCTGAAACAAGTGAATAAAGAGTAAACTCACCTCCAAGGGGCAGCCTGGCTTCTCTTTCACAGAGAAGAGGTGTTCTTTCTCCTTTATAATTCACGGGGAAAAGCAGCTCTCTATTTCTTACCTGTCATCCTTGTATTCCACCTGCAGACCTGTGCTTCAGTTGTTAAGAGCACAGTGACTACAAACCCATGTTGGGACAAATGCAGGCTTTGGATGGCAGAAATAAGAAATAAAGGCCTTGTTTGTGGACTAATACAGCTAGTTACAGCAAGAATGTAAAAAGGGGAAACAAACAAGGAGACAATAAAAAGAACAACAGTCCTGGTCTGACTGAACAGGCTACGCACTGATTTCCATAAAGAGTGAGGCCAAGTCTGCTGTGGTGAGACAGACTCACTGACTTCACAGCAGCTGAGATTCCCTTACTCACCCCGGTAGAGTCCAAAGAAGCCCTCATAACGCAAGACTTTCTTGAAACAGTCAAAGCTGTTTTTGTACATCAGCTCTCCCACAACAGAGCCGGTGCCACGCTGGTTTTGCATGCGGGTCTTCACCAGATCTATAGGATATACTGCGGTGGCGCCCACAGCTACAAATAAAACAAACAATTTTTAGGCTTAAAAGAGAGCACAATTAAATGGAGAATCTGTAAGGACAACAAATCTCATCTCAGAGGACTAGGAAACAGAACACAGTATCTATTCTCACAAAAGAGACTTTCTGTAGTTTTTCTTTCTTTTTTTTAATTATTTTTTATTTTTTTAGTTTGTTTTGCTTTACAATACTGTATTCGTTTTGCTACACATTGACATGGATCAGCCACGAGTGTACATGAACTCCCAATCCCGACCCCCCCTGCCCCCTCCCGCCCCACACCCTCTCTCTGGATTATCCCCGTGCATCAGTCTTTCATATACAGCTGAAGGATCAGAGGCTAGCAACCACTGGGACCCATAAATACAGCTGCTACAGAGAACAACTGTAGCGAATTTTCAAGTTGTCACCACCATTAGACAGTCAACACACAATTCTCTTTAACATTAAACTATTATATGTAACACATTTCTTTATATGTTCCAAAAATAAGTGTCCATATATTATACCAGTTACCACTTAAAATAACTACATATGTACACAGAAGTGGCTATAAATTTACAATTTAGTTTACTATAGCACTTTGGTAAATTGACCTTAGTTACAGCTATAATACTGGAACCAAATCTCAACATGATTCTCCCCCTACTTACAGAACCCAGATTTTTGTTTTTCTTTGTTTTTTTTTTAAAAGGCCAAGCTTCAGAATATCTCAGGCACTAAAAAATTTATAACATGAATTAGAGTATTAAATTTTTCAACTGCTGAAAACCAAAACATGTTTTGCAACTTCTAAAACTGAGACTGAAAAGAAAAAAATAATAGTTTGATCAGTTCAGGCTTGTTTTGAAAAATCTTAAGTATTTAAATCACATCTACTAGGTTCTTCTCAACAAAGCAACTTCAGGTTTTACACATAGTCTATGGAGAGATTTAAGCCAGGAAAAAAAAAAAAAAAAGCCTCTTAAATTTTGCCCAAGAGCAGAGAATCGAGGTTCATTTTAGCAAGTCACTAACAAGTCTAGATATTCGTCAACCAACAAAAGATGAAAGGGGGAAAAAAAAGGCAAGACACCAAATACAAGCAGAAAAGCAAAAGTGAATCATTTTAAGAGGTTCTTTTATTTCTTAAGCATCTGGGATTTGTACCCCAAATCTTGACTTCCCACCTTCCCTCACTCCTAACACCAAAAAACAGTCTTAGTCTTTCTTCATACTGGTTTTAACCATAATAACTAGCGGAGTGCAGCACGCATCCAAGACGTTCACATGATTCCAGAGGTTTTGTCCTGAAGACAGACTGGAGCCAGAGGGGCCGTGGCTGTGCTATGACAAGTCCTCTGATCATAGGTAAAAATAAAGAACACTTCAGAAAGCCCTGAACTCGTGACCCTTGTGAACAATGAACTGCACCCTTGCTGATCTGTCCCAGTCTAGTGAGATAATATTACATGAACACAAGCTTGAAACAGCACACAGACATGTCACTCACCTCCAGCAACTGAGCCCAGAGTGAATCTGTAAGCAGACTCGGCAATCTGGAGCCAGATAGGCCTGCCTAAACCATGAGATTGCTGTGGGGGAAAAGAAAATATTTTAAAAAAAAATGGAAAAGGATACAGCAAATGAAAAAAGCTATAATTTGGCTATGTTAATTTAAGATTCTGAAATAGATACTTCTACTATCGACATTTAAAAACCATATCTGGCCAAATAGATATAGTAGGTTTCCCCCCTCATTTTCACAAGCCTGTTAATGCCTCATTCATCTGCTACTATTGGGGAACACACTATCATTCTACAGAAGTGAATCTTTCAGGTAAATATTTTAGGTATAAAATCTTTACGCCTTCTTTGCTTTAATCAACTTAAAATTGAAAAATCTTTCTAAAATGTACAAAAACTATCTTGTTTCCTCAATCAGAGAAGGTCAACACATTCATACAACTATCATACGACCACTCACACGACCAGGATCTAAGGCAGCTGTTTGTGCTATCTTCCCATGCTTGACAGCTGTAACTTCTTTTACCAACAGCTTCCTAGTTTGATTTTGATGCTTCCCTCCCATCTATCAAGGCTGGAGAAATCACATAACTAGAACTATCAGGATTAGACATAAGCAAGGTCAAAGACGTCTTTTTGGGCTAACGTGAAAAACTTTAATAGCTGCTATATTTCAAGAGTTCAGAGCCTTTGCCCCCTTACTTCTGGCTCTGAAGCTTAACCACTGAGTTTATCACTAGATAATTACAGTACTTCTCACCTACGCTACTGAGCATCTGCACTCCTACAGCTATGCATCCTCAATTCTGCCTCTGCAAAGAGAACACCCGAAAGACTTAAAGATATCCTTGAGGCCTGGAGCTTGTAAATTTTCAAAAGGCTTCAAATCATCCTGCTGTATAGTTAGGTTGAGAGCCACTGTCCTAGCAATATTTGTAGTTTAATACAAAATCTGTTTTGAAAAAAAACAAGCGGGAAAGTCCTATTATGATTCAGAATGGTATTTCATTAGTATCTCACAGCATTAACAACCTGAAATAATTTGTCTATAGTAATTGTCAGTCTTCTTTAATATTTTGATTGTGAAAAATAGCAGCTACAAATGATAACAGTCTGAATGAAATACTGTTTTATCATAAGAAAACTTGAAAAACATCAACTTGAATGAGCTTTTGAAACACTAGCATAATAAAAAAGTTTAGATACTCTCACTAGAATAATTTAATGGAAAGGGACTCCATGCCTAAAATCTAAAGGAAAGAAAAAAGTAAGCTAATCTACTTTGATTTGCTTTCATTTGTACAATCTCTTCAAAGTTCAATGAAGCAAGCGAAAAATGACAAAACCGGATATTTATTAACAATTTGGGAAGCAGCCTATAGAAAGGTTTTGTGTTGTTTTGTAAATTGTGCACCACAGTAAACATTTCTTTTAACAAAAGCATCTGATATCTAAATACTAATATTTACTACCTGAATGTGATCTCTGTAGGCAGAGATCTTTAAAACCTCATTATGCTTGTCACAGTGTTATGGTTCAATAAATTCTATAGTAAGAAGGAAAATCAGTAATGTTTGATGAAAAGTCAATATGAAACCCTTGGAAAATCTGGCAATTAGTCAAATATCATTACTTCAAATAAAATCACTATTGTATAAATGTCAGCTGTCCCAGTATACCAAAGTTGTGTGCTTAGTCGCTCAGTTGTGTCTGACTCTTTGTGACCCCATGGACTGTAGCTCACCAGGCTTCTCTGTCCATGGGGATTCTGCAGACAAGAATACTGGAGTGGGTTGCCATGGCCTCCTCCAGGGGCTCTTCCAACCTATGAATCGAACCCAGGTCTCCTGCATTGCAGGTCGATTCTTTACCATCTGAGCCACCAGGGAAATCCATACAATTAGCTGAAAGCATACATCCATTACATCTAAAACGGACTTTCATATATGGAAGAAACCATTATTTAAAAGGTGAGGGCTTCTCTGGTGCTCTAGGGGTTAAGAATCTGCCTGCTAATGCAGGGGACACGGTTCGATACCTGATGGGGAGGATCCCACATGCCACAGGGCAGCTAAGTTCTTGAGCCACAACTACGGAGCCCTCACACACGCCTAGATTCTGTGCTCTGCAACTCGAGAAAGCCCAACAGAAAGCTCCCTGCTCTCTATGACTGGAGAAAGCCCCAGCACAGCCAAAAATAAAGCAATACATGAATCTTAAATAGAATAAAAAGATGAAAAACTGCACATAGGACATAATTATGATTTTGTAGGGGATACACTGTTTCCTAGTAAGTTAGCCCAAGCACCTACATAGCCATCCATTATGTTTGATTTATATGCTGTAATAAAAGTGAGCAATTAATCATTTAATACTGATATTTTATTAGAAATTTAAAAAGGGAAAGAAAATATTTTAACAAAACCTTGTGTATAGTCCAATTTTTATTCATTCAGAGAACAGTAAAAAAAAAAAATATGCCATCCAAAAACATAATCACTTTTTGTTCCATTTATTACTATAATAATGCTATTAATTTTATTTAGAGATTTGCTGTCCTCCAAAAGATGAAAGCACTTTACCAAGCACTCAGAATTGGTGACCAAATGTAGCCCTCAAGGGGTCCAATGTTTTTCTTTCTTTCTTGTTTTTTATGCGAATATATTTGCTTTACAATGTTGTGGTAGTTTCTGGGGGGTCCAATGTTTTTCAATCTTCTGGAAATAAATTCTCCGGTGAGACCATCAGAAGGGTGCTTGCTCTCAGCAGTTTCCACCCACAGTTGAGACCACCCTGTGCTAATTTGTCAGTCAGTCCACACATACACAGGTAAGATGGCCACCTGTGGACAGGACAGGTAGCCTGCCAAAGGCCTTACTGTGAAATGGGAGTGAGCAGAGGGGTGGCCTGTGTCACCCCCCGTCTTCTCCATCATTCTCTAAGTCAACAGACTCCAACAACTGTTTCTGACTGAACACTCCTGCCAGGCACTATATGATTTCATTTATAAGTTATATGCATGTTTCACTGTATTGATCATATGCACAAAAATCTAATACATTATTAAATGACATACAATATATATTCTAAACATACAAAAGTAGAAATTATACAAGAATGAGATGAGAGTGAGAAAGTTGGCTTAAAGTTCAACATTCAGAAAACTAAGATCATGACATCTGGTCCCATCACTTCATGGCATATAGATGGGGAAACAGTGGAAACAGTGGCTGACTTTATTTTGGGGGGCTCCAAAGTCATTGCCGATGGTGACTGCAGCCATGAAATTAAAAGACACTTACTCCTTGGAAGGAAAGTTATGACCAACCTAGACAGCATATTAAAATGCAGAGACATTACTTTGCCAACAAAGGTCTGTCTAGTCAAGGCTATGGTTTTTCCAGTGTCATGTATGGATGTGAGAGTTGGACTGTGAAGAAAGCTGAGTACCCAAGAATTGATGCTTTTGAACTGTGGTGTTGGAGAAGACTCTTGAGAGTCCCTTGGACTGCAACCAGTCCATCCTAAAGATCATTTCTAGGTGTTCACTGGAAAGACTGATGTTGAAGCTGAAACTCCAATACTTTGGCCACCTGATGCGAAGAGCTGACTCATCTAAAAGGACCCTGATGCTGGGAAAGACTGAAGGCAGGAGGAGAAGGGGACGACAGAAGATGAGATGGTTGGATGGCATCACTGACTCAATGGACATGGGTTTGGGTAGGCTCCTGGAGTTGGTGATGGACAGGGAGGCTGGTGTGCTGTGGTTCATGGGGTTGCAAAGAGCCAGACATGACTGAGCAACTGAACTGAAACAAAATAATTTAAATTTTATTTTGCATTTATTAATGCAAAATCCTTCTTGTGTCACTTTAAAGTATTATATTAACTAAAATGCTTCAGTCAGTTTTTCAAATACTGACTGAATACAATGAGGCTAACCAGTTAACTCTGATATGTTGTTTCAAGGACAATTCATTTGAAAACAAACATAATCTGTAACTTTAAGGCAAAGATGATGTTCAACATCAAATATTTTAAAGAAATTCACGTTATGGCATTTTGGCTTAGATTTTAAAATCTTTCATAACCACTATAGCTTGATGCTTTTGAACTGTGGTGTTGGAGAAGACTCTTGAGAGTCCCTTGGACTGCAAGGGGATCCAACCAGTCCATTCTGAAGGAGATCGGCCCTGGGATTTCTTTGGAAGGAATGATGCTGAAGCTGAAGCTTCAGTACTTTGGCCACTTCATGTGAAGAGTCAACTCATTGGAAAAGACTCTGATGCTGGGAGGGATTGGGGGCAGGAGGAGAAGGGGACGACCAAGGATGAGATGGCTGAATGGTGTCACTGACTCCACGTGCGTGGGTCTGGGTGAATTCCGGGAGCTGGTGATGGACAGGGAGGGTGCTGCAATTCATGGGGTCACAAAGAGTCAGACACGACTGAGCGACTGAACTGAACTAACTGATAGCTGTTATACTACCTCTATAGCACATATGCTTTTAATCTCTAATCATGCACACATGAAACTTTTCTGAAATTGGAGTTTCTCAATCAAAAAACTGGGTGAAAATAAATCTCATTCTCATAGAATATGAATTATTTCCAATCATGACTCCTTTCAAAAGAATATGCTGAATTTAAAATTCACTGACTAAAACAGCTATGACCCCAAATAAGAATTAAGTATTGGGGAGGGACAAGATAGGGGTGTGGGCCAAATGGTATCCTGATAAGTGGAGCTTAAAATATGACAAAAAGGAACTATCTATGAAACACACAGATACAGAGAATAGAACTGTGGTTGCCAGGTGGGCGGGGGAGGGAAAGATTGGGAGTTTGGGATTAGCAGATGCAAACCATTACATATAGGATGGATAACAAGAAGGTCTTACTGTATAGCAGAGGGAATTTGAACTGTAACAGAAAAGACTATGAAAAACAGTGAATGTATACATGTATAACTGAGTCACTTTGCTGTACAGTAGAAATTAAACACAACATTATAAATCAACTATACAATAAAATTTTTTAAAAAACTAAAACTAAAGGGGGAGTATGCGATTAAGAGACAAACTACTATGTATAAAATAAAGAAGCAAAAAGGATATATCATACAGGGAAATACAGTCATTATTTCCTAATAACTTTAAATGGAGTATAATCTATAAAAATACTGAACCACACACTGTTACATACCTGAAATTAATGTAATATTGTAATTCAACTATACCTCAATTAAAGAAAGAATCAAGTAACCACTAATTCCCTTATTCATATAAAAGGTTTCTCCTGTGTTCAATCATATATTTTCTTTATATGCTCGTCCTTTAAAGAACATTTTTAAGCCCTACAAAATCCTATGAACACTGTAGGATTATACTGTGATTTAATCCTTAACTAAAAACATCTTTAACTCTAAATACCCAAATGCCTTTTGAAAGAAATGTCATCTCCACCCTTATTAAATAGCATTTATTTTTTTGAAAGCAAACAATATACGGCTACTAAGGGTTTTTTTTTTTTTAAGCTTAGCTATCATTTATGGTTCACTTATATTCAGGTATGTAAATTAATGTAATTAATGCTATGGATTTCACCTCATGAATATTCATAAGTACAATGCTACTGTAGCTGTCATCTCTATTAATGACTGTATACTGAATTTTTTAGCATTTAGGCTGAAAGAAAATCTCAGCACTAAGAAGATCACCCACCGTGAACAAATGGGCCAAAGGAAAGAGGCACTCTTTTCCTTAAGGTTATGATTATGATCGTGAAGGTGATATTTAACAAGATTAATTAAGTGTTTTTCAAAGCACAATAAGAGCTGAGAACCTTCAATGATTTTTAACCTGCTCTCTAAGCTATGTGGATGATAGGAAATGAGGAAATGGTTCGAGTCTCATTTGCAGAAGAGAAAGTTCTTTTACTTTATTGTTAACCATAACTCATCCTATAAATGAGAATAAGATAAGGCAAGATCATGTCAGTTAACAAGTCAAGCACCCTGCCCAAACCAAGCTACTTCATGTAGTATGCCAACCCAATAAAAAGAAGTGCCTCTTCCAAATGGTACACTGTTGATGAACAGAAAAAAAAAAAAAAGGAGGAGGAAAGGCTAAAGTTTTTTATACTGAGCATGGGTTTGGGCGGGAGAAGACTAGACTTTATACCATCTAAAATGCATGACTGTAATGGGAAAATGTGCTGTGCTAAAGCACTTCAGTCCTTTCTCTTTGCAACTGTATTATGCCTGCCAGGCTCCTCTGTCCATGGGATTCTCCAGGAAAGAATACTGGCATGGGTTGCCATTCCCTCCTCCAGGGGATCTTTCCAACCCAGGGATCAAACTCACATTTCCTATGTCTCGTGCATTGGCAGGAGGGTTCTTTACCACTAGGGCAACCTGGGAAGCGCCCTAAAAGGTTAGGGAAAATTAAACAAAATTCTTCTGTCTGCAAATCCCATCTACAAATTTAACACACCTGAATTTGAGCTCACAAAACAAGATTATAATCCAAAGCTATGACAGTCTATGAGATGGAAGAAAAAAAAATTATATATATACACACACACACATATATACACGTGGTGGTATAATCACTAAGTCGTGTCTGACTCTTGCAATCCCATGAACTGTAACCTGCCAGACTCCTCTGTCCATGGGATTTCCCAGGCAAGAATACTAGAATGGGTTGCCATTTCCTTCTCTCGGGGATCTTTCCCACTCACGGATCAAACTGCTGTCTCCAACCCACGTCTCTTGCATTGTAGGCAGATTTTTCACCACTGAGCCAGCAGGGAAGCCCATATTTGCATATATATTTCTCCCAAATGCTAAACAATATATACTTCTTTCTGATTAAGAAGTGAGGTTAAATTGTGTTAAAAACTCTAATAAGTCTTTAATTCTAACACTTTAATGAGGTAAATGGTTAATAAATAGACAAATCTAATAAAGAAAGTCAATCTCTTTTTTTCTGAGAACAGACTTCAATTCATGGTAAAGTTATCACAGATGACAGGTGTTAAAAATTCAAAAAAAAAAAAAAAAGAGGAATCAGTAACTGGATTATAATGCTTCTATTTACTTGACTCAGCAGCTATCCAAAGTTTTAAAGGTCTATTAGAATGAAAAATACAAAGACAAACTCCTATGTCTAAGAAATGCTATACATGAAACAGAGGGAAAAATCATTCTAATAATGTTCTGACAGAACCCAAGCCATCTTATATTTCAAAAGTTTCTTGTGCGAGTGGGCTGAAGCTTAAATATAATTTCCCATAGAAACACAACTTTTAAAACGTACGTATATTCCTAAGCAGGTCCATCATAGATAAAATTTACCCCATATGGTTAAAAAAGTAATTATGTGATATACAGTAAAGAAAAAATAAAGAAATTGTCTACCTATTCTCATATTGGACTAGAATTGGTCTTTAATCTCCAAGGCACTTCATGGTCCAAAAATGTCACATTCTTTTCTCTCTGCAACCCACCTTCTTTAACTCATTTTAATCAAATGAAAATTTCCATTTTTCTCATTGGCTATCTCTATTCCTCCTAAACAACACTTGCCATTGTCAGATGTAATTCTGGCCAATCTGGATAGTATAAAATGGCATCTAATTGTAGTTTTAATATGCATTTTTTTCTGTTTACTAATGATACGGAGTTTTCTTCCCCCCCTTTCTTTCTTCCCTCCCTCCTTCCTTCCCCCATTTGGATATCTTCTTTCTTTTCTGTATAGCCTGTCTTCTCACCCTTTCGGTGATATGTTTTAATGAACAAAGGTTCTTAAATTTAATGAAATTCAACTTTTTATAACTACTTTATGCCCTGTTTGTAAAAATCTGTTTATCTTTTGATTATGAATATAATCTCCTATGTTCCTCTCTAAGCTTTTATCTTTCAAGTTTAGAACACTCCAGGCGGAATAGATAAGTGTGGGGTGGGAATTGTTTTCATGTATGATATCCATTAATCACAATTAAAAAAAAATACAACATAGAATTTCAGCCAGCACAAAAATTTAAAAAGTGAAACATTTCAGGCAATAAAGGAGAAGACACAAGATATAATTCTTCTAAGGAAAGTGGATGAGGGTGAATGAAGGAGTTGTGTCATATCTGTATTTGAGTTCAACTTGGAGTTTGCTCAGATAGCCTTCTCATATTTGACAACTACCACCACAACACTAACAGCAGTTAACGTGTACTGTATACTTAGTAGGTCTAAGTGCATGATCTCATGTAATTCTCACAACCCTGTGAGATGGATACTACGCTCTCTACTTAATAAATGATCAAACTGAAACAAGAAAGATGGTACCTAATCAGCGCCCAAGTTCTTAAACTCTGCCTCTCTCATAACTTTATTTCTGAGCTCGGAGATCCTCCATCACACACATGTGTTTTCATAACTTTCACAGGTTGAGATAACACAACATGCCATTCTTCCTATTTTTTGTCTAGGTTTCAAGAAAATTCCTATAGAGGAATACTCTACATACAAAATGTAAATAATTATGTACTCCTAGTTTGGTAACACAGGAAAAATTACAAGAGAATCAAAAGTGTCTTCTGGAAGTAACATGGACATAGTTATGGTTAGCACTACTGTGATTTTGTGGTCTAGAGAAGTTTTAAAAACAAGTCACTAAAATTACAGCCTATGTGGCTACCTTAGAATGCTTCATATTAATAAGTTTAAAATAATTTAACTAAGAAAAGCTTTTTCTAGACTGAAAACTGCAGAAAGTTTATTACTTTGTTTGCTGTAAGAACTCAGGCATATTTTTATATTATTCTACTTAGGTCTTAGCCTATATTCCTTATAAAGCTTTTAATGTTACAAGGAAAAATGGAGATATATTAAATTTTTTGAAAAAGAAAAAAATCCATTGCTTCACATAATTTTTACAGGATGCAGGAACTTGAAGGATTCTTAGAAAGATCTGCTGGTATCATTTTACTAAAGGAGAAACCAAGGTCCACAGAAACTTATACCAGATCCCAAAGACAGTAAAGATCAGATTTTACAATGGCTGTAAATCCCTCTTAAATAATATTCATATATCTGTTTCCATGAAATTATAAAAATTATTTATGACTTGAGTTTTATTTTTTCCATGTGTTGTTTTTATAATGATTTACAGGAAAAAAAAACAGTTTAAATCTTCATTTTTATTTCTTTATTCCAAACTCTCAGCAATGTGTGTTTGTGTTCAATCGTTCAGTCATGTCCAACTCTGTGCAAGCCCACAGACTGTAGCCTTCTAGTTCCTTTGTCCATGGACTTTTCCAGGCAAGAATACTGGAGTGGGGTATCATTTCTTCCTCCAGGGGATCTTTCCGACCCAAGGACCAAACCCGCATCTCTTAACGTCTCCTGCATTGGCAAGTGGATTCCTCACCTGTGCCACGTGGGAAGCCCAACTCCTCAGCAATAAGACTACGCTATCTAACTGACACGTAAAAGGAAAAATAAACAATACAGGCTCTGTCTGAGCTTCCTCCTTTGGGACCAATATAAGTACACCCAGGATGTCTACCTGTTCTCTGGAGACTGCAGGTCCCCATGCCATTCTACCAGCTAGGGAAAAGGAAGAGAGCAAGAGATAATGGTGGTTTCTATCACTGCCCATTTTCTAAGTAACTGACAAGAGCTTTGAGCATCAGTGCTGTCACTGAAGGCAGGCAAATCTTCCAATCTGTCTTCAAGAAAATTTCCAACAGTGGCAGAATTACAACACCTTCCTAAGGAATCAGAACTATGAGCAATGCAGACTTAGGGCGCCAAAGATTACAAAAGCAACCTTCATTGATGGCCTCCAGCAAAATAGCTAGGGGCGAGAAAGGCCAGTAAAATAAGTAGAGCACCAGAAAGGTTGAAAAAGGAGGAAATGAGTTGGGTTTTTTAATTCATTACACTGTTTTTAATAAGCTAAATGAGATATTCCCCAGTTAACAATTATTAAAGACACCCCAAGGAAAGCTTTATTCATAGACATGTAACACTAAAAAAAAAAAAAAAAACCTCCTTTTGAAATGAAATTTTTCAAACTTCAAGAAAAAATGCTTGTTTATAAAATGTGTACTATAAAATATAAAATTATACTCAGTAAGAGCTCTTTAAATATTTTAACACATCTCCAAATGTTAAATAATTTTATTAAATTTTACTATAAATCAACGAATAGGAATAAATCCACCTATTTTTTTTTAAGGATCTGAGAACTTATAAGAAAAATAAACTTTGAAGGCAGCAAACAAGAGCTTTTTACTACTGCTGCTGCTGCTGCTAAGTCGCTTCAGTCATGTCCGACTCTCTGCGACCCCATAGATGGCAGACCACTGGATTCTCCAGGCAAGAACACTGGAGTGGGTTGCCATTTCCTTCTCCAATGCGTGAAAGTGAAAAGTGAAAGGGAAGTCGCTTACGTCGTGTCCGACTCTTAGCAACCCCATGGACTGCAGCCTACCAGGCTCTTCTGTCCATGGGATTTTCCAGGCAAGAGTACTGGAGTGGGGTGCCATTGCCTTCTCCATTTTACTACTAAAGAGGATAAATCTCAGTGGGTTACTGATATATTTTAATTTACAGGAAGCTTTACTACACCCCAAGCAAGCAAAGTATTAATACAAAAGGTAGATATAAAAGCAATTAGTTTCCATTTTCAATTTACTTACCTGACTATAGCACTACTATAAAAACTTTTAACTGAAATCCTATTTTGTAAATTTCTTAGCAACCTTTAAATAAGGTCTTATAATACCTATGAAGCTCCTGATTATTACACAGAGTAAAACTGAAAATTCTAATTTGTTTCAGAGGCAGAATCATCATTCCACGGAGCTCAAAAAGAAGAAAGTTTTGCTACTGAAACGCCCCACAGTGAACCACACTCAGACACCTTGATCTTCTGCTAGGACATCTGGCTACTCATCAATGTGGCAGCAGCAAAATAGACAGAGGCCTTTCCATGGTCTGCCGATGTAGCTTTTCTC
>SJXQ01007900.1:434616-466789 GCA_006408695.1 Aepyceros melampus
AAGAATCATGAGGGACATAGGTCTCATGTCTGTTAGACAAGGACTGCTAAGTCGCTTCAGTCGTGTCTGACTCTGTGCGACCCCATAGACGGCAGCCCACCAGGCTCCCCTGTTCCTGGGCTTCTCCAGGCAAGAAGACTGGTGTGGGTTGCCACTTCCTTCTAGCCCTCCTATAACCTTCATCCCCACCCTCAAAACCATGTGACCACCACTGCAACTGAGGCTTCTTCCAAATACCTCAGAAATAGGGTTTCAGTTTAAAACAAGATTTTTTTAAAATTTGCTCAATTCCACTCTTCAAGGTAATATCATGGAGTTTATTTTCCTACCAAGAGAATATTTTTGAAACCAGAAATAAGGCTGCATTAACTTTATAGGACTCAGAAGTTACTGTTTTTATCACTCCTAATATAAACAAAAAACTAATATTATCAAAAATGTAATAACCATCAAGGTTTTCTTTCTGGTTCATTATTTACATAGGTTTCCTGTGTTATTGTTGTAATCTATAAGACACTATAGTGAAAGACTCTCAGTCAAAGATTCATTTCAGTAGAGGACTGTCTTGTATTTTAAAAACCCTATAAATACCAGTTTGATAATACAAAGTGAACTTCACACTAATCTTTAAATGTCACTAGACAAATGAAAGGAAAAGACTGCTACTCTGAGGGGGGAGGCCAAGCCCATATATGTCTACACTCTTATTTTCCTTATCTTAAAAAGCTAAAAGAAAAAAAAAAACACAAACATAAATCTAGCTGCCCCATAAGAATATTCTGTAACGGTGGCGCTAACAGTTTTATAAAGGTAATCTTTGTGCTAAGTAAAGTCTTTCTGTAAATCACGTTTTCATTTCCATAGATTCAGAAGGTTCCGGCTGTCATTTCCACACTACTTTAGCATTTTTGAAGATGGTTCTGTTTATGACGTGCCTCCTACCTGTCTCTGAAGTTCTGCCAGGTTGTAAGTAAGGCTCCTTCAGCCAGTGGGGCTATTCTCTCAATATCTGCCAAAGTCAAGCGCCTTCAGGCAAAAATATGGGAAAGAAACAACTGTTAGACATTGACAGACACCTCATACTAAGATCACCTTTCTTCAGAAAGAAAAGGGTAAAAAAGAACTATGGTTTAAAAGTAGTATTTCCCTATTCACACAGATAATTTTAGTAAGAGGGAAAAAAAAACTTCAGACCTTGCTTGCTACACAAAAAGCAAGAGACTCTAAAGAAATAATAGACAGTACATAAATTTAATGACTTTAAAGATAGATTACAAAAACTAAAGAAATAATTCTTCTCAGAAGCAAAGTATAAACACTGACTGTTCAGTTCATACACATTGAATATATTTCTTCAGTACACATCTTTAATGCTTAAGTGTAAAGTATCTTGAGAAGGATAAACACAAAAGTGAGAGATACTGGTTGCCTTTAAGGGTAGACGGGAGAAGGGGTGGATGGGAGGTGTTTTTACAGCGGGCTCTTTAAAACTCTTTGAGTTTTGAACCGAGTGAATGAACTACTGTTTTAAAATAAGTGTATTCCATGATCCCGGCAGTAGGTCAGTTCAGATCCAGTTTTGAGAAGCACTTTTTGCAAGTTTTTATTATCATGAAGGATGTTCAATACCTTTAACTACAAATGTAAATTCTAGATGGATGAGGTATGGCCTGATATTTCATGTCAATCATTAAAGACTGGCTGGTTTATCCAGTATCAACTCCAGCTTGACAATTTATGTAACATGAAGGCAATAAATTATCTATGTACACTCAACTTCTACTAGTCTTCAGTTCTAGGGTTAAAACCTACTTTTCAGATATGCCTACACTTATGTAACTGTTAAAATCTGATCACTTTAGATCATGAGCCCCCTATCCCAAGGTCTTACTGGATGCCCACAGACAAAGCTTTTTCATCTGGATTTGTGTAAGACTTCACAAATTAAACACTCTCTATGTGCTCTGCGTTTTTTCAATCTATAAAAGAGACAAAAACATCTAAGCTTGATTATGATAATAAGCATGATAATAATGCCACAGGCATGTTTCTAGAAAATGATAGCCTCCAACACAAAATGGTATATACTGTTTAGGAAAATGCCCACTCACAATGAATCAAAAAAAGGTTATAAGATTCCTGAACATGTACTTCAATTTATTTTATAAATTTAGGCAAATATCCACAAATCTCTAAAAATTTCTAACCACCTCTACAGAGTCCAGATTAAACCAATTTTTCTGTCCCTCAGTTACTTCTCATTTCCCTCTTTCCCTCCTCGATCATTCTTCCTTCCCCATTTCCCTCTCTCACACTCTTCAACAACCCTTACTTCCTTCTTTGCCCCTCTCTCTCCATTTCTTCCCTTCCTTTCTCTTCCCCTCCCCTTCTTGTTTTCCCTTTCCCTTCCTCCATTTCCCCCTACCTTTAGTCTGTCTTCACCTGTCTCATCCTCCTCCCCTGTTTCTCATATCCGCTTGTGTCTTCTTCTTGAAATTTATATACTGAGCAAACTATTGTATAAATGAACTAAAAGAACACCACTGCTTCACATTAAAGTAACTGTCCTAGAAAGTATCATGAGGAATTACTGGAATAGTTACCCTGTAGCATTATATAAGTCTGAGAGCTGGTACAGGATGTCAATTTCTAGTGGGGTGACTTGTCCATAGCGTATGGCACTCTGGGCAAATTCCTCTGGAAGAAAAAGAAAATACTTTAAAATCTTCAAAGACTCTTAACATATAACAAGCTTCTACCTTAACTATTATCTGAAAGCTAAAAGCATTTTAGTATTATTTTAAAAATCTAAAACTGAATTTCAATATCTAAGTTCAGCCACATAGAAATAACAAAAAAAAAATATGAAAATGGGCAAAAGATAAAATGTTAAGATGATGAAACTGTAAAAGCAAGTAAAGTAATTTCAAAGGTAAAACCATCTCTTTAGATTCCTCTAACCTCATCTTGTTTATTTGCTTTGGTCTCCAGAGCTACAAGATAAAAGAACTGGCTTTCTCCACTTAAAACATCCCACTACAATTCAGCAAAAGGAGTAACCCTGCCCATCTTTCCGTGGCCACTCCTTCTCATACAAAGAAGCCGTTGCCACTGACCTGTTTGACAGACTAGGCCACGGTTCTTTTTAAAACTGTCAAAGCCACTTTTCCACTCCTGACCTCGGCATCCCATTCAATCCAACTGGATTTTTGGAGACCATGATGGTCCAAGAGAAATAGACACACATGGTAACATACTTTCTGGATGTGGCTTCACAGTAGTAAAGCTAGATCAACCTCTCACCCTAGATAAAGAAAAGTGAAAATGCTGAGATTCGCATCAAGATGTATTTCAAAAATCTTACCCTTTGTGACTTCAACATCTTTCCTTGTGCCAGCTAGAGTGCTATATATCTTACGAACAAGCTCCATGTTATTCAGTAAGGAGTTAAATGCATTGAAGTATGAGAAGCTAACCTGGTGTGAGATACTTCCTCCGGCTGCCTAGGAAATGACAACACAGAAAGTTAAACAAACAAACACAAAAGCACATTTACGGACCCTGAACTTTCTCAAAGAAGAACCAAAGGAGTCTTCATTACTAAAATGGTAAACAAACAGTCCATAAACACAAGGAAGGCATCATGCTGAAACACTGTCAGTGCATTGCAAGCCCTCAGGAAAGTCTATGTAATTTAGGTGTTAAGGAAAAAAGCAACATCTGGAAGTTGGACTTCATGGTTCATCTACCTATAAGGTCAAAAACAACAAATATAATTATCACAGATCAAAACCAATGATTATTTAAACAAGGTTTTCAAGACCTTCAACTATGAAACTCCTGCTATTTCTGGATAATCCAAACCTCAACATACAATATAAGAGACATTTTTTAAACTTGCTTTTTTTTCCCATATCCATATACAAAAACCAGTGATAACTTTAAATTTTAATAGTATTTTGCTTTATCAACTTTACTAATCTTTTCTTTTTTAAGCTCCTTGTTATAATTAACATATAGAATGGTCTGTGCTGAGCCTGAATCTCTGTGACAAAATGTAAACTACCAAAAAACACCAAAAAGATATAGAGAAAATCTAGGGAGGATCTACTTGCTATAAATATATCTTTAGTGAAATAGTGCTAAAGAGGTTCTCTCATGCCTGGGGAAGAAGGGGGACAATACAGGCTACCCTACTCTGCAGGGTGGGACGTAACTTCTCCCTCTACCCAACAGTTGGACATAAACTCAAAAGAGAATATTTTTCATAGCTTGCAAACATTTAATTTCTAAGCCAAGAGTCAGAGGAATCCAGATGATTAAAAACATTCTCTATTAAAAACTCAGATACTTATGGAAATGACAGTGTGACAACCTTAATCATAGAGATCTATATTAAGGACAGTACAGGTAATGATGGGCATATGTTCCCACCCCCATCCCTCACACACAAGCCTTAACCCAAATATATGTGATATTTGTATTAGCTTAAATTTGGATACCAGTAACCCAAAAAGCCAGATCCAAATTATTTAACACATTCCTCCAGAAATTGAGATGGCATTTGGTAAACTGAGGCTATAACAGGTCTGTCTAACCCAACTGGAAAAGATTAAACAGGTTCCCTCACCCCGAGGTACTGAGTCCTTCTCTCTAGGATTTTCTTTTCTTCTCTCCTCCCTCTCTCCCTTACTTTCTTTTCTTTCTTCTTTCATTTTTTTGGCTAGGGTATGAGGTGAGGGTAGGGGAGTGGGAGATGGGTGTCAAGGAGGTGAAATGTATAGGAGAAAGTGACATGCTCCATGTTCAAATTCACTGAAGAAAAAGAACAGAAGTTGATCTTTCTACCCTGGTCTAAATCAGGGATAATGATCTTCAGCTGAGACAACAAAAGCGCTCATTGGCTTCCCTCCATTTAAAACAAGCAGCAATCAAAAACTTACACATAAGTACAATACAGGAACAAGAAAACCAGTAAGTGAGGACAGTTTCACCATTCTTTGTGAGGAAGTGGATGACATCAGTTTGCTATTGGCCCAGATGCTTACTTTACAGAGTTAGCAGTTTAAAGAACAAAAAACTGTCTGGTCCATGCAGACTGAATGCACAGGTGAAGGGGCAGAGAGAGGAGTGAGCCACAGAGGCTGACGCCCACATATTTCCTCCATACCTTCTGCCACAGCCATGGTTATTAAAACAGTGTAGAGGCCAGTGATGATCCCTCTAGCAAACAGCACCCTGCAGGCAACAAAGGAAGGAGCCATCCTTATAGCAAGGCTTTGGGAGCCTGGTGGGATGGAAAGAGGCCAAAGGTGAAGGCAGTAGTGTCTGTGAGAAGTACTGCCCTTGGGAAAAAGGAATTGCACACCCTTGTCTACATACTCCCCTGTTTCTTTAGGTGGACTCTATAAGTGGAAATAAACAATTTGGAAATACAAGAGAGCAAGACTGTGGTGCTGATCTGGGGGAGAACTGTTCACTATCACCCCCCCGACCAACACACACACACACCCCTCCCTTACACACATCTGATTACCTCCTACCAACTAAGAGTAAAGTTACAATAGACGAGAGGCAGACACGCCGAGGGAGGCAATCCAGCACAAGGGTTTCAAAGGTCTGAGGAAATACAAAGTTGAAGTCATTGCTTTTTACTTACTGAGACTAAGTTCTCCTCCACGAAGGGAGTAAGCATGTGAGACCGGATGGTAACCATGATGTCACTGAAATCCAGACCAGAAATCAGGCCACTTTTGCTTTTGTCTTTGAGAGCAAAGGCTTGCCTTGCATGTTCCAATTGTAGTTCCTGGAGGAAGAAGTCAGAAACAGGGCCTCAGGCTGATGGAAGCATACCCCAAATGTGTGTTTCAGAAAAGCAGAGACATCCTTCCTCTGCATCCAGTTACTTTAAAAATGAATACACACCTCTGAATGTACAGCAAAACTCTTCATGTCTTTTCAAAAAGCACATTTTCCTGAAAATATACTTACTCCATGTTATTTCTCAGAAAGAAAAGTGAGTCACAGAATGTCAATAAAAAGGGAGGGGGGAAAAAAAAAACCTTTGTTCACCTGAAAAGTTTCATTACTGAAAACAGACTATCTTTTCAGTGCTTTAAATTTTTGCTTTTAAAATATGTAGTAACTCTCATGCTTGAAGAAGTTCTTGTCATCCCAGAGCACTTTCTAGATTACAGGTAGCTCTCCGTATCCGAGGGTTTCATGTCCTTAGATTCATCCAACCACAGCTCAAATTCTAATATGAAAGTTATGAATAACAAACTGCATAAACACTGTTCATCTATCACTCTGTGTGGCTTTGATTGATACCCACAAACTATAAAACAATTCAGAAGATCACGGAACTGTTCAACTACTGGGCAGCCAAACTTTGTAGTAGATGATATCAATTAAAAAAAAAAAAAGTGGGCTTCCCTGGGGCGTCCAGTGATTACCAATCCACCTGCCAAAATCAGGGTATGCAGGTTTGATACCTGATCCAGGAAGATCCCACATGCTGTGGGGCAACTAAGCCCGTGTGCCATACCCACTGAGCCCACGCACCCTAGATACCACGCTCTCCAACGAGAGAAGCCCCTGCTCATGGCAACTAGAGAAAGTCCCTGCACAGGCAAAAACTAATTAACTAATTAAAATTTTAAGTGCAAGTAATACCCTAGTTCAGTTCACTCACTCAGTCGTGTCTGACTCTTTGCGACCCCATGAATCGCAGCACGCCAGGCCTCCTTGTCCATCACCAACTCCCGGAGTTCACTCAGACTCACGTCCATCAAGTTGGTGATGACATCCAGCCACCTAATCCTCTGCCATCCCCTTTTCCTCCTGTCCCCAATCCCTCCCAGCATCAGGGTCTTTTCCAATGAGTCAACTCTTCGCATAAGGTGGCCAAAGTAATGGAGTTTCAGATTTAGCATCATTCCTTCCAAAGAAATCCCAGGGCTGATCTCCTAATTTAGGATGGACTGGTTGGATCTCCTTGCAGTCCAAGAGACTCTCAAAAGTCTTCTCCAACACAACAGTTCAAAAGCATCAATTCTTCGGCGCTCAGCTTTCTTCACAGTCCAACTCTCATATCCACACATACCACTGGAAAAACCATAGCCTTGACTAGATGGACCTTTGTTGGCAAAGTAATATCTCTGCTTTTAAATACGTCATCTAGGTTGGTCATAACTTTCCTTCCAAGGAGAAAGCGTCTTTTAATTTCATGGCTGCAATCACCATCTGCAGTGATTTTGGAGCCCCCCAAAATAAAGTCTGACACTGTTTTCACTGTTTCCCCATCTATTCCCCATGAAGTGATGGGACCGGATGCCATGATCTTCATTTTCTGAATGTTGAGCTTTAAGCCAACTTTTTCACTCTCCTCTTTCACTTTCATCAAGAGGCTTTTTAGTTCCTCTTCACTTTCTGCCATAAGGGTGGTGTCATCTGCAGATCTGAGGTTATTGATATTTCTCCCGGCAATCTTGATTCCAGCTTGTGCTTCTTCCAGTCTAGTGTTTCTCATGATGTACTCTGCATAGAAGTTAAATAAGCAGGGTGACAATATACAACCTTGACGCACTCCTTTTCCTATTTGGAACCAGTCTGTTGTTCCATGTCCAGTTCTAACTGTTGCTTCCTGACCTGCATATAGGTTTCTCAAGAGGCAGGTCAGGTGGTCTGGTATTCCCATCTCCTAAGGATTATTTAAAAGGCAAAATTAGAGCATTCCTTTCCTAGGACATATGACATAATCCAAATAAATCTCTTATCACAACATCATAATAGTGCTTTTAGATGCCATTTTCACACTATTTGCAACTCTGGCAATAATGAAAGTGAGTCATTCAGCTGTGTCCGACTCTGTGACCCCATGGACTGTAGCACTCCAGGTCCTCTGTCCATGGAATTCTCCAGGCAAGAATACTAGAGCAGGTTGCCAGTTCCTTTTCCAGGGTGTCTTCCCTATGGATTTCAGTCTGAGCCAGCAGGGAAGCCCTTGGAAACAATATTCCTATCTAAATATATAAATGTTATTCACAGAAGATATATTAAACATTGCAATTAGCATTATCATTCATTTATAAAAGCCTACAAATCAATGTTGCTTTGCTTTTCTACATTTAAAATAGCTTTTGATAGAAGTTTCGCCATTTTACTAATTATATTTTTCTGTATCTCAACAGTGGTTGAAAGACATTAAAATTGGTTTTACTCATAATTCATTAAACTATACATTTGTTTTATATGTGTATAAAATATACATATAAATGTCCATAGTTATATGGTATTTAACAATAAAACAAGTTTTTAAGTATTTTCTTAGTAGGTTGACAAGCTAGAGACAAGTTTATCAAATCTACTAAATCTTTCAATAATCTTAACTTTTAAAAAATTTAATAATATCATCACACATATTTGGATTTTCTTGAAAAGACCAACAGAAGCAGAGAAACTAAAAATCAACTGGTAAAAATATATGAAAGATAGAGTACAAAATAAACAACCAGCATGATTTAACAAGGACTTCCAGGTGGCACTGAAGGGAAGTGAAGTCGCTCAGTAGTGTCCGACTCCTTGCGACCCCGTGGACTGTAACCTACCAGGCTCCTCCGTCCATGGGATTCTCCAGGCAAGAATACTGGAGTGGGTTGCCATTTCCTTCTCCAGGGGATCTTCCCAACCCAGGGATTGAACCCCAGTCTCCCACCTTGCAGGCAGACGCTTTAACCTCTGAGCAACCGGGGAACCAGCCAATCCTGAAGACTCAAGAGATGTGGGTTTGACCCTTGGGTCAGGACGATCCCCTGAAGCAGGAAATGGCAACCCTCTACAGTGTTCTTGCCTGGAAAATTCCATGGACAGAGGAGCCTGGCAGGTTATAATCCATGGGGCCACAAAAAGTCGGGCACAACTGAGCAACTAGGAACACACATGATTTGACAAAGTAGTTTTCTTTTCCACCCCTTCTACTTTTTAAATTCCAACTTATTAAAATATATAAGCATCTGAATGCAGAGTTCTAAAGAATAGCAAGAAAAGATAAGAAAGCCTTCTTCAGCGTTCAATGCAAAGAAATAGAGGAAAACAACAGAATGGGAAAGACTAGAGATCTCTTCAAGAAAATTAGAGATACCAAGGGAACATTTCATGCAAAGATGGCCTCAATAAAGGACAGAAATGGTATGGACCTAACAGAAGCAGAAGATATTAAGAAGAGGTGGCAAGAATACACAGAAGAACTGTACAAAAAAGATCTTCATGACCCAGATAATCACGATGGTGTGATCACTCATCTAGAGCCAGACATCCTGGAATGTGAAGTCAAGTGGGCCTTAGAAAACGTCACTGCAAACAAAGCTAGTGGAGGTGATGGAATTCCAGTTGAGCTGTTTCAAATCCTGAAAGATGATGCTGTGAAAGTGCTGCACTCAATATGCCAGCAAATTTGGAAAACTCAGCAGCAACCACAGGACTGGAAAAGGTCCATTTTCATTCCATCCCAAAGAAAGGCAATGCTAAAGAATGCTCAAACTACTGCACAATTGCACTCATCTCAAATGCTAGTAAAGTAATGCTCAAAATTCTCCAAGCCAGACTTCAGCAATACATGAACCGTGAACTTCCCGATGTTCAAGCTGGTTTTAGAAAAGGCAAAGGAACCAGAGATCAAATTGTCAACATCCGCTGGATCATGGAAAAAGCAAGAGAGTTCCAGAAAAACATCTATTTCTGCTTTATTGACTATGCCAAAGCCTTTGACTGTGTGGATCCAAATAAACTGGAAAATTCTTCAATAAATGGGCATACCAGACCACCTGACCTGCCTCTTGAGAAATCTGTATGCAGGTCAGGAAGCAACAGTTAGAACTGGACATAGAACAGACTGGTTCCAAATAAGAAAAGGAGTACGTCAAGGTTGTATATTGTCACCCTGCTTATTTAACTTCTATGCAGAGTACATCATGAGAAACGCTGGACCGGAAGAAGCACAAACTGGAATCAAGATTGCCGGGAGAAATATCAATAACCTCAGATCTGTAGATGACACCACCCTTATGGCAGAAAGTGAAGAGGAACTAAAAAGCCTCTTGATGAAAGTGAAAGAGGAGAGTGAAAAAGTTGGCTTAAAGCTCAACATTCAAAAACGAAGATCATGGCATCCGGTCCCATCACTTCATGGGAAATAGATGGGGAAACAGTGGAAACAGTGTCACTTTATCTTGGGGGGCTCCAAAATCACCGCAGATGGTGATTGCAGCCATGAAATTAAAAGACGCTTTCTCCTTGGAAGAAAAGTTATGACCAACCTAGATGACGTATTTAAAAGCAGAGATATTACTTTGCCAACTAAGGTCCGTCTAGTCAAGGCTATGGTTTTTCCAGTGGTCATGTATGGATGTGAGAGTTGGACTGTGAAGAAGGCTGAGCGCCAAAGAATTGATGCTTTTGAACTGTGGTGTTGGAGAAGACTCTTGAGAGTCCCTTGGACTGCAAGGAGATCAGCCCTGCGTGTTCTTTGGAAGGAATGATGCTAAAGCTGAAACTCCAGTACTTTGGCCACCTCATGTGAAAAGCTGACTCACTGGAAAAGACTCTGATGCTGGGAGGGATTGGGGGCAGGAGGAGAAGGGACGACCGAGGATGAGATGGCTGGATGGCATCACTGACTCAATGGACGTGAGTCTGAGTGAACTCAGGAATTGTGATGGACAGGGAGGCCTGGCGTGCTGCGATTCATGGGGTCACAAAGAGTCAGACACGACTGAGCGACTAAACTGAACTGTAATTATAATTGACAAATGAAATTGTAGCATATTTAAAATGTGTACAACGTTATGATTGGTCATATGTATACACTGCGCAAGGACTCCCACCATTGAGTTAACTAACACATCCATCACTTCACATTTTTTTTTTTGACGAGAACACTTAAGTTCTACTCTTGGCAAATTTCAATTATACAATACAGTATTTTCATCACCATGTTATACATTAGATCTTCAGATTTTATTCATTTTATAATAAAAGTTATGCCCTTTTCCAGCCTCTTCCTATTTCTCCTATCCCCTCCAATCATAATCATTATTCTACTCTGTTTCTGTATGTACAATGTTTTATTTTTTAAGTAACACCAGGAAGTATTTGTCTTTCTGTGTCTGGCTTATGTCACTTAGTAGAATGCCCTCCAAGTTCAGCCATGCAGTTGCAAATGACAGGATTTCCTTTTCTGTTGTTGTTGAATAGTATTCCATTGCATAAATGTGGAATGAGGTGTGTGTGTATGTGTGTGTGTGTGTGCGTGCGCGTGTGTGTGTGTACACACACATGACACATTTTCTTTAACCATTCTTTTGTCAGTGGACACTTGTTTCTATACCGTGGCTGCTATGATGATACTGCAGTAAACAAGAATACAGGTAGTCTCTTTGAGATGATGATTTTGTCTCCTTTGGATACACACTCAGAAGTAGGATTGCTGGATTACAGAGGCTCTTTTAACTCCTTGAGAAATTCCCGTATTGTTTTCCATGGTGGCTGCACCAGTTTACTTTCCCACCAAGAGTGTACACAGGCTCCCTTTCCTCCACATCCCTGACGATATTTGTCGTGTCTGGTCTTTCAACTAACAGACAACGCAGTAAGTGTAAGGTGATACTTCATTGTGGTTTTGATTCACATTTTCCTGATTAGCAATGCTGAGCAAGTTTTCATCTATCTGTTGGCATCTGTACGTTTTCTTTGGAAAAATGTTTATTCTGGTCCCTTGTCCATTTTGTAATTGCATTTGAGGGTGTTTGCTTTGTTCTGCTACTGAGCTGAATGAGTTCCTTGTATTTTTTGGATACGAATCCTTTATCAGATATATAGTTTGAAAATATTTTTTCCCGTTCCGTAGCTTAACTACTAAAGCTAAAGCTCCAATATTTTGGCCACCTGATGTCAAGGGCCAATTCACTGGAAAAGACCATGATTCTGGCAAAGACTGAGGGCAGGAGGAGAAGGTGGCAACAGAGGATGAGATGGTTGGATGGCATCATCAACTCAATGGACATGAATTTGAGCAAACTCTGGGAGATGGTGAAGGACAGAGAAGCCTGGTGTGTTGCAGTCCATGGGGTCACGAAGAGTCAAACACAACTAAGCAATTGAACAACAGTGAAGCCATCTGGTCCTGGACTTTTCTCTATTGAGAGGTTTTTATTTACTAATTCAACCTCTTTGCTAGTAACTGGTCTGTTTAGATTTTCCATTTCTTCATGAAATGGAGGTAGGTTGTATGTTTCTAGGAATTTATCCATTTCTTCTAGGTTATCTCATTTGTTGGTATATAACTGTACATTCAGAAAACGAAGATCATGGCATCTGGTTCCATTACTTCATGGGAAATAGATGGAGAAACAGTAGAAACAGTGCCAGACTTTATTTTTGGGAGCTCCAAAATCACTGCAGTCCAAAATCACTGCAGATGGTGACTGCAGCCATGAAATTAAAAGACGCTTACTCCTTGGAAGAAAAGTTATGACCAACCTAGATGGTATATTCAAAAGCAGAGACATCACTTTGCCGACTAAGGTCTGTCTAGTCAAGGCTATGGTTTTTCATGTGGTCATGTATGGATGTGAGAGTTGGACTGTGAAGAAGGCTGAGCACCGAAGAATTGATGCTTTTGAACTGTGGTGTTAGAGAAGACTCTTGAGAGTCCCTTGGAGTGCAAGGAGATCCAACCAGTCCATTCTGAAGGAGATAACCCTGGGATTTCTTTGGAAGGAATGATGCTAAAGCTGAAGCTCCAGTACTTTGTCCACCTCACGTGAAGAGTTGAGTCATTGGAAAAGACCCTGATGCTGGGAGGGATTGGGGGCAGGAGGAGAAGAAACGACAGAGTATGAGATGGCTGGATGGTATCATGGACTCAATGGACGTGAGTCTGAGTGAACTCCAGGAGATGGTGATGGACAGGGAGGCCTGGTGTGCTGCGATTCATGGGGTCGCAAAGAGTTGGACACACTGAGCGACTGAACTGAACTGAATAGTAGTTTCTTATGATCTTTATCAGCTGTAATCAGTCTCCTCTTTCTGATTTTATTTGAGTCTTCTTTTTTTCTTAGTGTAGCTAAATGTTTGTCAATTTTACTTTTTTAAAAAACCCATTCTTGGTTTCACTGATCTTTCCTATTGTCTTTCTAGTCTCTATTTCATTTATTTCTGCTTTGATCTTTGTTAATTCCTTCTGACTTTGAGCTTATTCTCTTTCTAGTTCCTTAAAGTACAAAGGTAGACTGAGGTGTTTTTTTTTTGTAATGTAGGTGTTTATCACTATAACCTTTCCTCTTAGAACTGCTTTTACTAAGCACCAAAGAATGAATGCTTTGGTGTGCTGTGTTTCCATTTTCATTTGTCTCAAGATATTTTTTTACTTTCGTTTTGATTCTATGAACCGTTATTTAGGAGCATGTTGTTTAATCTCCAATTTATAAATATTTTTCCTCTTCTACTTTAGTCCTTCTCCCTAACCCACCTCATATTTTTATCACCTCAGTTCCGACCACATCATCCTTCAAATGAAGCAGGCACTTTAAATCTCTATTTCAGCCTTAAAATATGGTTGAAAGCATTCCCCAAGGAAAGGATATTCCTGAGCAGCATCAGAAGCAGACACACATCTACTCCATCTTATATAGGCTTTCTCTCCCTCACTCCTGCTTATTTTCCTCCCGATTTATGCCTTTGTTATATCTTTGTATTCTCCATGCATGCATCTTAACTTTCAGAAATATCCAGTGGCAACCATGGGCATGATTAAGCCTTATTAATGACAGTACTGAAGAAAATGTTCACCCTCATGTTAAAGACAAAGCAGAATCCTCATTGCAAGACTAATGTCAGAAGAATAGACTTTCTATTTTCTATCAGGTCAACAGCTGAAGGACTCTTGTATCTTTTAAAGATATATATATTTGAAGTATCACATATGCAGCTATAGATTAAATGGAATTGGCTTCCAAATTCTCAAGTAGGGAACAGAGTGGAAAGTTTAGGTTAAAAAATAAATAAATAACTGGTCAATATATAATTGCTGAAGCTGGTTGATGGGTACATGGGTTCTTTTTTTAATATAGACATCTTTCAAAATAAAAAGTTAAAAAATTAAAATTAAGGCCTTCAAAAAGAAGCAACTAAAGGAAAAAAGTTCTGCACATAAGCTCTCCATTTATGTAGTATAATCAAAACATTTGGGTAGAATAGATAACGTGATCACCCTAATTAAAAAAAAAAACAATATTCCGGACTTAGATAAAATAAAGATATTCTAAAGAGATAAAAATATTCTAATAAATAAAAGAAAATAAATCTGCTTCTAGATTGAAAGGGCAGGGAAAGGGAACTGAGGGAAAGGGTAAATAAAGGAAGTTATACTAAACCTAAAGATCTTGTGTTCTTAGAAATGCATCTCATCTAACACTGAGATAAAAATAGCAGAGCTTCAGAAATACTGTGGCTTTGAATGAGACTGAACTCATACATTTAGCTCTGTCTTTCAAAACTCTATTCTTCACCAAAAATCACAGTAAAGAATGAAAAACAAAACAGAAGCTCAAAGACAAAAAGAACAAAAAAAGAAGGCAGCAACTACATTTTTAAGTTTAGAGTGCAAATAGGCAAATGATAACTGGCTTAGAAGGCCCAAGAAAACTAGAAAAGCAAAAAATCAATCCAATGTACATAACAGAATCTGCCAAAGACTCACGCATTGGCTGTACCAGTACCCCTAGAGTGACGGCGAAGGTGCACTGAGAATAGGAGGCTTAGATGGAAGTTCGTTTATAAAGCAGTTAGTCGCCTGCCATACTCCTCCAGAGCCAGGCCTCTGGCCCTTTCCCAACCCTGGCAGACAACAAGGTTAGTTTTAACAGAGGGTCTCTGGACTAAGAGAGACAAGGCACAGATGAAAGGAGAAAAATAGAAAAATAAACGAAAGCCCACTTCCACTGGAGGAGGAAAGGGCAACCCACTCCAGTATTCTTACCCGGAAAAATTCATGAACAGAGGAGCTTGGCAGGCTACAGTCCATAAGGCTGCAAAAAGTCGGACATGACTCCTCACTGAATACTGAGACCTGTAACCCTCTTGTCTTACTCAGCAACCAGAATATCAAAGGCCAGGTCTAATACTTCAGGTGGGAAGCCAAATGATTATTCTGATTCCTCTGTCCAAAATAAAACCCCTGAACTAGAGGGTCCCCAGTAAGACCACCCACCCAGAGAACTTTACAGTAAGGTACATGAACCCAAAGCTCCCAATAAGCCTCAATCCTAATTTTAATATGAGCAGAGGACCCAGAATCATTAGACTTGGAAGAAGAGCTACTAAAATGAAAAACAGAGATCCAAACAAAAAGAAATAAAGCAACTTGAAGGAAAAAGGCAGATTGCAAGAAGAAGAAAATTTAAAAACAAAACAGCTGTCTATAATATTTTTGGAGAAGTGAGAGAAAATAGTACATTCATGAAAGAGAGCAGTATAGTTTTTTAAAAGGAATATTAGGAAACCAAAAAGAACTCCTGAAAATCAGAAATATAATAAAAACAACTTAATAGAAGATTCAGGAAAGAAAAGAGAACTAAAGAATCATACAGTTACTATATTTACTAGTTCAAGACAAGAAAAAAGTAGAATATTTTCAAGAATTGAAGTACACAGCTTTCAAATTAAAAGAGCCCTTGAATGTCCAACACAATGAATAAAAATAAATTCACATTAAGGTACATCATCATGAAATTTCAAAACACTGAAAATAAAAAAATCTTAACTCCTCTAGAGTGGGGGGGGGAAATGTTAAAAGAGAACCAAAAATTAGAATGGTAATTAACTGCTCAGTGGCAACACTGTGTTAGAAGAAAAAAAAGATTTATTTTCAAATTAGGTGGAAAATAAATTCCTATTAAAATTCTATACCCAGCCAAACTAAATGTAATGATAGAGCAGAGGCTTTCAGAGATAAAAAGTCTCACAGAAGAATTATTTTACTTTCCTTAGGAAGCCCTTGCAGTAAGTATTCTACCAAAAAGAGGGGGGAAAAATCATAGCAAATTAAGAGATGAAATCCAACAAATGGAAGGTTCAACATAACAGGAAGGCAAATGGACTCCCCAGCATGAAGGTGAAGGGAGATTACAAGCTGATAGCTATGTAATAAGTACAAAGTCGGGTGTCAGAAAGCTCCAGAAAAGTGGTGCAGGAGCTGTGGAAAACTGTCTGGTAGTTCCTCAAAAAGTTAAAATTATCATATGATCCAATAATCCCACATCTTAGAGATATACTCAAAAGATTCGAAAACAGGTATTCCAACAAATACATGTACACCAATGTTCACAGCAGCACTATTCGCAACAGCCGAAAGGCGAGAACCCAAGTAAGCGCCCATCAGCTAATAAATAGACAGACAAGATACGATATACCCATACAATGGAATATTATTCAGCCACAAAAAGAACAAAGTACTATATCCACTACACTTAGGTAATCCTTGAAAACACTATGCTAAGATAAAGCCAGACACAAGAATTCACATTGTATAATTCCACTTATATGAAATATCCAGAATAAGTAACTCCATAGAGACAGAAAGTAAGCTGGTGGCTTCACGAGCTGAGGAGAGGCAAGAATGGGGTGTGACTGCTTCTTCGGTACAGGGTTTTCTTTTGGGGTAATGAAAAGGTTTTGGAATTAGAGCTGGTGAATGTACTAAATGCCACTAAACTGTGCACTTTCACATCCTCAAATTTTTTTTAAAAAAGAAAGCTCCTGGATTGCTCCAAAAGAACAAAACTGACAAACGCCTAGTCTGTTTTAAACATGTTAAAAATGAGAGTTTAACAAGAGTCTGAGAATGAATTAGCATAACACCCACAAAATGAACCTATAAAAATTAGAGTCTCTAAGAAAAGCAATCATTTTAGTTATGTATGGTGTTTACAAAATTGTGGTGATTCAAATATAATCTAAGCAGAATCATGACATAATTATATGGAGGGTTGGGACAGAAAATGTCTGAGAGGGAAAGGTGAAAGAGCTAGTTGCCAATCTTCAATTGTTCAAATTAAATTTTAAAAATATCTAAGAGTGAAAAATTAAAAATTGAAGTATCAGCAGTTCAAAACATTTAAATAATGTTTATTATTTAAAGCTATGAAAGTAAACACTGAAGGAAAGAAACAAGAATTTAAATAAGTTGCCTCTGGGAGTGGGAAATGAAAAATGAGGTTAAAATTCCACAGAGAATTGCCATTTTTTGGTAATAAACCTAATAAAAGTAAAAGGGAAGGAGACGGAATGTTATATATTTACACTGGTTATGAAAAACTAAGCTCACCTGAAGAAACTGTGTGAATTCCGTGTAGTTAAGGTGCTTCTTCCGATTATGCCCAAAATGTAGCCGGATAAATTCACAGTCCCAATTAAAAGGGATATGATGATGAATAGTAGTCTGTCCAAAAATTTCTTTGACATTTTCTTGAAAAGGAAAATAAAAATAAATAAATTATATCTGGAATAAGTAGTTTATTCCACTGCAATGTTCCTACAGAAAGAAATTAAGAGAAATTTTAAAAGTCAATATTATCTGCTTCTATTAAGATTAGCTGCAAAATTTTTTGTGCCCAGAAACCCATGCACAGGAACACAATTGATACAAAATATAATTTTACAGTTAGGATTGTGTACCATTACATATAAAGCCATGAGATTCTTAATTTCTCTTGATTTAATTTTAATTAGTTAGTGATTTATATCTTGCACTATAAATGGCTGCTACTTTGCATTCCAGTATAAAATCAATAGTGTTTTCCCGGTTCCCAAGGAGTCGAATTAAGCCCTTTATCAGAAGCATGAATACCTAAATTACGGTATAATGCAATATTTGTCATACTAAGTATGGCTTGATTGAGGCTTGATTATTACATTCACACTAGCCTGAATATATCTATTGAAGATAGGTATAAGAAATACTACCCAAAGCATATCATTAGCTCAGCAGCAAGCACCTTATTAAAAGCTTCTGATATTGTCAAAAATATGGTCTTGACACAAAGCTTCAAAATCCCCGTAAAAACCATGATTATTAGTCTCAGCTATTAAAATATTTTAAGATAAGTGAAATTAGTGATTCACTTTTAAATAAAGAAGGACTAAACACAGTATACTAACTTTTAGATAGGAACCAGTCACACCATGTAATATACAACCAAAACCCTCTGACAGCTTGTCTTCATGCACTGACAATGGCATTCACTTTCTTACAGAGTTCTACACTCACTAGAAAAGTCAATTCACAAATGACTGGTACTTTAACAAGCATAGACTGGATAGACTAATTTAGAAGCTCATGCCAAAAAAAAAAAAAATCATTAACAAAGTTAAGAAAGCAGGAAGCCTCTTTTACTGATGTCTTAAGAACAAAATTATTTTCAAATTTAAGCCAATTATATTAATGAAAGGGTTTTACTATCTATAGCTATCAATTATATTAAGAATTAGTAAATATAAGCTTAATGTTTTATAATCTACAACTATGCTATTTGATCTAATTTCTGAAAATTCTCTAAACAGATATAAATCTCACATTGTAAATGGTTTAATGGATTCCCTTTAGCTTTAAAATACTTTTTTTTTATAAAAGCATTGCTATGGTGGGGAAGTAGGGGAAGTGTAAGAATCCTGAACTGGAAATCCTACCAGTCTGGACTCAACACGACAGCTCTGAATAGGTCACAGCGATCGGTCAGTTGGAAGGCGGCATTGGATGTCACTGGGGAGATGGGATTCTCATCTTTTCTTTCAAATGGAATGTAGCATCTATTTCTGGCCTAAATAGCAACGTATTTCAGAGTTTTCAAATCATGTCAATTATTTTCATCTTCCATAAACACAAATCAAAGATATGAGCTTTAGTTTCCAAAAGCAAAGAATTAATGCAGTAGCAAGTTATGGGATTCTAAGCAACACAGAGGATTACCCTCAACTCTAGGTGAGACTTCAACAAATTGTAAAATATATTAAACTTGATGAAATTATTCAAATAACAAGGATGGCAGAAAACTCTTTTGAGCTAAAAATACTATGGCACTTTAGCAAAGATTTTTTTTTAGGATCCCCCTACCTGCTTCTCTTTCCAAATTAATTTGGTTTCTTATTTTAAGTATTAAACTAAGGGAATATGAAGAAATTGATGGAAAGCATATTAGGATAACTTAATTACATTAAGAGAAATTATTAAAAGGAATAAGTTATTTTATAACCTTTATTTAAAGGTCACAACTCTCAAAATTCAAGTGCTTGATAAGAAATATACTTACTGCTACCTAAGTAAGTTTTATACAATAGCAGAATAAAACTGAATTCCCTTTGTATGACTGGAAAATACCAGAATCTCATGCGAAACTATATCAAATAAAACCAGATTAAAAATCTTTCAAACTTATGAAAATTTAATGAACCATAAAAATTGCTTTTTCTATCACAAAAAGGACATTTATAAACCAAAATTACAATGTGTAATTTACAGTCAGAAAAAAATAGCACTATAATAAAAACTTTTAACTAAAATCCTATTTAGTAAACTTCTTAGCAACCTTTAAATAAGATCTTACAATACCTTTGAAACAATTAAGCTGATTGCTTAAATTACTCATATTAATTTCTCCAAATATAGAAGTGTCATTTTCCATGAATATTTGTTTAAACATTTCCCACTTTTCCCAAAGTGGTCAGTTGACAGTTTTGTACATGGTTTTATTATGACCATTATTATGTGCTATGGTTTATTAACTACCCCCAGACACTTTAAATTATTTTAGCCATGTCACAGGTTGCAAACTTTCAAACCTACTCTGGCATCTCTGATGTTTCCCACTTCCTTTCTGTTATTGTTTCCACTACCAACTCCCTAAGGCTAAATCAGGAAGCTTAGAGAAATAATTAGTACAACTACTGTTTTAAAGTCAAATTCATAATTACCACTTTACTTTTACCAGGATATGCTTATCAAAAAAAAAAAAAAGTTGTACAAAAGCTCCAGAACTGGAGAGCTTAATACTGAGGCAATAGCCCAAAGCACTAATGATTTCCTCTTGTCCAGTTTTATCAGGCTCTGTATGACATGAAAGGGGGCACCAATGATCTCAAAAACATCCAATGTATCCAACTGAAACTACATAGTAAGTTTCTCCCCAGAGAGAATCCCGTCTTTCCAGTGGCAAACAAAGGTCTTTAGCTCTCTAAGCAGTGCTATTTCAGTGGCCACAGTTCTGGCTTGGATGAAAGTGATAGGAGAGTCACATCTTATTGGCAACAGGATCATGATCGAGTGTTTTATATCAGGTTGGCATTGCTAAGGGAAATAGGAATCCATTTGTTTTCTGACATACAGAAAACAAAAGACCACTTTTTCACTTCCTGCGGAGCATGGGCTTATAAAAGAGATAGTTTATAACTCCTTTGAAAAGGGAAATAGGGTCAGATACAAAAGTAGCCTGTCATGTTCTTTGCTTAAAGGAGAGGAGCACAATGATTTGTCAGGAGGGCAGGTAAATGGTGACAACTGTGATTAAGTAAAAATGTTCACAGACCTATAACATTAGTCAATTTAGCTGTATCAGTCACTTATGATGATTGGACTAAATGAAATACACGGAAGCATATATATTAGGTAAATATGTCTTAACAGAGGTTTTAATTTCCCCAGCAGCCCACACTGTGTCTCCCCATCTTATCCACCCTCATCCCTCCCCTGGTCCTTATGGGAGCTTCCTACTGATCTTGTTCACCTTTCTGCAGTACAAAATTACCTCTGACCGGGGCTGGCACTCTTCTCCAAGACTGCCACCATGCCTGTTCCATGAATGAGCCTGGAAGGAGCTGCTGACCAACGGTGTGGCCAGAGAACTCCTCCTGTAGGTATACAAGCCATCAGCCCTGTGACACAGCCCACCTACCATCAGCCCAACGACATCCTGATTCCAAGGATTCCAGCCCAGCAGGAGCCACTGCTTCCAGCTTATAGGCTTGAGAGCAAACATTTTTATTGTCAAAGGGGAAAAAAAGAGAGTCCTCAACAGCTGTTTCACCTGCACAGTTCTTAAAAGTGAAGTCAGAGAGGCTTTTAAAAGGACTCCCACCATGAACAATGAATATCCTTGTGTATAACTGAACAAAAACAATGGCAAGACTTGTGGAAGAGTTTCTCAGAGAAAGAAAACTTGAGGGGAAAGAAGAGGAACAACTAAGAGACTGAAAAAGAAAACAAAGGAAAACAAACAACAACAATAAAAAGATCAACAACAGGAGCTTGTAGAAGTCCCAGCCAACACGGCGTGTCAAGCCAGACTTCTCAGTCCTACTTCAGGTGGCTTGTTAATTTCTGGGGTGACCTTCTCTGTTTTACTGAGGGAAAAGTAATTCTATTAACCCCTTTACCTACCTCCAAAAAGGACTACTGTACAATCAGTCCACACAGTAGTCCTGCTGCCAAATATACGTAAAGGTCCATTTCTCAGGAAAAATGAGTTTACATTTAAAAAGCATCTATTACTATAGAAAGTAGATGCTTCAACAGTCTATCACCAAATGGCATAAAAACAAGTGATACAATGTCCTTTTTTTACCTCAAACTCTAAGCATTCTTGACTATTAACGTGACCTTCTCTGTAATATCTGAGTCTCAAAATTCTTACTGATTTAATTCGAACACCCAAGTGAAGCTCTCTTTCTTATCAAGTTAAACTAGGTATTTATTACCATTAGGATTTCATATTATACCATGTCTATAGCTTTGTTTCCACTGACAGAGGATATGACATTTTCCATATCTAGATTTCCATCTCCTAAACCTTTTAACCATAGCAGCAGTCATGCCTGAAACACTCCAATCTGATTATTATGCCCTTATGGAAAAAGAGTATTTTAGAGGCACAAATGGAACATGTATTTATTTGCTATACATATTGGTGGTCAAACAGCATAAAATTAAAAGGAATCCCTACTTTTTGAGAGTTATACAGTCATACTGATGGTCAAACAGCATAAAATCAAAAGGAAACCCTACTTCTTGAGAGTTCTACAGTCAAGGGATAAAGATACGCCCTTGGAAAAGTTTCCTTATAACCGTTCCCATTCCTAGGCAAACACTTTTAGAACACAATACTGATGAGATTTTTAATAGGAAATTTAGAATACATAACATGTTTTATATTCATTTATTAGTTAATAGGTAAGAGTATTGTTGGGTTTTTTAGAATCCTTGTTAAAGCAATAGGTTTCTGTTTGCTTTTTGTTTTTTTTAACTCAGGACAAAGGTATGGCAACTATTGACAACACAGCGTAGAAGTGCTGGTTATCTTGGTTACCTCAATCCAGTTCTATTGAGCAGAACACCCAGTACACTAGTGGATGATAGTGAAAGCAAGGCAAGTCACACTGTATCTAGCACACACCAGTCATGCAGTGGCCCAGAGAAGGCTCATGCCACCAGGCAGAAACAGATAGACAAGCCATTAAGAAATCATCCACAGCATGCATTAGAGGTTTCACTAAAAGAACACCAAAGAAGAAACAACTAATGATGTTATTCATTCTTTTAAAAACTTCAGAACCCTCTCCTGAGCTCGTACATTCTGAATTATCAACATCTTGATCTAAGTCCTCTCCCCTACAGCAAAGGCATCTTTAAAAAAAAAAAAACTTGCCCAGCATTCAAGTAAATGTTATTCAATACTGCTATATATATAAACACTTGCAAAGATATACACAATTTAAGTGCACAATTTGATGCGTATAAAAGCCATATCTAAAAAAAACAAAAGCATAGATGAGAACAATATATATAGACATACACATAAATCATCAGAGTCCAAGAGATAGAGATAATACTGATGGCATAATAGTTTTTCCCTATTCCATTATATTTTGCTCCAATATTCTCTCCTGGCTTTCTCTCCTGATGTGCACAAGAAAAAAACTATAAGTAAGCTCCAAACTAGAAAACATAAGTCCATCAGGTGAAAAGGACTGGGTTAGAATGGATCTAAATTGTCTTTCTGCCTAAACATACATCTGTAAAGATATAAGCATAATTCTTTTTATTGAGTACAAACATGAAAACTGACCTTTATCACAGATCCGAAATTCTATTAAAATTAACTCCAGGTTAATTATTTCCTTATGCTGAAATTCTGTAGTCGAATACAGCCTGAAATGAGTGGGCCTTAGAAATCTTGTTAAACGGCATTTGTAACAGTTTCAGTGCTTTTTTCTCTCCTTCATTACGATTCTTTTCATTATAGTTAAGAAGGTTCGTCTAAAAATGAATCCTCAACATTAGGGAAGGGAATGGTCCAGGTCCCCAGGATTTAGGTGAACACCATCAAGAGAACCATCCAGTTGGCCAGGGATCACAAGAACAACTTCAAAAGGGAGTTCAAATTTATCTTATTCTGTAAGAATTTTCCCAACTCTAATATGGGGCAGTAGAATGAAGGACTCTGGAGGAATTACATGTTCTGTTTACACCAGGTGCTATAAAAACTAAAACTGATTCGTTTTGCTTTTAATTCTATTTGCATTTTCTTGAAGTCTTAACTCATAAATCAGTATGAGGGGAAAAACAAAAGATCCATAAAATGCTAAGGCTGGAGTCTAATAACTATACGCTTTCATTTGCATGAAATAATATGGTGTGTATAAACCATGCAGCTACTTCCTACACATTTTAATCTACTAATCAACAATGGCATGAGTCTCTACTGTTAGTCTGTTGAATAAACTGACTTGAGTGACTTATTTTTTAAAATAGAAATTGGAAAAGGCAATCAAAGAATCATAATACCAAGGTAAAAGGGACAAAGTAAGTTAGAATTTGGCTTGGGAAATCTAATTTTTAAGCAAGCACACAGGATAGAATTATGGACATACTATCACTAATACAGATATTTAATCAAGTTATTTCCCAAGCATCTGTGCACCATATTTAGCAGTAAGGCATACGAACATGAGTGATAACTATTGAAAATAGAAAATGCAGCATTCTTAGAAGTATAAAGTTAATGTTGAATGACGAGATGATAAAGTTTACATTTTAAACTATAAAATCTAGGCTTTTCTGAGCAAAGTCAACATTCTTTAGGAGGCAGAAAAGACCAGGGCTTGCTCCAAAGAGAGAATGCTAAGATAAACGCAGAAACCTAAAGAGTTCTGTGTAGGTATTTATTTGGGAAAATGTTCTTACACAGAAGACAACTGGGTCAGTGGGCAGAAGAAATCAATTAATGCCACGCTAGAACATATGCCCACGAAGATGAGAGCGAAAGCCACACTAGTCCTTTCCAGTGCCTGTGCTTTCTCACCATTCTCACCACAGCAGTGATGCTTCTCCCTTTGGGTTTAACAAGAGGATATTGGTTTTCTAACAAACACTACAGTGAATAAATATTTAGCACCGTGGCTCAGGAAGCTGGATTTTCAGGAGTCTCTCTAACACAAACTGATGCTAATTCACAGTGCACACTGCTAAAAGGGCTCAAGTTCTAGTTTTACAAGATGAAAAAGTTCTGGAGATGTGTTTCATGACAAGGTGAATATACTCAACACTACTGAACTGTACGCTTACAAAGGGTTATGATGCTAAGGTTAGTGTTAGGTACTGTTTACCACAATGAAAAAAAATTCAAATATTAAAAAAAGGGAGGAGTGCTCTAGGTCCTTGAAAACACTACTTTTTAATTGAAAAGCCTATTGCAGGAAAAATTAGCTGATACTTTTACTAAACACATACTAATTTCTGGAAGTAAGCCTCTTTTAAAAAACTAATAAATAGCTACATATAGAAATCCTAGTTTGGACACTTTTGAGACAGCCACAGTGTGCTCAATGATGTGCCTACCAAATGATTTAAATGGATTTCTACACCCAATTCAGAAGGCAACTTTAATATTCTAGCCTTCTTTTCTAAAATCAAAATTTTAAATGGGGCTTCAGAGAATGCTAACTATTCCTGCCTTAACTCCTTCCTTCAGTTCCATTCTTGGGCATTAAAATGACACAGTAGCAATTTTCCAAAGAGGCTCCAGAGAAGCTCTGAATTCTCTATCCTGAAACCCCTTAAAGAATGAGATGATCACTCCATGTTGTTCAGTCTGTTTCATAAAAAATCTATCCCAGGCTGGCCCAGAACAAGGTAATTTTATACCAACTTTAGGAATGTGAAAGTGTCAGAGAGGCAATGAGTTGAAGCAACAACATTCCTATGTTCCTTAATTTTTTTTGCAATCGTTTAATGCTTTAAAGAAAATAAAACCATTTCAATTTTATCTACATAAATTCTTTTAGGAAATTAAAACTTCGTTTTCTGACTAGCTCTTAAATAAGCAGCAATCTGTATGTAGTTACTAAATTTAGCAATTAAAGATTGAACCAGCCTCACTAACTTCACTTAACTATATAATCTTTTTTTTTTCTTACCAAATGTCACCTCTCCATTTCCACTCTTGTCAAACAATTGGAAAGCCACTATGAACATGGAATCTGGAGCACATAATACAGATTCAAATGCCAAAAACTCTTGATAGGAGATCAACCTGGAATAAAATATGAAATACCATCAGCTGGTAACCTGCCTTTACAGTATGAACTATAACTCAGGATAACCAAATAACTGATGAAGGGAAGTTTCTCTATAGTGATATTCCAGATAATAAAGAAAGAAAGAATGATAGAATATTGGTTGGTGGTGGTACAGTCAGTCGCTAAGCCATGTTCAACTCCTGTGACTCAATGGATTGCAGCCCACCAGGCTCCTCGGTCCATAGAATTTTTCAGGTAAGCATACTGGAGTGGGTTGCCGTTTCCTTTTCCAGGGAATCTTGCTGACTCAGGGACTGAACCTGCGTCTCCTGCACTGGCAGGTGGATTCTTTACCACTGAACCACCAGGGAAGCCCATGATAGAATACTACCCTTTTGTAAACTCTTAACACATTAATGATCTAAATAATAATCAACAGTCCCTAGATATCACAGAAAGAAAGAGACTGGATGAAAAATAATTGAAACTGAATCTCACCAAGTCTCTAATAGATCGGAGTTTCTAAACCTCTGCACTCAACAGTGACATTTGAAGCTGGATAACTGCTGTGGGGGCCTCCTATGCATTGTATCATGTTGAGCAACATCACTGACCTCTACCCACTAGACGCCAACAATACCCAGCACATTGAGAACCAATGTTTTAGATGTAATCAACAATTTGCAGAAAAAATATAAAGGACAAATAAACGTTAAATTAAACATTACAATAGAAACACAATCAGCAAAAATGTAGACTGTGAGAAATTAGAAGTAAACATTCTGGAGTTGGAAAAAAAATCTTTTTAAGAAGATATGGAAGAGAACCAAATTAAAGACCTAAAAGATACAGCAATTAATTACAAAGATACATATCTTATTTGGATTCTGATTAAAACAAAGTAAAAAAATATATTTTTTAGTTTATAAGAAAATCAGGAAATGAAAATACTGATATAACACAAATGCTTGATAATACTGAGACATCAACATCTTTTAGGTTTGTTTTGGTAATTTTTCTTATCTTTTAGAAATATACATTGAGATATTTACAGATGAAATACGTCACCTGGAATTTGCTTCAAAATAATCCAGGGGATGGAGGAATGGGTGGAGACATAAGTGAAACAAATTTAGTAACTATCTTCACAATTATTAAAAGTAGATGTATTTTTAAAAAAAGGTGTAGTCACACTTTATTAAAGTGAACTCTAACATGAACTGGGGTGATTACATGCGTCAGCACAGTTCATCCTTGGTTAAAAAAAAAAGTCTTAAAAAAGAATTAATACTCAAGGGGGATAATTTTGACAAAGTTTTGTTTCACTTTTACATATGTATATTATATGTGTGCTTGTGCACTGGATATAAAATCTACTTTTTAGATCAAAAGAGTTTGTAGGCCACTGTAGTTAAACTATACTGGCAAACAAAAGCACAATTAACCTTCAAAAAAAGTGGGTGATGAGTATATTGAATTCATTACACTACTCTTTGTTTTATATATTTGCAATGTCACTAATAAAAGACTTTAAAGGAAAATTCAAAACAAAAAGGAAAACCAAAGCTTATTCATCCTATAATACTAAAGGCTGTGAAACTAGCCAGTGGCTAAAACTACACTGAAATAGCCTTCAGTGATTTTTGTTCTAATTTATTTTTTTATTGAAGGAGAATGGCTTTACAGAATTTTGCTGTTTTCGTTCAAACCTCAACATGAGTCAGCCATAGGTATACATATATCCCCTCCCTGCTGAACCTCCCTCCTACCTCCCACCCCATCCCACGCCTCTAGATTGATACAGAGCCCCTGTTTGAGGTTCCTGAGCCATACAGCAAATTCCTGTTTGCTATCTATTTTACATATGGTGATGTAAGTTTCCAGGTGACTCGTTCCATACATCTTACCCTCTCCTCCCCTCTTCCCAAGTCCATAAGTCTATTCTCTATGTCTGTTTCTCCATTGTTGCCCTGTAAATATATTCTTCAGTACCATTTTTCTAGATTGTGTATATATGCGTTAGAATACGATATTTACCTTTCTCTTTCTGACTCACTTCACTCTGTATAATAGGTTCTAGGTTCATCCACCCCATCAGAACTGACTCAAATGCATTCCTTTTTATGGCTCAATAATATTTCATTGTGTATATATACCACAATTTCTTTATCCATTCATCTGTCAATGGACATCTAGGTTGCTTCCATGTTTTAGCTTTGCAAATAGTGCTGCAATAAACAATGGGAAACATGTGTCTTTTTCAGTTTTGGTTTCCTGAGGGTATAATGCCTAGGAGTGGGATTGCTGCATCATATGGTGGTTTTATTCCTAGTTTTTTTATGGAATCTCCATACCGTCTTCCATAGTGGCTGTCTCAATTTACATTTCCACCAACAGTGCAAGAGCATTCTTTTCTCCACACCCTCTCCAGCATTTATTGTTTGTAGACTTTTAGATGATGGCATTCTGACTGGCGTGAGGTGATATCTCATTATGGTTTTGATTTGCATTTCTCTAATATGAGCAATGTTGGAGCATCTTTTCATGTGTTTGTTACCCATCTGTATGTCTTCTTTGGAGAAATGCCTGTTTAAGTTTTTTTCCCACTTTTTGACTGGGAAAATGACTATATTACCAAATGCAATCTACAGATTCAATTCAATCCCTATCAAACTATCAATGGCATTTTTCACAGAACTAGAACAAAAAATTTCACAATTCATATGGAAACACAAAAGATCCTGAATAGCCACAGCAGTCCTGAGAAAGAAGAATGGAGCTGAAGGAATCAACCTTCCTGACTTCAGATTATACTACAAAGCTACAGTCATCAAGACAGTATGGTACTGGCACAAAAACAGAAATATAGACCAATAAAACAAGATAGAAAGCCCAGAAATAAACCCATGCACCTATGGGTACCTTATTTTTGACAAAGGAGGCAAGAATATACAATAGGGCAAAGACAGCCTCTTTAATCAATGATGCTGGGAAAACTGGACAGCTACATGTAAAAGAATGAAATTAGAACACTTCCTAACACCATACACAAAGATAAACTCAAAATGGATTAAAGACCTAAATGTAAGACCAGAAACTATAAAATTCTTAGAGGAAAATATAGGCAGAACACTCGACATAAATCTGAGCAAGATCCTTTATGACCCGCCTCCTACAGTAATGGAAATAAAAACAAAAGTAAATAAGTGGGACCTGATTAAACTTAAAAGCTTTTGCACAGCAAAGGAAACTATAAGCAAGGTGAAAAAACAACCCTCAGCATGGGAGAAAATAATAGCAATGAAACAACTGACAAAGGATTAACTTCCAAAATATATAAGCAGTTCATACAACTAAATGCCAGAAAAACAAACAACCCAATGAAAAAGTGGGAAACAGCCTTCAGTGATTTTACAAAGCATTTGGGCTTCCCTTGTGGCTCAGCAGTAAAAAAAAAAAAAAAAAATCCGCCTGCTAATGCAGGTCAATTCCTAGGTTGGGAAGATCCTCTGGAGAAGGAAATGGCAACCCACTGCAGTATTTTTGCCTGGGAAATCCCATGGACAGAGAAGCCTGGTGGGCTACAGTCCTTGGGATTGCAAAAAGTCGACTAAGCACACACACAATCTTTACATAGCTCATTTCAAATATCATTTCCTCAAGAGAATCATCTTAAAGTCCCCAGATGACTTCACATCCTTATAGCATTTCCTCTGTGCCCCTCACAAAATTCCTGTTAAAGTAATTACATAATTCATTATTTCAAATCTAACTCCCTGTCAGAAAGTAGGCTTGTCAGAGCACAGGCTTGGTTCAGGGCAGGAACTCAAATATTCTTGAAGAAACTCAATTTAGGATATATGACTTTTTAAAGACATGTTTTCCAACACATTTTTAAGAAAATGACTACATTTCACATTTCATTTTATGCCCTCACTCACCTAAGTCACGTTACACATTCAAAGTTACATTTTTATTACTTAAAACATTTTGAAGTATGTTTAAATTACACAAATTACATCACATCCAAAAGCAATGCTGCTGCTATTTAGTTGCTAAGTTCTCTCCAACTCTTTTGCGACCAGTGACTGCAGCCTGCCAGGCTCCCCTGACCATGGGATACTCTGGGCAAGAATACAGGAGTGGGTTGCCACTTCCTCCTCCAAGGGATCTTCCCAACACAGGGATCGAATGTGAGACTCCTGCTTGACAGGCAGAGTTATCACTGAACCACCTGGGAAACCCAATATACTCTACGCCTTTGCACTTTATTGAGGGAAAAGAATGGCTTTGTGGCGGTAGTTTTCAGGTCACTGGAGACTATGCCCTCACTGTGCTCATGCTAAAGAATCCTGGGAGGAACAGGCCAATCAGAAACTGTTTATCAAGCCACATAACACATAAGATGTGTCTTATAACACATCTTATGCACGACTAAAAAATATAGTAAAACTCTATAAAGTATGATTATCAGTACACAAATTTTAGGATAGTAAAAACAGTGGTTCATCATGACTATATCCACACACTTCTAAAAAGCAATGAGCAATTTGTGGTTTTAAATTCTGAACAAAACTCAAGATCAATGAGAATGTATAACACAAATACAATAGTGATCTAGGGAACCAGTTAGAGTAGGTTGTCACTTTCTACATTATGTAATTTAGAAGCATTTGAAATTTTTATATTTATAATGAAGAATTAGCACTATTTCTTCTACTCATAACATTAACTTTTAAAATAAAAATTAAAAGTCGCTAGGCTGATTATAGGGGGAAGAGCAATGCACAGCATCTTGATTTTTCCAAAACACCCCAAGTCTCAGCAAGTAGACATAAAAATACAATTACCCTGAAATACAGAATATTAGGTTTTAAACGTATTTCATGTTCAGTAGTAAAATTCTCTGTATTTATGGGAAGAGGTCAAAGGTTTTTTCCTTAACTAGCAAAGGTCATAACTGGTTGGCTGGCAAACCCATCATTTGCTTTTTAGGAGTGTGTGGATAGTCACGTTGGTATCACTTACAGGTGAAATCCAAAGTATGTCACAAGTGAACGTATCTACAAAACAGAAAGACTCACAGACACAGAGAGCAGCCTTGTGGTTACCAAAGGGGAGGCGAGGAGGGAAAGGGATGAACTGGGAGTCTGGGGTTGGTAGAGGCAAACTATTACATTTAGAATGGACAAATAACAAGGACCTCATGTACAGCACAGAATCTATATTCTGTGATAAACCATAAAGGAAAAGAAAACTGAAAAAAAGAATGTATACGTGTATATCAGTGAGTCACCCTTCTGTATGCCAGAGATTGGCACAACACTGTACACCAACTATACTTCAATTTTAAAAAAATGTTCTATATTAACCTAAATGGAAAAAGAATTTGAAGAAGAAGACATGCATATATATGCATAATTGAATCACTTTCCGATACACTTGAAACTAACACAACATTGTTGATCAATTATACACTCCAATGTAAAATACAAGTTAAAAAATAAAATAGTTAAATAAAACAAAAAGCAGAGAGAGAAAAAAAAATACACATTCTATGAACTCTATTAAATATTTACATTTTTATCTACTAGTATATTCAGAAAGGCAAATCATATATTTATGCAATTTAGACCCTTACAAAATTCAAAGAACTGATTTGTATAAAGACATTCAGCAACTCAGTGAGCCATGGTGAAGACTCAACTCCTACCTTCAATCAATCCAGTGTACACCATCTTGTCCCCCAACCCCAAATTTAAAGTTTTAGCTGAAAACTAGAACGGGTATCTGGTATCTCTAGCAAGTAGAATATTATTATAAGAAGGCATTTGGGGGATACTGAGCCAAACCTTAATACTCAGTTACTTGCGGACTTCCCTGGTGGCTCAGACGGTAAAGCGTCTGTCTACAAGGCGGGAGACCCAGGTTCGATCCCTGGGTTGGGAAGATCCCCTAGAAAAGGAAATGGCAATCCACTCCAGGACTATTGCCTGGAAAATCCCATGGACAGAAGAGCTTGGTAGGCTACAGCCCATGGGGTCGCAAAGAGTCGGACACGACTAAGCGACTTCACTTTCACTTTCACTTTGTTATACAAGGTGATTTATTTGAAGAAAGTCAATTAAGAAACACAAAAGCATCAGCAACTTCAAAATAAGTCAATTTGTACTCAGTTCAGTTAAGTTCAGTCGCTCAGTCGTGTCCAACTCTTTGCGACCCCATGAATCGCAGCACGCCAGGCCTCCCTGTCCATCACCAACTCCCAGAGTTCACTCAGACTTACGTCCATCAAGTCAGTGATGCCATCCAGCCATCACATCCTCTGTTGTCCCCTTCTCCTCCTGCCCCCAATCCCTCCCACCATCAGTCTTTTCCAATGAGTCAACTCTTCATATGAGGTGGCCAAAGTACTGGAGTTTCAGCTTCAGCATCATCCCTTCCAAAGAAATCCCAGGGTTGATCTCCTTCAGAATGGACTGATGGTGGGAGGGATTGGGGGCAGGAGGAGAAGGGGACAACCGAGGATGAGATGGCTGGATGGCATCAC
>SJXQ01007901.1:4764-16330 GCA_006408695.1 Aepyceros melampus
GCAGAGTACATCATGAGAAATGCTGGACTGGAAGAAACACAAGCTGGAATCAAGATTGCTGGGAGAAATATCAATAATCTCAGATATGCAGATGACACCACCCTTATGGCAGAAAGTGAGGAGGAGCTAAAAAGCCTCTTGTTGAAAGTGAAAGAGGAGAGTGGAAAAGTTGGCTTGAAGCTCAACATTCAGAAAACGAAGATCATGGCATCTGGCCCCATCACTTCATGGGAAATAGATGGGGAAACAGTAGAAACAGTGTCAGACTTTGTTTTTTTGGGCTCCAAAATCACTGCAGATGGTGACTGCAGCCATGAAATTAAAAGGCGCTTACTCCTTGGAAGAAAAGTTATGACCAACCTAGATAGTATATTCAAAAGCAGAGACATTACTTTGCCGACTAAGGTCCGTCTAGTCAAGGCTATGGTTTTTCCTGTGGTCATGTATGGATGTGAGAGTTGGACTGTGAAGAAGGCTGAGCGCCGAAGAATTGATGCTTTTGAACTGTGGTGTTGGAGAAGACTCTTGAGAGTCCCTTGGACTGCAAGGAGATCCAACCAGTCCATTCTGAAGGAGATCAACCCTGGGATTTCTTTGGAAGGAATGATGCTAAAACTGAAGCTCCAGTACTTTGGGCACCTCATGCGAAGAGTTGACTCATTGGAAAAGACCCTGATGCTGGGAGGGATTGGGGGCAGGAGGAGAAAGGGACGACCGAGGATGAGATGGCTGGATGGCATCATTGACTCGATGGACGTGAGTCTGAGTGAACTCCGGGAGTTGGTGATGGACAGGGAGGCCTGGCGTGCTGCGATTCATGGGGTCGCAAAGAGTCGGACACGACTGCGCGACTGAACTGACTGACAGGATTAATTAAATACGGCCTTAAAACCTTGGAACTAATACTAAAAATAATACCTTTATCATATACACAAGGGTAAAAAGATTGCTTATCTTTCTATTAGGTGGAACCATACAGAATTGCTGATATTCAATAGTTCTTGATCCACAAACACTGCAAAACTGAACCAAATTCATATGGCTCAATCTCATAATTACCTAGAAGCTGGGTGGCAAAATACTTAAAGGGCTAGGATTCCAGATACTCACAGGATAATAACCACTATCTAAATACCAATCTCCATACACAAGATCCAAAAAATATTTAAATCATTAGGATAAGAGCACACACAGCTCATACCTATGGCATAACTAGGAAACAGGAATAGTACCTAATTATACATGTAATTTGGAGATAAAAATCTGAGGCCAACTGAGTTGGCTTTGGAATTATCCAAGAAAAGAGTCAGATGAGGACTATGTAAAAGAGGAAGGTATGGTGGGGTCTCCAACATGGCAAAAAAAACAAAAAACAAAAAACAGATAATACCAGCTAAGGTTTACTATCAAGACAGTCCAACTCTGAGTGGAGAAACCTTAAGAATGTAGAATGCAGTGAAATAAAGCATTAGCCACAGGAAGGCCAAAAAGAAAAAGTTTGAAAGGTGAATGAGAAGGGCTATCACCAAAGGTCAAAGCATTGAGAAGGTATTATTTCTGAGGGAGAAAGGAAGCACCATGAAAAAAGGGGGTATCTCTGGAGATGTGCTGATAAAGGGAAGGAATGAAGCAATAAAGAATAAAGAGCATACTGACATAAGTTATACCCATTAAAAAATTCATACATCAGCCAAAAGAGGACTGTATTTATTAAAGGAACTCCACTTATATATTTGTAGCAATCAAACAAGGCTCTATGGAATTAAGAAACCAAGTCACTCAAACCCCTACCTATATGTCCAGAGACACTCAACATAATAGTCAAAACACATTAAAAAAAAAAGTCCAATAAACCCAGTAACCATACAAGTTTCTATTAGAAGGAAAGACAAATTGAAACTTTTCAGTAGATGAAAATTCTTAAAAATATAAAAAATAAAAACAGCTATAAAAGAGAAGAAAGCTGTAACATAATACTTCAATAGTAATTATATAATCAAATAACTGCAGATATGAAAAAACATTTCAAATCAGAGATTAACTAAAAAGCTAAGGATAAAGAACTAAATAAATAGCCAGATATTCCATGAATATGAATAGGAAGACTCAATACTGCCTGTCACTATGTTGCTGCTGCTGCTGCAAAGTTGCTTCTGTGCAACCCCATAGATGGCAGCCCACCAGGCTCCTCCGTCCCTGGGACTCTCCAGGCAAGAATACTGGAGTGGGCTGCCATTTCCTCCTCCAGTGAATGAAAGTGAAAAGGGAAAGTGAAGTCGCTCAGTCGTGCCCGACTCTCAGGGACCCCATGGACTGCAGCCCGCCAGGCTCCTCCGTCCATGGGATTTTCCAGGCAAGAGTACTGGAGTGGGGTGCCATTGCCTTTGTTAGTTCTTCTCAAATTTATACATTCAACACAATCCCAATCAGAAGCAGAGCAAAATACCATATCGACAAAACAAACGGTTTCTAAAGTTTACATGGGTTGGCAGAAGATCCAGGATAGCTAACACGGTATTGAGGGAGAAGAACAAAGTTGGAGGACTGATGCATTCTGATTTCAAGACATAATATAAAGCCATTACTATACTATTATTAGTAGTAATCTGGGACAGTATATTGTTGGCAAAACAATAGACAAATAGATCAATGGGAACAGAACAGAGAGCCCAGATACAGGTACATGTAAATACATTTAACTGATCTCTGACAGAGGAGCAAAGGCAATACAGTGAAGTAAAGATAATCTTTTAAACAAATAATGCTGAAACTGGATACTGAATACCAAAAATGAACCCAGACAGACAATACAACCTTCACAAAATTAACTCCAGTGGATTAAAGACTTAAATGTAAAACACAAAACTATAAAACTCTTCAGAGAGTTTTAAAAATTTCCAGAAGAAAATCTAGATGACTTTGGATGTTGTATCTCAAAAGTCATGGTCAAATGCAAGTCACAATCTATAAAAGAAAAAACTGAGAAGCCAGACTTCACTAAAATAAAAAAACTTCTGCTCTGCAAAAGACAATGTCAAGAGAATGAGAAGACGAGTCATACGCTAGAAGAAAATATCTGCAAAAGATATACCTAATAAAGGACTATTATCCAAAATATGCAAAGAATTCTTGAAACTCAACATTAAGAACATAAACAACCTGATTAAAACATGGGCAAAACACCTAAATGGACACCACAGTAAAGAAGGTATATAAATTTCAACTAAGCTTAAGAAAAGATGCTCCATGTCATATATCATTGGAGAAATAAATGCAAATTAAAATAGCAATGAGATATTACATTATTATAATGACCAAAATCCAGAACACTAACAACACTGAACGCTGGTGAAGATGTAGAACAAAACTCTCATTCACTGCTAGTGGGAATGCAAAATGGTACAGTCACTTTGGAAAATAGTTGGTAGCTTCTTACAAAACTAAATATATTCTTCCCGTATAATCCAACAATCAAGTTTTGTGGTATTTACCAAAAAAGGAACACTTAGTTCCACAAATCACCCTGCACATGGGTGCTTATAGCATTTATTCATAACTGCCAAAATATGCAAGCAAACAAGATATCCTTCAGTTGTTGAGGTTCAGTTCCTAAGTCATGTATGACTGCAATCCCATGGACTATGGCATGCCAGGCTCCTCTGTCCTCCACTATCTCGCAGAGTTTGTTCAAATTCATGTCCATTAAGTCAGTGATGCTATCTAACCATCTCATCTTCTATCACCCCCTTCTCCCTTTGCCTTCCATCTTTCCCAATATCAGGGTCTTTTCCAATGAGTTGGCTCTTTGCATCAGGTGGTCAAAGTATTGGAGCTTCAGCAACAGTCCTTCCAATAATATTCAGGATTGATTTTCTTTAGGATTCCCTGGGTTGATTGCCCTGAAATACAAGGGATTCAAGAATCTTCTCCAACACCATAATTTGAAAGCAACAATTCTTTAGTGCTCAGCCTTCTTTACGGACCAACTCTCATATCCATGTATGACTACCGGAAAAACCATAGCCTTCTCTATCCCAACCTGTGTCAGCAAAGTGATATCTCTGCCTTTTAATACACTGTCTAGGTTTGTCACAGCTTTTCTTCCAAGGAGTAAGTGTCTTTTAATTTCATGGCTGCAGTCACTGTCTGTAATGATCTTAGTTTTTTGAATACTGAGTTTCAAGCCAGTTTTTTCACTCTCCTTCTTTACCCTCATTAAGCAGCTCTTTAGTTCCTCTTCACTTTCTGCCATTAATGTGGTACCATCTGTATATCTGAGGTTGCTGATACTTCTCCTAACAATCTTGATTTCAGCTTGTTGATTCTTTCAGCCCATACATCAGTACATCACATAACGTACTCTGGATGGGAGTTAAATAGCAGAATGGCAACTACAGCCTTGTGGTGCTCCTTTTCCAATTTTAAACCAGTCCGTTGTTTCATGTCCGGTTCTCACTGTTGCTCCTTGACCTCCATACAGGATTCTCAGGAGACAGGTAAGGTGGCCTGGTATTCCCAGCTCTTTAAGAATTTTCCATAGTTTGCTGTGATCCATACAAGGGCTTTAGTGTAGTCAATGAAGTAGAAGTAGATGTTTTTCTGGAACTCCCTTGCTTTCTCCATTATCACCAAATGTTGGCAATTGTTCTCTGGTTCCTCTGTCTCTTCGATATCCTTCAGTAGCTGAATGGATAAATAAGCTGTGGTTCACCTGGACAATGGAAATACTATTCATCACTAAAAAGAAGCTATCAAGCCAACAAAGACACAGTGGAACCGTAAATGCATATTATTAAATGAAAGATGTCATTATGAAAAGGTTCAATACTGTAATTCCAAATATATACACTGTAGAGAAGGCAGAACTATGGAGACATGAAAAAAAAACTAAGTGTTTGTTTGGGGAGGAGGAGAATGGGAGTAGAATGAATTAAGAGCTGAAGCACAGAGGATTTTTAGGGCAATGAAATTACTCTGTATGATACTATAATGGTAGATACTTATCATCACATTGTTGTCAAAACCCATAAAATATATAACACCAAAAGTGAACCCTAATATAAACTACGAACTTTGGATTATAATGATATATCAGTGGGGGTTCATCAACTGTAACAAAGGTAGCACTGTATGTGGATTGTTGATAGCAGTGTGACTGCCCATATGTGGGGGCAGGGTATATACAGGAACTATCTGAATTTTATGTTCAATTTTGGTGAGAACCTAAAACTGCTCGAAAACAAAATCAAGACTATTTGAAACAGAAAAAAAATGAACACAGAATAGATATCATTTGCCTCCTGATAGTACCCTAAGAAGGATACAATGTCACCTATGTGATATTCTTACCACTAATAAGATTAATTTGAACCTAACTACAAAGAACCAACCATACAAATCCAAACTGAGGGACAGTCTATAATTTGACTATACAAAATGTCCATATCAGTTTCAGTACAGTTCAGTCGCTCAGTCGTGTCGGACTCTTTGCGACCCCATGAATCACAGCACTCCAGGCCTCCCTGTCCATCACCAACTCCCAGAGTTCACTCAGACTCACGGCCATCGAGTCAGTGATGCCATCCAGCCATCTCATCCTCTGCCGTCCCCTTCTACTCCTGCCCCCAATCCCTCCCAGCATCAGGGTCTTTTCCAATGAGTCAACTCTTCGCATGAAGTGGCCAAAGTATTGGAGTTTCAGCTTCACCATCATTCCTTCCAAAGAAATCCCAGGGCTGATCTCCTTCAGAATGGACTGGTTGGATCTCCCTGCAGTCCAAGGGACTCTCAAGAGTCTTCTCCAACACCACAGTTCANTTTTCCAATGAGTCAACTCTTCGCATGAAGTGGCCAAAGTATTGGAGTTTCAGCTTCACCATCATTCCTTCCAAAGAAATCCCAGGGCTGATCTCCTTCAGAATGGACTGGTTGGATCTCCCTGCAGTCCAAGGGACTCTCAAGAGTCTTCTCCAACACCACAGTTCAAAAGCATCAATTCTTCAGCACTCAGCCTTCTTCACAGTCCAACTCTCACATCCATACATGATTACTGGAAAAACCATAGCCTTGACTAGATGGACCTTTGTTGGTGAAGTAATGTCTCTGCTTTTGAATACGCTATCTAGGTTGGTTATAACTTTTCTTCCAAGGAGTAAGCGTCGTTTAATTTCATGGCTGCAGTCACCATCTGCAGTGATTTTGGAGCCCCAAAAATAAAGTCTGACACTGTTTCCACTGTTTCTCCATCTATTTCCCATGAAGTAATGGGACCGGATGCCATGGTCTTAGTTTTCTGAATGTTGAGCTTTAAGCCAACTTTTCCACTGTCCTCTTTCACTTTCAGCAAGAGGCTTTTTAGCTCCTCTTCACTTTCTGCCATAAGGGTGGTGTCATCTGCATATCTGAGGTTATTAATATTTCTCCCGGAAATCTTGATTCCAGCTTGTGTTTCTTCCAGTCCAGTGTTTCTCATAATGTATTCTGCATAGAAGTTAAAGAAGCAGGGTGACAATATAGAGCCTTGACGTACTCCTTTTCCTATTTGGAACCAGTCTGTTGTTCCATGTCCAGTTCTAAGTGTTGCTTTCTGACCTGGATACAGATTTCTCAAAAGGCAGGTCAGGTGGTCTGGTATTCCCATCTCTCTCAGATTTTTCCACATTTTATTGTGATCCACACAGTCAAAGGCTTTGGCATAGTCAACAAAGCAGATGTTTTTCTGGAACTCTTTTGCTTTTTCCATGATCCAGCAGATGTTGGCAATTTGATCTCTGGTTCCTCTGACTTTTCTAAAACCAGCTTGAACATCTGGGAGTTCACAGTCCACATATTGGGGAAGCCTGGCTTGGAGAATTTTGAGCATCACTTTACTAGCATGGGAGATGAGTGCAATTGTGTGGTAGTTTGAGCATTCTTTGGCATTGCCTTTCTTAGGGATTTGAATGAAAACTGACCTTTTCCATTCCCGTGGCCATTGCTGAGTTTTCCAAATTTGCTGGCATATTGAGTGCAGCACTTTCACAGCATCATCTTTCAGGATTTGAAACAGCTCAACGGGAATTCCATCACCTCCACTAGCTTTGTTTGTAGTGATGCTTTCTAAGGCCCACTTGACTTCACATTCCAAGATGTCTGGCTCTAGATGAGTGATCACAACATAGTGATTATCCGGATCTTTTTTGTACAGTTCATTTGTGTATTCTTGCCACTTCTTAATATCTTCTGCTTCTGTTAAATCCATACCATTTCTGTCCTTTATCGAGCCCATCTTTGCATGAAATGTTCCCTTGGTATCTCTAATTTTCTTGAAGAGATCTCTAGTCTTTCTCATTCTGTTCTTTTCCTCTATTTCTTTGCACTGATCGGTGAAGAAGGCTTTCTTATCTCTTCTTGCTATTCTTTGGAATCTGCATTCAGATGCTTATATCTTTCCTTTTCTCCTTTGCTTTTTGATTCTCTTCTTTTCATAAAACACCAAAAAAGAAAAAATCCCAAACAACCCAAAACCCTAGAGAATTTTTCCTAGATTAAAGAAGACCACATGGGTAACAACTAAGTGCAATAACACACACTGAAGTATTCAGGAACAAAAGTGTTGTGATTGACTTTCAAATGGTTCAATACAGTGAAGGAGAAAGAACAGGGAATAGTGGAGGTGGGGAGAAAAAGAGAAAAAGGATACAAAATGAGACTAAAATAGCCCAACATTTTTTTCAGAACAGAAGGAAACAAAGTGAGTCAAAAGTTTTATATCTAGCCAAGCTATGCATCGTGTAACAAAACTATTAAAAAAATAGCTTTTGGTATGTAATAACCCATATAATATCATAATTATAAGATGTTTTGAAAGCATGAGCTTCATCTATGACTTCAGAGATGTTGGTGAAAAGGCTGGAGGCAAATAAAAAGCATTAAATGAATTTAAAAAGATAGTTTATAATGCTGAAGGCCACAATTCCCAATGAAGCAATGTGCTATGGATCATAGCAGCCATCTTTACAAAGCAGAAACTCCATGAAATGCATGGAGAAACAGACACAACTAAAACAGGGAACTTTAAACACATCACTGAGGTATTCTCATTTTTTGCTGGTGGAATTAAATGGTATAACTTCTATGGAGCGTGATGTGGCAATATCCAACAAAATCACATATGTATTTACTCTTTTACTCTGCAATTCCACATCTACAAAGATATAACGTCAAAAATACAAAGTGAATATACACAAGGTTATTCATTACAGCACTATTTGTAAGAGAAAAAGCTTGTAAGTAACATAAGATGGGTAAGTTATCTATATACTGGTGATGGTCAATCTATGTGTCAACTTGTCTGGACTACAAGGTGTCTATTCAGTCAGTCAGTCAGTTTAGTCGCTCAGTAAATATCTGTCAAACATTCTGGGTGTTTCTGCAAGGAAGTTTCTAATAAGACTAACATTAAATAGGTAGACTGAGTAAAGAAGATTTGTTCTTTTTAATGAGGTTGCTGCTAAGTCGCTTCAGTTGTGTCCGACTCTGTGTGACCCCATAGACGACAGCCCACCAGGCTCCCCCGTCCCTCGGATTCTCCAGGCAACAACACTGGAGTGGGCTGCCATTTCCTTCTCCAGTGCACGCAAGTGAAGTCGCTCAGTCATGTCCGAATCTTCACGATCCCATGGACTGCAGCCCACCAGGCTCCTCGGTCCATGGGATTTTCCAGGCAAGAATACTGGAGTGGGTTGCCATTGCCTTCTCCGGAGGTTAGCTGTATCTAATCACTAAAAAGTCTGCATAAAGAAAAAACATTGAACCTCCCCAGAGTATGAGATTCTTCTTGCCAAACTGCCTTTGGGTTGAAACACTGAATTTTTCCTGCCTTCAGACTCAAACTGAAACAGCAGCTCTTCCTGGATCTCAAGCCTGCTGGCCTTAGAATTGGAATTATATCACTGGTTTGGTTCTCTTAGGTCTCTGGCATGTCAACTCATCCTGCAGATCTTGGGACTTGTCAGCCTTCACAAACATGAGCCGATTCTCTGGAGAATCCTAAATACAATATCAAGTAGAGTGATCTCCGTGACATACTATTAAGTAAAAATGAAAAGTACAAAACAGAGTACATGACATGTACCATTTGCAGAGATAAGACAGGGTGGATCCATGTATACAAATTGTATGAATTTGCTAATTTCTGCAAAAAGGAGAAAAAAGAAACAAAGAAAATGGAAGGGAGCCTCTTCTGAGTATACCTTTTTTGGTAAAGTTTTGACTTTTGAACCATGTAAATGCTTTATATTTCCCCAAGTTAAAAGAAAATAAGAAAAAATCCCCGTAAAACAAAGTGAAACTAACTGCATAGTAAATTGGTAACATAACCATAAACAAAAGAACTATTCAAAGTAACTTTCAAACACAGTATTCTGACTTTTAGTGAGCTATGTTCTAAAGACAAAAGAACTGAAAAGAATCTTAAACTTCACTCAGCTTATTGTTAGAAGTAAAACTGGTACTTAAATTTGGTACCATTTTATGTGAACTATAGAACAAAGCAAACATGTTAATGTTATTCAGAACTAAGTCCTTCAGTGTAACAGAAGAGATAAGATAAAACATAAAACAAAGAAGTTAGGCAAAAAACCTATAATATTACATTTGAATAGAAAATATCAGTTATGAATTTAAGACTGTATATATTTTTTAACTATGTTCACTGAAAAATTCTAGAAGAAAGGATACCCCAGTAGTACATCTTGTGCCCAGATCTTAATTTCTAATTACTATTTTCCACTACAAGAAATTAAGGCTCCTTGATTCTAGGTCTTGACTGGGAAAGTAAAGATTTATCTTGTAATAGGTACCAAGACAGTGATCAAAGGTAATGTCAATACACAGAAGCCAGCTTTGAAGAGGCTCCCACTGGCTAAATATGGATTAATTTAAACATACACATTCACAGACAAATCAAAGACTGATGGCAAAAGCAAATAAATAACAATCCAGGAGGCTACAATAATATTCCAAAAACAAACAAAATCCACCCAAAACCAAACCAAAAAAAAAGTCACAAAAAACTCACTTGTTACAATTTCAATCAACTATTATTGAAAACTGGTAATAATACAGAAAGAATTACAAGTATATGCTTATTTTTACCTAGCTTTTCTATAATCATTCCCTGTTCATAAAGGAAGGTTTTTTTATTTACAGAAGAATGACTGCTAATAAATGCAAGGAATGATATGATTAAAAAAAATCATTTTGCAACCCCAAATGGAGTAATTTATTTAATAAAATAAACCTGTTACTTAAAAGACTGTTGAGAGACAGGATTGATCCACAGGCCAAAAACGCCAATCTATACATTACTTGCTAATTACAAAAGGAAAACATAAGTTTACAATGGAAGGATCTAGTAGTTACCACATTAACCAAATGGCAAAATTTAGCATCTCTAACTGTGGATTCGGAGAAGGCAATGGAATCCCACCCAGTACTCTTGCCGGGAAAATCCCATGGATGGAGGAGCCTGGTAGGCTGCAGTCCATGGGGTCGCTAAAAGTCGGACACGACTGAGCGACTTCACTTTCACTTTTCACTTTCATGCATTGGAGAAGGAAATGGCAACCCACTCCAGTGTTCTTGCCTGGAGAATCCCAGGGATGGGGGAGCCTGGTGGGCTGCCGTCTATGGGGTCGCACAGAGTCGGACACAACTGAAGCGACTCAGCAGCAGCAGCAGCAGCAACTGTGGAATAACCTGAATAAGAACTTGCTATCGTGATGCAATATGAAGTATGCAGTCTACCTAATAAATATTTTGGCAATAATTTGGAATCCCACTCCAGTACTCTTGCCGGGAAAATCCCATGGATGGAGGAGCCTGGTAGGCTGCAGTCCATGGGGTCGCTAAAAGTCGGACACGACTGAGCGACTTCACTTTCACTTTTCACTTTCATGCATTGGAGAAGGAAATGGCAACCCACTCCAGTGTTCTTGCCTGGAGAATCCCAGGGATGGGGGAGCCTGGTGGGCTGCCGTCTATGGGGTCGCACAGAGTCGGACACAACTGAAGCGACTCAGCAGCAGCAGCAGCAGCAACTGTGGAATAACCTGAATAAGAACTTGCTATCGTGATGCAATATGAAGTATGCAGTCTACCTAATAAATATTTTGGCAATAATCTGAGACCTGAATCAACATTTTAGACTCAACTTTCACTTTAAAAGAAATAAAGGAGATTGAGGAAATAGTTAAATGGCACCATGAGAAAATAATCAAATTCATAACAAAGACATAAAGGTAGTTTTGGATTAGGATACAGACAATCACAAGAGGCCCCTGGTTGTACTATAACTAGGGGCAGGGGGCGGGAAACCTATACAATCTAAAAAATAATGTATTAAAAAGAAACCAAGAGAACTGAGGATGCAAAGAGATCTAATGGAACTAAATTTCAAAAGGTGACAAGCCCTCCTAGGTGAAGGAATCAGAGGCACTTAGGGCATTTGCAGAAAGGGTGGGCGAGTGGTAAAGGATCAAGCCTCTCTGGGTAAATAATATTTAAATATTTACCCCAGTCTCTT
>SJXQ01007902.1:0-31160 GCA_006408695.1 Aepyceros melampus
CGCTGAAGCTCCAGTACTTTGGGCACCTCATACGAAGAGTTGACTCATTGGAAAAGACCCTGATGCTGGGAACGATTGGGGGCAGGAGGAGAAGGGGATGGCAGAAGATGAGATGTCTGGATGGCACCACAGACTCGATGGAAGTGAGTCTGAGTGAACTCCGGGAGATGGTGGTGGACAGGGAAGCCTTGCGTGCTGCGATTCATGGGGTCGCAGAGAGTCGGACACGACAGAGTGACTGAACTGAACTGAACTGAACTGACCCAGTGACTGGCATCTTTTTAAGAGAAAGGAATGAGAGATTGGTACAAAGAAACCCAGGTAAGAAGGCCATTGGAAGATAGATGTGCAGACTGGTGTGATGCAGCCACAAGTCAAGGGATACCAAGGATTGGTTTTAAGCTACCCAGTTTGTTGTACTTTGTTTTGGCAGCCCAAGGAGACTAACTCAGTCAGGAAGCATTGTAGTGGGAGCCTCAGCCAGAATCATGCTGAATCTGTAGATGTGATACGAGAGCTGCTGCTGGTTGCTCATGCTGGTGCCCCTGGCAGTAGTGCCCTCTTCTCTGGTCCAGGATGAATACTCCATTCTCCTTGTTTGCTTGTATTCAAGTTCCACGTAGGATTGTCTGACTGGATAAAGTCTGGGGCACATGTGCTACCCAAGGTGACCAGAGGAGAGAAAATAAGAATCTGGAAATTAGGAAAGTTACACAGTGGGTCTTTCTCAGAGATAAGACAGAACTTCAGATGCTTCATAATGTAAATGAAAGAAGGCAGCTATTTAAAAATGTTGTTCAGTACCCAATTGTATCCAACTCTTTGTGACTCTGGGGACTGTAGCCCACCTCCCTGTCCCTCACCATCTCCTGAAATTTGCCCAAGTTCATGTCCATTGCATCAGTGATGCCATCCAGCCATCTTATCCTCTGACACACTTCTCCTTCTGCCCTCAATCTTTCCAGCCTCAGGGACTTTTCCAATGAGTTGGCTGTTTGCATCAGATAACCAAGATACTGGAGTTTCGGCTTCAGCATCAGTCCTTCCAATGAGTAGTCAAGATTGATTTCCCTTAAGATTGACTAGTTTGATCTCCTTTCTGTGCAAGGGACTCTCAGGAGTCTTCTCCAGCACCACAGTTCAAAGGCATCAATTCTTTTGTGCTCTGCTGTCTTTATGGTCCAGCTCTCACAACTGTGCTTTCCCGGGAGCCAGCACAAGGAGTCCTGCCCGTGGCAAGACTCATGAGGTTAAGGGGTCCAACTGGCAAAGGCGAGTCGGGCCTTAAGGGAGCCTCACTGAATTTTCTCAAACATCTACCCCCAAAACCAGAGTCTGCCTGCTTTATTGTACTGTGCTTTCCACTCTTCTGACATAACAGGGGGCTATTCCCCACCACCTTTTCTGGAAAAAGTTAACTTAAAGCTCCAATTAGTCTCCTGCATATGAAAAGAATGTTTCAGCTTAAACCCCTCTGATGGCTCTCTAACTTGCCTAACAGGTTTAACTACACTTGTGAATTGTTTACTGCCCCCAACCGTGAGAGGAACGAAGCTTAAAGCATCTTAAAGATATAGAGCCTTTTCTAAAAAGCTAAAAATTGTATTGATGATGAGTTTCACTGTTGAGTCAATGACTGCTGCCAGGCCTCCATATTCTTTATCTTTTAGGCACCTGAAGAANCACTTGTGAATTGTTTACTGCCCCCAACCGTGAGAGGAACGAAGCTTAAAGCATCTTAAAGATATAGAGCCTTTTCTAAAAAGCTAAAAATTGTATTGATGATGAGTTTCACTGTTGAGTCAATGACTGCTGCCAGGCCTCCATATTCTTTATCTTTTAGGCACCTGAAGAATATTAATCAATGTAATTGGGATATAGAAAAAGGAATATAGTAGTTTTTGATGTTAGCAACACTAGACTTTTGAGTTAATTTTCTCTTTGTTATAAATCACTGTACTCCTTTTTCTTTGTTATAAATTGTTTGTCCTTGCTATGTAAGAATGTAACTTTATTTAGTGCTTTCTGAGAGTGGCACTAGATTTTGGAAAAGAACAAAACTATTAAGGCAAACAAGTTTTCTGGTTGACAGACTGTTATCAGAAAAGGGCCGTAAAATGCTAATAGGCCTTCTGGCCAGAAGATGATGTAAATCACCTAAGACTTGTGTATACAGCTAGGTATGCAGAGAGAAAGCCTGGTCTCAATAAGAATCAGGGCTGTTGACGCTGCATAATTTTGTATTATCCATTGTTCTCTATGTACAGCCAAAAGTATGAAAAGCTTTCCTGAACAATAAAGGATGGGCCAGTCACTGGAAAGACTGGTTTCCCCCGTGTTGACTTTCTCTCTCTCTTTTTTTCCCTCTCCTTCCCTCTCCTTTTCAGGATGAATTCCCATCTGGGGCATGGAGGCACCATGTCTACTTACTTGCCCTGGCTTCTAAGACCCACGCGAGAGGGAGCCCAAGTTGGGGCACCCTCCGCGATTCAAGTGGTCGCTGGTGGCCTACATAGATGGTGCAAACCTCTTGTCTCGAGGTTTTATTAGCTTTCCGTGTAAACCAAGTTATTCAGCCTCTTTTCTCCACTAATTTTCCTACTACCCTATTCTTTCCTAATCTAATCTTATATTTCTAATTAAATAATTCTTTTCTAAGATGCTGATTCCGTCTCCTCTTCAAATTACCCTAGATCCACTGGGGCTGGACCCTGGCAGTGCATGACCACTGGGAAGACCATAGCCTTGACTACACAGACCTTTGTTGGCAAAGAAATGTCTCTGCTTTTCAACACACTGTCTAGGTTTGGCATAGCTTTCCTACCAAGAAGTAATCACCTTCTGATTTCATGGCTGCAGTTACCATTCACAGTGATTTTAGAGCCCAAGAAATGGAAGCCTGTCACTACTTCCACCTTTACTTCTTCTATTTGCTGTGAAGTAATGGGGCCAGATGCCATGATGTTAGATTTATTGATATTTAGTTTTAAGCCAGCTCTTTCACTCTCTCCTTCACTCTCATCAAGAGACTCCTTAGTTCCTCTTCACTTTCTTCTATTATAGAGTGGTATCATCTGCATATCTGAAGTTGTTGATGTTTCTCTCGCCTATCTTGATTCTAGCTCGAAACTCATCCAGTCCAGCATTTCTCATGATGTGTTCAGCATATAGCTTAAATAAACAGGGTGACAGCAGACAGCCCTGTTGTACTCCTTTCTCAATCTTGAACCAATCAGTTGTTCCACACAGGGTTCTAACTGTTGCTTATTGACCCGTATACAGGTTTCTCAGGAGACAAGTAAGATGGTCTGATATTCCCATGTCTAAATATCAATAACCTCAGATATGCAGATGACACCACCCTTATGGCAGAAAGTGAAGAGGAACTAAAAAGCCTCTTGATGAAAGTGAAAGAGGAGAGTGAAAAAGTTGGCCTAAAGCTCAGCATTCAGAAAACTAAGATCATGGCATCTGGTCCCATCACTTCATGGGAAATAGATGGGGAAACAGTAGAAACAGTGTCAGACTTTGTTTTGGGGGGCTCCAAAATCTCTGCAGATGGTGATTGCAGCCATGAAATGAAAAGACGCTTACTCCTTGGAAGAAAAGTTATGACCAACCTAGATAGCATATTCAAAAGCAGAGATATTACTTTGCCAACAAATGTCCATCTAGTCAAGGCTATGGTTTTTCCAGTGGTCGTGTATGGATATGAGAGTTGGACTGTGAAGAAAGCTGAGCACCGAAGAATTGATGCTTTTGAACTGTGGTGTTGGAGAAGACTCTTGAGAGTCCCTTGGACTGCAAGGAGAGCCAACCAGTCCATCCTAAAGGAGATCAGTCCTGGGTATTCATTGGAAGGACTGATGCTAAAGCTGAAACTCCTATACTTTGGCCACCTGATGCGAAGAGTTGACTCACTGGAAAAAACCCTGATACTGGGAGGGATGGGGGGCAGGAGGAGAAGGGGACAACAGAGGATGAGATTGCTGGATGGCATCACGGACTCGATGGACGTGAGTCTGAGTGACTCCGGGAGTTGGTGATGGACAGGGAGGCCTGGTGTGCTGCGATTCATGATATCACAAAGAGTCAGACATGACTGAGTGACTGAACTGAACTGAACTGAAATGATAAGAGCTTTCCACAGTTTGTTTTGATCCATATAGTCAAAGGCCTTATTGTAGTTGGCAAAACAGAAGTAGATATTTTTTCTGGAATTCCCTTGCTTTCTCTATGATCCAGCAAATGTTGGCAATTTGATCTCTGGTTCCTTTTCTTTTTCTAAACCCAGCTTGGATATCTGGAAGTTCTTGGTTCACATAATGCTGAAGCCTAGCATGCAAGACTTTAAGCATGACCTTACTAGCATGGGAGATGAGTGCAGTTGTCTGATGGTTAGCACATTCTTGTTACTACCCTTCTTGGGAATTGAGATGAGGATTGACCTTTTCCAGTCCTGTGGCCACTGCTAGGTCTTCCAGATTTGCTGACATATTGAATGCAACACCTTGATGGCATCATCCTTTAGGGTTTTGAATAGCTCTACTGGAATTCCATCCCATCCACTAGCTTTATTAACAGCTGTGCTTCGTAAGGCTCATCTGACTTTGCACTCCAGAATGTCTCACTCTGGATGACTGGGCACACCATTGTAGTAATCCGGTTCATTAAGATCTTTTTTGTATAGTTCTTCTGTGTATTCTTTCCATCCCTTCTTGATCTCTTCAGTGTCTACTAATTGTATACCATTTCTGTCCTTTATTGTGTACACATTCTGTCCTTTAAAATGTGTACATTTTAAAATGTAGTAAGTTGCAAATAATAATAATAACACTGAAATTTGTGAATGATTTGCATTTTGACATAAACTGGAGGGACTGCAAGTTTATCTTTTAATTTCCTTTTAGGTTCCTGCTAAAAGTTTGGATATATTGTATATATCTTCATGGCATATACTTTAGAATGTCACATCTGAAAATGCCATTTGCTGGGCATTTCTGCAAAAAACAAGACAGGTGTATGTTGAAGTAGATGTTGTGTCACCACAATCATCTAGTCAAGGCTATGGTTTTTCCAGTGGTCGTGTATGGATATGAGAGTTGGACTGTGAAGAAAGCTGAGCACCGAAGAATTGATGCTTTTGAACTGTGGTGTTGGAGAAGACTCTTGAGAGTCCCTTGGACTGCAAGGAGAGCCAACCAGTCCATCCTAAAGGAGATCAGTCCTGGGTATTCATTGGAAGGACTGATGCTAAAGCTGAAACTCCTATACTTTGGCCACCTGATGCGAAGAGTTGACTCACTGGAAAAAACCCTGATACTGGGAGGGATGGGGGGCAGGAGGAGAAGGGGACAACAGAGGATGAGATTGCTGGATGGCATCACGGACTCGATGGACGTGAGTCTGAGTGAACTCCGGGAGTTGGTGATGGACAGGGAGGCCTGGTGTGCTGCGATTCATGATATCACAAAGAGTCAGACATGACTGAGTGACTGAACTGAACTGAACTGAAATGATAAGAGCTTTCCACAGTTTGTTTTGATCCATATAGTCAAAGGCCTTATTGTAGTTGGCAAACAGAAGTAGATATTTTTTCTGGAATTCCCTTGCTTTCTCTATGATCCAGCAAATGTTGGCAATTTGATCTCTGGTTCCTTTTCTTTTTCTAAACCCAGCTTGGATATCTGGAAGTTCTTGGTTCACATAATGCTGAAGCCTAGCATGCAAGACTTTAAGCATGACCTTACTAGCATGGGAGATGAGTGCAGTTGTCTGATGGTTAGCACATTCTTGTTACTACCCTTCTTGGGAATTGAGATGAGGATTGACCTTTTCCAGTCCTGTGGCCACTGCTAGGTCTTCCAGATTTGCTGACATATTGAATGCAACACCTTGATGGCATCATCCTTTAGGGTTTTGAATAGCTCTACTGGAATTCCATCCCATCCACTAGCTTTATTAACAGCTGTGCTTCGTAAGGCTCATCTGACTTTGCACTCCAGAATGTCTCACTCTGGATGACTGGGCACACCATTGTAGTAATCCGGTTCATTAAGATCTTTTTTGTATAGTTCTTCTGTGTATTCTTTCCATCCCTTCTTGATCTCTTCAGTGTCTACTAATTGTATACCATTTCTGTCCTTTATTGTGTACACATTCTGTCCTTTAAAATGTGTACATTTTAAAATGTAGTAAGTTGCAAATAATAATAATAACACTGAAATTTGTGAATGATTTGCATTTTGACATAAACTGGAGGGACTGCAAGTTTATCTTTTAATTTCCTTTTAGGTTCCTGCTAAAAGTTTGGATATATTGTATATATCTTCATGGCATATACTTTAGAATGTCACATCTGAAAATGCCATTTGCTGGGCATTTCTGCAAAAAACAAGACAGGTGTATGTTGAAGTAGATGTTGTGTCACCACAAATTTGAGCAGATTGTGAAGAAGGCCAGAGGTGCTATACACTGTGGAGGAGTGTAGGCTCTGAAGCAGGCCTCTGAGACTTGAGCCCTGGCTCTCCCACTTACTAGCTGTGTGATTTGACAGTGTTTTAACCTCTTAAAGCTTTGGCTTCCCTGTTTGCCAAATTAGATTATAATACCATTGTAAGGACTAAATGAGTTAAGCCGCAAACACTGCTGGTATATGATAAGAACTAAAGGTTAGCTACTATCTCCTTACCAAGTTCTGAACTTTGGAGAGGTTTTCTTTATCCTTTTGGGGATAGCATTTCTCAGCACAAAATTAAACAAAACCCAAAAACAGTATTCAGATAGCAAAAATACTAGTATTTTGCTTATGCTATCTGCATGAAACTATGTGTCTGGGTGCTTTACCTCTCCAGTCCAGAAGCAAGATCAGTAGATGGTCGCAGGCCTCCAGGGACAGGGACTACAATGTATGCTTTGCAGTTATTAGTTGTTCAGTAAATATTTGCTAAGTGTACTGGGCAAGGCAAGCAAGGTGCTTGGCAGTTGCACTACCCATCCTAGAAAACCTCATTGCCTTCCATATCCCCATTTCTTTCTGAAGGTTTCGTACATTTAGCTTGTCTTACATTGTAGCTGTCATGCGTGCTAAGTTGCTTCAGTCATGTTCAACTCTTTGTGACCCTATGGACTGTAGCCCACCAAGCTCATATAGTGCTGGTATATAATAAGAACTGTCCATGGGACTTCTCAGGCAAGAATACTGGAGTGGGTTGCCATGCCCTCCTCCAGGAGATCTTCCCAACCCAGGGATCTCTTGCAGCTTCTGCACTGGGAGGCAGGTTCTTTACCACTAGCACCACTTGGGAGGCCCTAGTCTGAGTCAAATCCTGATTGTGGAAGTCAATCCATAAATTTCTCTGATCTTTCTTAGAGGAGACTTTGTGCAAACAGAGAGTCTTCCTCAAAGAGGTCTAGTGGATCATGACTAACTGACCCAATCAAAGCCACTTTTGGAATGTACTAATTGGAACTTGTAGAGAGAGCCAGAAGTTGGTAGTGGAAGCAGAGTTCAAGAAGTACACAGAGCAAAACGAGCAAAACCGCGAGTTAGCTGAATCCAGAAACAGATGCTTGAGGGAAAGAGAATTAGTGAATTGCTTTTTGCTGGCAGCAGAAATAAAACAGGCATGCATAATGGCAGGCATACCAGTGCTGTACATGATTATCTCATTTAAAACTTATGGTAACCCAATTAAATAGTTGCCATGCTTATTCTCCATTTTACACGAGGTCACTGAGGCCTAGGGAATTGAGTATCTTGTTAATGGTCGTGAAATTAGAGAAGCTAAGTTGGATTGTTACCTAGGTCCAGCCTGTAAGCAGAAGCAGAGCAGCTGAAGCCACACTGGACAGAGTAATGAACGCCTGCCACTGAGGCCAGTTGTGTCCCAAGTCCTTGTCCAGGCCTGCTTCACTGGGAAGCCCAACTATGAATTCACTTTCACTGACTGTGTGTATAATAAATGCTCCACTGAGGAAGGCAAGAAAGAAACTTGAAAGGCTTTTGTTTGCTAAAGGCTTACTCCTCAAGGTAGGGTTCAGGGACAGCAGATTTGGCATTACTTTGACTTATTAGAAATGCAGTATCCGAGTGCTTCCTCCAGCCCTCCTAAATCAGCCTTCCTTTTAATAATCAACACAATCTCTACATACTTGGTATGCCCATTAAAGATGGAGAAGCACTTCTCTAAAACATTGGTTGTCACATGTAGCTGCACATTGGGAGTTTAAAAAAAATACGGTTGCCTGGGTCTCTAGCCTTGAGTCCTACTGATTTAGTTGGTGTGAGCTGTGGCCTGGACATGGTGGCTTTTGGCTCCTCACATGATTCTAGTGTACAGCAGAAATTGAGAACTCCTGACTCTAAAACCTCTAATCATGGTGTAAATACCTGATATGCAAGGGGCTGAGGCATAATTTGAATGACGACTGTGAAATCATGAGTATCAGTTAAAGTCAATACAGATTTGTTCACCAAATCAGAAGTGACGAGAAATGCTTGAAGCTATAGAAGGATTAATCATAAAATAAAATGAGTGTGATGAAATTAAAATTACTGTGGATGACTACTTCCAACTTTTCCCCTTCTCCTGCACGCTACGGAAGACCTCACTTGCTCATGTGTTTTCCTCTTCCTGCTCTCAGTGAGGGTTCTATCTCTTGAGTGCTTAAATGATGTAGGCTCATGAGGAAAAGGAGGAGAGGTGGAAGGCAGAAGGTAGTGGCCAGAATAGAGTTTTAAGAAGTTTGGTGGTGGGTTTGAAAGAGTGATGTTGGTAAGTGTGGGTTTTGAGAAAACTGGGGAGAGGATTAAAAATATATGGTAAGTAAGTGTGGAAATTTTACTGAGTCTCAGCATTTTTAAGAGATGTAAGGAAAGCACTGAATATCTTTTATAGAAAGTTTTTGTATGGAAATATACATAACACAATTTACCATTTTAATTTTTTAAGTATACTGTTCAGTGGCATTAAGAATATTCACATTGTAGTGCAACCATCACCACTGTCCATTCCCAGAGTTCTTTCATCATCCAAACAGAAACTTGACCCATTAAATAAGAACTCTTCATTCCCACTCCTCCCCCTCCAGCTCCTGGTAACTACTACTATATTTTCTGTCTCCATGAATGATTATTCTTGGTACCTCATACAAGTGGAATCATGCAATATTTGTCCTTTTGTGTCTGGCTTATTTCACATAGCATGTGAATTTCTTTTATAATTTTTTTAACCTCTTAGACTATGCTGTATAAATTATGACTTATTTGGGAACTGAGGCGTGTGTGACTTAGCTTTTTTAGTGCTGCATTAGTGTAGTGCTGCTTTTCTTGATAGGGCTTGAACTTAGATGATTATACTAAGAGGTAAGCCAAGCTAAAAGTAAAAATAGTTTCAGGAAAGGTTGAGATAACCTTGTTGATGACAGAGCATGCAGGCTTTTAAGGAAGACCGATATCTAAGATTGACAGTCTGTGATACTGCTTATAATTGCTTCATCCAGTTTGCTAACAAAGGCGTTTTGGTATTTCTGGTTGAGAGTGGGTCACATGCTCCTTACCTACTCCTGTTTTCAACTTCTTCCCAAACTAAAATGCTGTTTTAACAATTATCACTCCCTCTTTTTGGCTGTGGAGACGTTGGTTGATTTGGCTTGTGTGAACAAGATATGAATGTGATGAGAGCAGGGTGGGGTTTTTTGGTTTTGTTTTTAGAAAAGTATGCTTTAAATCTCATGGGGTAAGCCTTAGAACACATCAGTCATTTCTGAAGTGATCACTTGGGCTTTATCCTACAACTGTTGTAGAACAGGAAGTTAGAGGGACATCACCATTTTCTCTCAGAGTATTTTAGAACATTTATGATCAACCTGTGAGACCTTTACAGGAAATACTCAAAATAAATTGTCATGTACTAGTTATCTGATTTTTCACAGAGATATTGTTGACTCAATTTTTTAAAATTTTGTTAAGTGTGAGTGGTTGTGCTTACCTAGAATTTGAGGAGCGAGCATCTACATGGAAAGCTCTCAATAAATTCTAGTTGCCTGTGTTGATTCTGTACCATGATAATATGTCCTTTGCAGATATCTACACTTCAGGTAGAATATGGAATTTCATTGGCAAAGAAGTCCATAAGTATTGTTATATAATACTTCTTTATTAATAAGATAATAGCATACTGTTGTCTTCAGTTGGCTTCACTAAAAGCAGAGCCTGAGATAGGGCTTCAACTGCTCTTTGGTAAGAATCTGTAAGGTAATGAGAGAGACAGAATAGGAAGGGAAAGGGCCCAATTAAAGATACAGCTTAAGATAAAATCAAGCCTTCTAACTTGATGTTGGAGCATGAGGGGGAACTGCTGGAATATAAATGCTACCACAGAATCATCCCAGGCAGCAGTTCAGGCTTTCATTATGTAGTGGGACCACTTTAGGACTCTAAAACTTTTATGGAAAGCTTGTGGAACCATCAAGAATAGTTATTTGCTATGACATCTGTGTCCACTAACTTTAAAATGGCTATGTAGTAGAGCCTCTTAACCAACTGTTAGTGATGAATCAAGCCAAAATTACTTCACAATGGAAAACAAAACATTTATTTGTTCATGAATTTAACTTCTATTTCTTAAACATCTGTTAGATGCATAGAAATGTACTAGGCACAAAAATCATGGTCAAAACAATAATATCAATGGAGATTTCTTAATTACTTAAAGAATAGCTTGTTGAAACAGGACAGCAATAACCATTTCTTCTAGGACTTTCAATCAAGTACCTAGGCTGATAAAGGTAAAGTGGTGTTTAAACTGTATTTTTGAAAAAGGATGCTACAACTTGTTTAAATTAGTTCTTTACATGACTAGTTAAACTTGGAAAGTTGAAATATTAGCAGCAAAAGTGGTACCCTGTTTCTGCTTCAAGCGATTGCACATGAAAATCAGGGTAAATTTGTGGTAGCTGAGGTAGGGCTTTGGAAATCAGTAAATTTAAAATGCGCTCTTTGAAATTAATCTAGAAATCAGTGTTTTTTTTTAATATAAAAACATGTAACTCCAATATCTATTGAACAATAAGTACTTTTAGATACAGTAATAAAGGGTTCTTATGGAGTAGGCAAAGAACTAAATATTTTCATTTTGACTCAAGTTCTTGCCCTTACATATATTTGGTGAGCTCAACCAGACATATGAAAACAAAAGGAGAAAAAAATCCACAAATTTCCTCTAACCTTCTTACTGTATGTATGTGGTGTGCTGTGCTCAGTTCTGTCCGACTCTTTGTGACCCCATGGATTGTAGCCTGCCAGGCACCTCTGTCCATGGAATTTTCTAGGCAAGAGTACTGGAGTAGGTTGCCATTTCCTACTCCAGGGGATCTTCCTGACCCAAGGATCAAAGCTATGTCTCTTGCATCTCCTGCATTGGCAGACAGCTTTACTATTGCGCCACCTGGAAACCTTATTACTAAGCCCATGTTATGCTGTGTTGTGCTTAGTCACTTAATCGCGTCCGACTCTTTGAGACCCGATGGACTGTATCCTGCCAGGCTCCTCTGTCCAGGGGGATTCTCCAGGCAAGAATTACTGGAGTGGGTTGCCATGCCTTCCTCCAGGGATTGAACCCAGGTCTCCTGCATTGCAGGCAGATTCTTTACCAGCTGAACTACCAGGGATGCCCTACTAAGCCCATGTTTGGGAATAATAATTGGTTACTTCATACAGTGAGCTGGAAAACATGTGTCTTGTCATGGTTCTTCTTTCATAAGCGGCAGAGATGAACTTTGAATAGCTTAAGCAGAGGGAGAGTTTACTGGAAGAATATATAACAGTTCTTAGAATAGAAGAGAAAACTTAGGCACCTGGCTTGGAAAGGACAGGAATCATTATGACAGAATCCGAGGATCCAGGTAACAAAAATGGATGGTCTATTTTCAGAACGTGTCTGCTGCGTTGAATCCACTTCTGGCATTTTTTAGTCTATGACATTTTACTTAAAGCCCAAATCTCATTTATCTCATTTCATTTGAGTGTAAAATTCTTCTAGTTTTCTTATAAGTTTAATTTTCCATTTTCATCCTCCTGATAGAAGGGCCAGCAGAGTCCTTTGTGTTTCCATGTCTCCTTTAAAGGATATTTTTCTCCTTTTTACCCTGGTATATATTCCTAGGCTTAATATTGGTTCAAATACAGGTGTACTTACATTTAAAAGCAGATATGAGGAAATGACTACACTACCAAAGCTCAGCTAACAAGAGCTAAAGTTAGAAAAAACACGTTTTCTTTTTGTTATTCCTGCACAAACCATACTACTAGTCTTCATTATCAGAGCATTATTGAAATACCTTTACTGTTTATTTGTTCATTCACTCATTCATTTTTATTTATTCACCAAACAGATATTAGCTACCTACATTTGTCATGCCTTATTTTTTTTTCCCCTAGGTCCTCCCTGATAGCTCAGTTGGTAAAGAATCCACCTGCAATGCAGGAGACCCTGGTTAGATTCCTGGATCAGGAAGATCCACTGAAGAAGGGATAGACTACCCACTCCAGTATTCTTGGGCTTCCCTTGGGAATCAGCTGGTAAAGAATCTGCCTGCAATTTGGGAGACCTGGGTTTGATCCCTGGGTTGGGAAGATCCCCTGGAAAAGGGAAAGGCTACCCACTCCAGTATTCTGGCCTGGAGAATTCCATGGACTGTACAGTCCATGGGGTCGCAAACAGTTGAACAAACTGAGTGACTTTCACTTTCAGAGTTTGTTTGGCTTTTAAATGGGCTTAGGAAAAAGGAGAGTAAGAGGAAGGTTTCAGTGAGATTAGCACAAGCTGGTCAGAGAGGACCAGAAAGAAATTTGTGATGTAGTTTCTCACTTTTGTGTCTGTATCACTGACATAGTCTAAATGTCCAAATCCTGAAGCTATTGTTCCTGCTGCAGAAGCAACCTACCTGGCATCAGAGTTTTCCCATCCTCTACTTACCTAGGCAAAGAAGGAGCTTAGAGGATAAATACTTAAGTGTTCCTGAAGGGCATGGGACTCAGGGCTCCCAGGTAAGGGTGGAGCTGGTAGGGTTGTTGTCTTATAGAAGCATAAATAGCAGTCCTACAACTGACTTTTTCTCTGCTCTACTGCTTGTATTCCCATTATGTCAGGTGATCTAATAACTATGATACCTTTTCTTCTTCAAGTCTAGGGTCTGATAGTGCATTTGGCTGTCATGTCTCTTTAGTTTTACTTAATCTGTAACAAAGAATGCTCAAACTACCACACAATTGCAGTCATCTCACACGCTGGTAAAGTGATGCTCAAAATTCTCCAAGCCAGGCTTCAGCAATATGCGAACTGTGAACTTTCAGATGTTCAAGCTGGTTTTAGAAAAGGCAGAGGAACCAGAGATCAAATTGCCAACATCCACTGGATCATGGAAAAAGCAAGAGAGTTCCAGAAAAACATCTATTTCTGCTTTATTGACTATGCCAAAGCCTTTGACTGTGTGGATCACAGTAAACTGTGGAAAATTCTGAAAGAGATGGGAATACCAGACCATCTGACCTGCCTCTTGAGAAGCCTGTATGCAGGTCAGGAAGCAACAGTTAGAACTGGGCATGGAACAACAGACTGGTTCCAAATAGGAAAAGGAGTATGTCAAGGCTGTATATTGTCACCCTGCTTATTTAACTTATATGCAGAGTACATCATGAGAAGTGTTGGGCTGGAGGAAGCACAAGCTGGAATCAAGATTGCCAGGAGAAAATCAATAATCTCAGATATGCAGATGACACCACCCTTATGGCAGAAAGTGAGGAGGAACTAAAGAGCCTCTTGATGAAAGTGAAAGAGGAGAGTAAAAAAGTTGGCTTGAAGCTCAGCATTCAGAAAACGAAGATCATGGCATCTGGTCCCATCACTTCATGGGAAATAGACGGGGAAACAGTGGAAACAGTGTTAGACTTTATTTTTTGGGGGCTCCAAAATCACTGCAGATGGTGATTGCAGCTATGAAATTAAAAGATGCTTACTCCTTGCAAGGAAAGTTATGACCAACCTAGATAGCATATTCAAAAGCAGAGACATTACTTTGCCAACAAAGGTCCATCTAGTCAAGGCTATGGTTTTTCCAGTGGTCATGTATGGATGTAAGTTGGACTATAAAGAAAGCTGAGCACCGAAGAATTGATGCTTTTGAACTGTGGTGTTGGAGAAGACTCTTGAGAGTCCCTTGGACTGCAAGGAGATCCAACCAGTCCATGCTAAAGGAGATCAGTCCTGGGTGTTCATTGGAAGGACTGATGCTGAAGCTCAAACTCCAATATTTTGACCACCTCATGCGAAGAGTTGACTCACTGGAAAAGACCCTGATACTGGGAGGGATTGGGGGCAGGAGGAGAAGGGGACAACAGAGGATGAGATGGCTGGATGGCATCACCGACTCAATGGACATGAGTTTGGGTAAACTCCGAGAGTTGGTCATGGACAGGGAGGCCTGGCGTGCTGCGGTTCATAGGGTTGCAGAGTCGGACATGACTGAGCGACCAAACTGAATTGAATCTGTAACATTTCCACAGTCTTTCTGTCTTTTACATTAGCACTTTTGAAGAATATAGCCCTCACTACACCTCCTCCCCTGTCCTTTTTTTCCCCTCTCTGGCTGTGCTGTGCAGTTTGTGGGATCTTGCAATAGAAACTCAGAATCTTAACCACTGGACTGCCAGGGAGTTACTGAACCCTGGCCTTTTTAAAAATAGAATAGTCCTCATTTTAGGTGTGTCTGACATTCCTTATGATTAGATTGAAGTGATACATTCTAAGCCAGAGTACTACATAGGTGATACTGTGTCCTTCTCAGAGTACCATGTCTGTTCCCATTGGTAATGTTAATTTCAATGACTTGCTCAAGGTGTTTTCCAAATTTTCCATTATATAATTAGTGTTTGTCTCCTCACGCTTGCATCTAGTAAGAACAATCCATGAGGAGACACTTTAAGATGATGCAAACATTCTGATCCTCATCAAAATTTTCTCTAGGTGTAGCATCCATTGATGAATCTTGTCTGATCTAATCTTCATTATCATGGTTGCAAAAGAATGGTCCTCCAGGTCTAATACTACTTCCCCACCCACCAGTAAGCCATTGAATTTCATTACAGCTGAGGATTCCCTTTTCCCCTCTTTTAATTTTTATTTACTGTCCATTTATTATTGATATGGGCTTGTGCGTTCCCATTTTTTAGTGGTTTATAATTGATTGCTGTACTTCTTTTGATACTCAAATTCATATATTTTTGCTTATGTAAATTACTAGGCAAATGTAGCTTTAGGCAGTTTACTAACATCCAGTTGGGTTATAGCCACTTAGCCCCTTCTAAAGTATAGAAATTTGGGAGCCACTGCTGTGTGTATGTGGCATACTTATATGTGCTTAGATATGAACAGACAATAGCACACAAAAAACTGATAGCAGGGCCTATTTTGAGAGGAGACTGGGGGAGGGGGACCAGGGTTTGAGGTTGGAGAGACATTTTCACTTTTGTAATATTTGAATTTTTTTTAAAAAATCAGGGACATGTAACAAATTATCAGTTCTTTTAAAATGTTTATTTTCTTGTGGAATCATTATCAGCAAAACCAGATCAATTTGGTTCTGCCACTGGAGAGCACATTTTGTTTCCCCCATTACTAAATTTCCTAGCTTTATGTGAAAGGTTTCTAGGCACACAGTCTTCACTGCCTATTGTAGAATTGTTAGTGGGGGGTCTGTCTTTGAAAGCAAGCTTTGAGTACCAGCACTGCAGACTTTACCCCTGGCCCTCAGTTCTCAGACTCAAGAGTGTGATTCTACTGCCAGTGTTAATGCAGTGTAACTGTCATGGCAGTGGAGTGCTGCTTCCACTCTAACCTTCTTTCTAGAAAGGTTTACAAGCTGGTAGAGGGGAGACTGTATGCGAAGTTGTTAGATCAAGTGCTCATTTCAAGCTAATTTCTCAATCATTTGGCTGCATGTGTCCTAGGTAAGTAATGATGGCTGGATTTGTTCATGGCAGTGCTTTGGAATCTTAATTCTCAGGGTGTCTGCTATTGAGTAACTGTCCTTTCCACATTTTAGATAATTGAGACCATTTTTTTTTTTCTATAAATCTACACACAATATATCCTAAAGTTTCTTCCTCACTTAAAATAAACCAGTGCATTCAAGACACTCAATCTCATTGTGGTAAGAAATCTCTGAACCTTGCAAAGCTCTGGATGCTCTGGCTCAGCGCAGAGAACTTTGTAATACACAACCCAGAGGAAAGCTCCATCGGCCCCCTCACAAGCAGACTTGTGTAATTACTCCTCCATTAAGCCTGCATGCAGACCACACTGAACTCAACCATAGTCATCCTTCTTGAAAAAAAAATAAAATAAAGTGGCCTTATTATAAACATGGGCAAGCTGGATTTTTTTGAGGGGCTTTTGCATTTTGGAGCCTTGTGGTTTTCTTCATCTATTTGATAATCATTAACATGCGCAGCAGTTAACCTTCCAGCAATGTGAAACTTTATATCTGAGCTTTGCAGCATCTGTCTTGAAACACAGACTGAGGTTTGCTGAGGCTGTTTTTATAATCACTGGTGGTAAAAATCAGGAAGATGCAAAATGGGCGTGTATTGAAGTGTAGTTCATCCAACATTCTAGACCTTAAATTAGAGTGATGAGCATAAACACTGCAAACAGAGTTTTTTTTTTTTTTTTCCCCAACTAAATTGCAATTATATTTTAAATTACCTACAATTACCAGAAACCATCTCAAAGCTAGAAATTAACTTCTTAGGCACTGGTCCAGCAGATCAGCTGTTAAATAGACCATCTTGTGTAGCTGACCTCCCACTCTAGTTTCACTCACACACAGCCTCACATAAACCAAGCAAGGCAGAGCCCCAGGGCGGAGCACAAGTTTCACAGTCACGTGATAGGCGTGACAGCCCAACAGGATTGTGCAGCCATATTTTTACAACTTCCTAAATTACGGTTTCATCCAGGTTCGTGGCGTTTTGCTGAAATACTATGCTTGTTTTCTTTTTGCAAGCAAGTGACCATTTTATTTTAGATTTTAGTTGAATTATTTTATGCAGCAGGTTTTGTCATCTGAAATTTAGGAGCCACTAGGACTATTCCTGACTGGTCACTGTGTGACCTTGGTTAAAGTTCTTATCTTTTAGGCCTCAGAATGGTAAGAATGTTAAGGGATGAGCAGTTGGGAAAGTGCCAGGTGGCCTTCCTTCAGAGCACCTGCCAAGTGGCCTACTTATAGGGGTAGATTCTTCTCCATCTTTTAGTCAGTCTGCTCCCTGGTCCTGTGTTGCCACCTTCCTTTCAATGAGAGAATGGGGATACTTCCTGGCTAGTATATAACTCAGGAGACGACAATGGCACTCCACTCCAGTACTCTTGCCTGGAAAATCCCATGGACAGAGGAGCCTGGTAGGCTGCAGTCCACGGGGTCACAAAGAGTCAGACACTTACTGAATGACTTCACTTTCACTTTTTACTTCCATGCATTAGAGAAGGAAATGGCAACCCACTCCAGTGTCCTTGCCTGGAGAACCCCAGGGATGGGGGAGTCTGGTGGGCTGCCGTCTATGGGGTCACACAGAGTCGGACACAACTGAAGCGACTTAGCAGCAGCAGTATATGACTCAGCACATAGTTGAGTTGAATTCAGCATGGTAGAGTACTTTAAAATGTTGAAATTTATACTTAGTACATTTCAGAATGGATGAACTAGTTTAAACCTCATGGCCTCTTGTTTCTCCAGGAACCCATGATCCTCTTTTTCTTTAATCCAGTTTCTTGTCTTGAATCACTCCCCTAACTGTCCCCAAAGTGATTTTTCTGAAATGTAGAGCAATGCCAATTTCCTTCTTAAAATTTTTCCAATTTTCCATTTTCCAAGAGCCATCCTGATTAGATCCCTGACAACTTCTCTGCTTCACACTTCACTTCCACAGTATGAAATTATTTCCAGTTCTCTCCCATACACCACTCTTGTATTCATGTAAAACACTTCGTTTTGTACTGTCGATTTTTTCTGGCTTGCTCTCCCTATCGCCTCTCCACTTGGCTAAATCTTACAGTGGTGTTTAAGACTCTTTAGACCATACTTGGACTGAATGTTTGTGTCCCCTCAAAATTCATATTATGGGCTTCCTCGCTGGCTCTGTGGTAAGCTATCTGCCTGCAATGCAGGAGACTCAAGTTCAATCCCTGGGTCAGGAAGATTTTCTGGAGTAGGAAATGGCAACCCACTTCAGTATTATTACCTGGAGAATTCCATGGACAGAGAAGCCTGGTAGGCTACAGTCCATGAGGTCACAGAGTCAGATACAACTGAGCATGCATGGCAAAATTCATATATTGAAATCTTAACCCTCAATGTCATGGTATCAGCAGGTACCTTTGGGAGGTGATCAGGTCATAGGCAGAGCCTGCATGAACCAGATTAGTGCCCTTAAAAAGAGGCCCCAGAAAGATCACTTGTCCTGCCTGCCATGTGAAGTTGCAGTGAGAAGACAGCTATCAGTGAGGAGGCAGACTTGCACCAGACACCAGATCTTCCAGTGCCATCCATCTTGGACTTCCTCGTTTCCAGAATTGGAAAAAATCAGTTTCTATTGTTTATAAGCTCCCCAGTTTATGGTATTTTGTTATAACTGCCCAAACTAAGACAGACCATATTCCCCAGAAAGCCTCTCTGAAAGTCCCTACAGTCTGGTAGATAATGCTTTTTAATTTATTCACTTAATTAATATAAAGTTGAATGCCTATTATGTACTCAGTGTTATTAACTAATGAGGGTCATTTTCCTCTATGAGTTGCTCTGCTCCCTCTACGCATTAGGGAAGAGAGGAGAGTGTCCAAAGAGAGTGAGTTAGAGTTTCTGGTGCACATTACAGAGAGGGCCAGATGGATGACCTTTAGGGCATGTTTGGTAGGCCTTATCTGAGAGCTGCAGAAGGGTGATGTAGAACAAATAACTACAATCATTTCTCTCAACTATGAACTCTATAAAGTTGAACTTGAGCCTAAAGTAAAAGATTTTTATTGGACTAATAGTAAGTTTGTTAATAATGTGCTAGACCTTATACTATTAAATTATACTATTATACTATTAATGCACCCTTCCTTATACTATTAATGATGTAATATTGGAGTTACATTAAAATAGTATGATTAGGGGATAAACCAGAAAGAGGATTTGTTTTGATTATTCTGTGCCCTATAAGTCATATCAGTGACTTGATTAAGTAATGCTTCTTTAACCCATCTTCTGGGGATTTTTGAGAGAGAGACAAATTGGTATAGAATTAAAAGGTGACAAATAGATGGGCTAAGATATCTGCAGTCCCATTATATTAATAGGAATGCTTTCAGCATCAAGAGAAAACCAAAGTGACAAACTATTTTACTCATATAACAAGCATTCTGGAGGTAAACAGCTGTTGGTGACTGGTAACAGTGTGAAAAATACAAAGCCAGCGTTTCTCCAATTTTATTGGCCATTTTCTTGTGCTTTGCAAGATGGTTGCCATAGCTCTAGACATGAGTCTATATCCAAAACAGGAAGAGGGTGGCAGAAGGAAATGTGTGACAGTGTCATTTCTCCTTTATATCAGGAAAGCAAGGATTTGCCAGAACTCCTGGAGACTTTTTCTTACACCTCACTGGGGCTGAAACTGCCTTAATGGCAGACCCTAGCTTCAGGAGAGCAGGAAAGCAAATATATGGCTTTGCTAGTCTCTATAATGCAACATGCCAAGTAAGGTAGATTTGAGAACAGGAGATGGGCTAACCAACCAATGGCTTCTGCCACATGTATCCTGTTAATTCTCTTAAAATGCTCATCAGCTTCACTACCATTTATCAATGTCTTGGTCTTTAGGACTCTTTTAAAGTAAAGGTGGCAGAAATATGAAGTTATACATTGTTTATAAGTTTCCTCAGTTACTACAGCAATGTGCCTGCATCTTCAACAGCCCATTTCATGCCTGAGGAAGAAGCATTTGCCTATGGTGCCAGGGAAACTTTTTGAATCCAGTTGTTTGGATAGTTTTGAAAAAAGTGCAAACAAAAATGTCTATCCTTGGTTTAATTTTTCACTCTTGTTTATCCATGGGTGCTTCTAAGAGCTTTTGCAAGTAAACCTTCCAAATCTTAAACTAAGCGTGGTAGGCAAACTATCTCACAGTTTACAACTGATCAAGAAGAATAACAATCCATTAATTCTGCTGAGGTAACCTCAGGAAAGGGGGCATGTGGAGTAAACCAGGGGAATTCTAGCAAGTGTGAAGGTTTAAAACCATACTGTATTCTCCCTGTGGTGGTATGTCCACAGACACCTCTCTGCTTTAGGAACACATGTGGCAGGATATGCTCTGATACAGTTGGCCTAAGGGCAGTACAGAGGAGTGTTTAAGATGTAAGCTCTGGAGCCAGTCTGTCTAGGCTCGAGTCCTGCTTCTACAACTTACTAGCTGTGTGACCTCGGACATGTTACATAAACTCTCTGTGCCTCTAAAGCGGACAGTAATAGTACTCAGCTAATGTATGTAAATATATATGTGAAGCATTAAGAAAATTTCCCATCACATTGTCCACAACAAGTGGTACCTGTTAGCTTTTGTCATTGTATAGTGCTTATATAATGGTAATGTCCACCAGGCCAAGTAGATTCTTTGCTTCTTCACCTTTCCCTTTTTGCTGCTGTGCATCCTTTTGGACATTTACCTAGTATAGAGGAAGCACTCGTAGATATTCATTAATGTTTAAGTGCCTCAGAAGTAGTAGTACTTCATCACTCTGTGTACACTGTGCTATGCAATATGTATTATTATCACAATTTCACAGAAAGAAAAGGAAGTTGAGCAGAAGGTGTCCAAGCCACACAGCTAGTAAACTTGTTGGAGTTGGAATTAGAACACACATGAAATTAAAAGACACTTACTCCTTGGAAGAAAAGTTATGAGCAACCTAAACAGCATATTCAAAAGCAGAAACATTACTTTGCCTACTAAGGTCCGTCTAGTCAAGGCTATGGTTTTTCCAGTAGTCATGTATGGATGTGAGAGTTAGACTGTAAAGAAGGCTGAGCGCTGAAGAATTGATGCTTTTGAACTGTGGTGTTGGAGAAGACTCTTGAGAGTCCCTTGGACTGCAAGGAGATCCAACCAGTCCATTCTAAAGGAGATCAGCCCTGGGATTTCTTTGGAAGGAATGATGCTGAAGCTGAAACTCCAGTACTTTGGCCACCTCATGAGAAGAGTTGACTCATTGGAAAAGACTGATGCTGGGAGGGATTGGGGGCAGGAGGAGAAGGGGACGACAGAGGATGAGATGGCTGGGTGGCATCACTGACTCGATGGGCATGAGTCTGAGTGAACTCTGGGAGTTGGTGATGGACAGGGAGGCCTGGCGTGCTGCGATTCATGGGGTCGCAAAGAGTCGGACACGACTGAGCGACTGAACTTATTGAACTGACTGATTTTGGATTCCAAGACCTGTACTTACTCCCTTTGTGGCATTATTGAATTGAGTTATAAAACTTAATTAACTTTTTATGTGCATATCTTTTTCTCTGCATGTAATTTTCTCATGCCCTGTGGGAAAGATTTGAGCCATAGGCATCTTTTAGGACATCTGCACAGCTCACAATCATCTTTCTCTTTCTAAAAACCATTTCAGAATCCGAATAAGGGAGGCCCCACTCTTTCAGAATACAAAACCCTTCTTTCCTAAGAGCACCCCATTCCATATGAGTGTCATAGGCCTGACTATAGGCTTCCCAGAAGAGGCAGCATCACCTAGGTTATCCCAGTATATCAGATAACCCATCCCATAAACTACCTTAATTGGTACAGGAACTGTACATGATCAACTCAGATCAGTAAATCATCTTTCTTGGGACTTTTTCCTGGAGTTATTTGGGAAAACAAAACAAAATGTATTTCTTTCTCTTTTGGGGTTATTAAGCTTATATAGAATTGGAGTCTTCAGCTTCCAGCTGTCATTCTGTTGGTGGAGAGGACCTGTTGAAGAATTAGAGTGTAAGGGCCTGATATTGTCACTTATGATCCTTGAACCAGATGTACCTGAGGCCAGATGAATCTCCTAACCTATTTATGAGAGTTAACAAATTCCCTTAATTTGCTTACATTTTTTTGAGTTAGATTAATGCCACCTGCAGTAAAGAATCTTTATTAATATGCTTATTCCCCTTCCTTATCCATGGGTGTGAAAATCTTTTTTTAATTCAGAAACTTTGTATTAAGGATTTTACTTTAAATTGACACACATGTCAGATAAGCATGAGGTAAATGATTGTATTTGCATGGAATCAAATCCAGAAGAATTAGAAATCTTCACTCATCCTGAAGATTTTGCTTGGGTATTCCTTCCTTAGCTGTCATCATACAGGTACAGTTGATACATAGATGATGTATCCCCAGGACAGCAGTATGACAGAATACAAAGCTGGATATATCTGGTCCAGTGTGTGGCAACTCACTGGCTTCATGGTAAGAAGACAACAAAAGTTCAAAGCATGGGAATAAGATGCAGGCTCTAGAGTAATCTCTGGAGTGGTTAAAAAAAAAGAAAATCTCTTTTGAGCTTTTCTTTTTCCAATTTTCCATCCTTTCTATTTATGAGACTTCATAATTTGGGATTTCGCTCATGCTTAGAGAATGGGACATTCAAAAAACAGAAAAGAAAAGATAGGGAATGATGCTTTTGTTATTATTGTCATTATTAAGGTGAAAGCAATAAATTTCAATTGTAAATCAATCCTGTCAGAATCAGGGGTGAATTCGAATCTTAATAGGCAGTGAGGAGAACTGTTGGCCAGATCATTTGTAGAACAATAGAAATATAGAATATTTAAAGAGGAAGAGACCTAAGCAATTCAATGTTTTCATTTATGAAAGAAAAAGCTGAAACGTAGACGGTTAATCCACTTGTTCAAAGTCACAGAAACAAGCCTGTCATTCAGAACTCCCTGGTTTCATCTGTTGTTCTTTCACTGGATCGTGTTACCTTTTTTCTGAGTCTAAAATTGTCAGGCTGGGTCAAAACTAGATGTAATGTTCACAATTCATTTGCCTCATGGAGAGGAAGGCAGTCAATGAATGAGCAGTTTCACTAATTCAGCACTAAATGCAACTGCATTGAAGCAGCAAAAGAAAAGAAGCAGACAGCACTGGACGTAACCTCATCCTTGACTGAACTGCAGCTTCTCCATCCGTGATTCGAAGTCCAAGTGTCTCCAGCCTTTCAAACTTGTTATCCTTGCTTTTTTCAGTGTTGAAGAAAATTTATGGAAGCTTCCTCCCAACTCTTCCACGCTAAATACATACAGATAGAGATTCCCTCTTACATTGAAGCTCTTATAGAAATAACTACACCAAAAAACTAATTTGTGGAATATTTGCAAGTAAATGGATTATTGACAATTCACAAAGCAATTCATATTTATACCTTGAGGGTTTTTTTGTTGTTGTTGTTGTTAACTCCTTGCATTCCTCAGAGAGATATATGACTGGTAGAGCAATGAATTATTTCATTCCAAATATGTAGAATCATGGAATTTGGGGTGAGAAGGTTATTTAGAAACTGCCTGCTTCAATATTTATTGATGAAGAATCCAAGACCTACGGATATTAATTGACTGTATGTACCCTTGGGCAAGGAGCTGTTATGAATCCTTCCATAATGTCATCGGAAATTAACTTTTTCTGGAAAAATCTGAATTTTCAGGGAAAATTGAAATTTGATAGCAGATAATAAAATATATCAAAATATTTTATACATTAACATTAGTTTGAATATGTAAATTAGATGAAAATATTGTTCATTTGAATGCTTAGTTAAGCTAAAATATATTTTCTTATCTTTCCACTTCCCTTAACAACCACACTACAAAAAGTCACAGTAAGCATTCTACAGCATATCCCCTCTATGTTTAATATTTTACAATCTGATATTAGGGGAATACAAACAACAGAGTCCCCAGTTGGCGCTAGTGGTAAAGAACCTGCCTGCCAATGCAAGAGACATAAAAGATGGGAGTTTGATCCCTAGGTTGGGAAGATCCCCTGGAGGAGGGCATGGCAACCAGTTCCAGTATTTTTGCCTGGAGAACCCCATGGACAGATGAATCTGGTGGGCTACAGCTCATAGGGTCACAAAAAGTCAGACACAAGTTAGCACTAAGTGAAACAACTTAGCATGCATGCCTACACACACTCATATTCTCGTAAAATGTTTTAATATGCACTTAACCTTAAGAAGCAGAGACATTACTTTTCTGATAAAGGTTTGTATAGTCAAAACTATGGTTTTTCCATTAGCCATGTATGGATGTGAGAGTTGGACCATAAAGAAGGCTGAGCACTGAAGAACTGATGCTTTTGAACTGTGGTGTTGGAGAAGACTCTTGAGAATCCCTTGGAATGCAAAGTGATCAAACCAGTCAATCCTAAAGGAAATCAACCCTGAATATTCATCAGAAGGACTGATGCTGAAGTTGAATCTCCAATACCTTGGCCACCTGATGTGAAGAGCTGACTCACTGGAAAAGACCATTATGCTGAGAAAGATTGAGCGCAGGAGGAGAAGGAGTTGAAAGAGGATGAGATGGTTGGATGGTATCACTGACTCAATGGATATCAGTTTGAACAAGCTATAGGAGATGGTAAAAGACAGGGAAGCCTGGCTTTCTGCAGTCCAAGCGGTCACAAAAAGTTGGACACCACTGAGCAACTGAACAATAAACCTTAAAATGTTGTGTGTGTGTAATAAAACATTTGGTCTGGTAGTCCCCCATAGTGACACATGAAGAATTCCAGAACAATCTGAATACCTCCTCAGAATCTTTGTGATCTGATTGGTGAAATTAATGAACATGAAGAGCTCATAGCAAAAGTAATCTCCAGTTGCAGCAAGCACACTGGGTCACCAAGCCCAGTAGTAAAGATAAAAAAGGACTCTTTCCTGCTGTGCCTCACAAGGGCAGGCATCTCTTGAATGGGAGAAGAACAATTAGAAAATACAGTAAGTATCTTAATCCAAGGAAAGCCAAATAGAGGAAACAGGTGTTCATTACCTAATTCTGTATTATCCATTCTTTCAGGTGAAAAAGAAAGTTAGACTTGTAGGTACTTGCAAGCCTTATGTGTCTCAGGTTATTGTCTCCCAAACCACAGGGAGGGGAGTCTCAGACACAAGTAAGTAGTTACCCCAGAAGATTCTAGCTGCTCCAACCCTAGGTCTAGACCTGTTTTGTTTGTTTGTTTATTTTTTAAGAAGTTAAGTTGCATTTTTATTCTTGTCAAAGTCTCTCAGTTGTGTCCAACTCTTTGAAACCCGATGGACTGTAGCCTTCCAGGGTTCCTCTGTCTAAGGAATTCTCCAGGGAAGAATACTGGAGTGGGTATTCCCTTCTCCAGAGGATCTTCCCAACCCAGGGATTGAACCTGGGTCTCTCACACTGCAGACAGATGCTTTACCATCTGAGCCACCAGGAAAGCCCATATTTTTTCTTAAGGAAATTTAAATAAGAACTTAGAAAGTCTATGAAACTAAAAATTTTTTTCTTTTAACAGTGTCAATTCAGTTCAGTTCAGTCATTCAGTTGTGTCCTACTCTTTGCGACACCATGAATCGCAGCACGCCAGGCCTCCCTGTCCATTACCAACTCCCAGAGTTCACTCAGACTCACATCCATCGAGTCCGTGATGCCATCAAGCCATCACATCCTCTGTCGTCCCCTTCTCCTCCTGCCCCCAATCCCTCCCAGCATCAGGGTCTTTTCCAATGAGTCAACTCTTCCCATGAGGTGGCCAAAGTATTGGAGTTTCAGCTTTAGCATCATTCCTTCCAAAGAAATCCCAGGGTTGGTCTCCTTCAGAATGGACTGGTTGGATCTCCTTGCAGTCCAAGGAACTCTCAAGAGTCTTCTCCAACACCACAGTTCAAAAGCATCAATCTTCATTGCTCAGCTTTTTTTTTTTTTTAATACTTTTGAACTGTGGTGTTGGAGAAGACTCTTGAGAGTCCCTTGGACTGCAAGGAGATCCAACCAGTCCATTCTGAAGGAGATCGGCCCTGCGATTTCTTTGGAAGGAATGATGCTAAAACTGAAACTCCAATACTTTGGCCACCTCATGTGAAGAGTTGACTCATTGGAAAAGACTCTGATGCTGGGAGGGATTGGGGGCAGGAGGAGAAGGGGACGACAGAGGATGAGATGGCTGGATGGCATCAGGGACTTGATGGATGTGAGTCTGAGTGAACTCCAGGAGTTGGTGATAGACAAGGAGGCCTGGCGTGCTGCGATTCATGGGGTCACAAAGAGTCAGACACGACTGAGTGACTGGACTGAACTGAACTGATGCACTATATACAGACTGCTGTACTCTTTAATCTCAAATGTGTCCCTATAAATAAGACAATGATGAAGAGAAATTCTCACTGTGGGCAGAATTATAAGTGGTACATTTTTGTTCACATTTCCTGGAAAGAGAGATGTCCTATGTCATGAATCTAGATTGATTCATAGTCAATAGCTAATGGTAGTCTGAATGGACAGATTAGAAAAGATTAATACTGGAGGACTGACAATAAGACGTGTAGAGACAGTGTAAGTGGATTGAAACTTTTGACATACCAAGGGTGGGTTTTAGGAACAGTCCACTGCAGGCAAAGCAATTTTTAGAATGTATATCAACAAAAATTTTTTGGAAGAGGAGTATTGCATCACTGATGTTGTTTAGAATGCCCATCACATGATACTAATATAAAGAAGGCTAATTTATAGTTGGCTTTATTATTATTTTAAAATTCTCTACAAACAATACACCTTCTTATCACCTGCACCTGAAGAGCCACTCCCATTATCCTGCCTTTGACCCACAATATTTGAATGAATACTCACCAAAGGCCCTCACAAACTAGGACTTTCTCAATAATCATAAGGGCAAAAGATGGCCCAAATGATCCGTTTTATGATGTCAGGCAGCAGCCACTTTCCTTGGTCACTCCAGTGATTTCTCAGTGAGCTCATGGAAAGTGTGGCTGTAGGGATGGAAGTTCTAAATGGGATCTGACCCCGTGCCTCTCTGCACATGGGCAGAGTACCCATGTGCCAATAGCAGATATGAACACTTAACCATTACTGAAATATGGTCACATATCACTAGTTAGCCAACTGGTGACAGAATAATGATACTGAACTCCTATTTTTCATGGTTAGTTTTCTGTGACTGTGGTTTTCATTCTGGAGGCTATGGGATTGTAGTTCTTGCTTCTTCTCTCTGTCTTCTGATGGGTGAGAGTAAGAAACTTGCGCAAGCTTCCTGATGGGAGGGAGCAGCCATGAGGAAAACTGAGTCTTGCTCTGGTGGATAGGAGGAGAAGGGGGTGACAGAGAATGAGATGGTTGGATGGAATCACCTACTCAATGGACATGAGTCTGAGCGAACTCCAGGAGATAGTGAAGGAAAAGGAATCCTGGCATGCTGTAATCCCTGGGGTCATAAAGAGACACGACTTAGGGACTGAACAACAACTCCAAAAAGACATAACAATCAAAGTACATGAAGCAAAAACTGATAGGAATGAAAGGAGAAGAGAGGAAGCCAGTATTATAGTTGGATACTTTAACACTCTTCTCTCAGAAATGGATAGACTCAGCAGGTAGATAATCAGTAAGGTAGTTCAGCTTGTAAAGAATCCACCTACAATGTAGGAGACTCCAGTTTGATTCCTGGGTCAGGAAGATTCCCTGGAGATGGGTTAGGCTACCTACTCCAGTATTCTTGGGCTTCTCTGGTGGCTCAGATGGTAAAGAATCCTCCTGCAATGCAGGAGACCTGGGTTCAGTCCCTGGGTTGGGAAGATCTCCTGGAGGAGGGCATGGCAATCCACTCCAGTATTCTTGCCTGGAGAATCCCCATGGAGATAGGAGCCTGGCAGGATACAGTTCATGGGGTGAAAAAGAGTCAGACATGACTGAGAGACTAAGCATAGCAACATAGTTGAACCCAACAGCACCGTTAGTCAACTGGATATAATTAACACCTACAGATTACATAATCCAACAGTAGCAGATTATCCATTCTTCTCAAGCTCATATAGTACTTTCACCAAGATATACTTCATTTGGGGCCAAAAAGTACATCTTAAAAAGTATAAAGAATAGAAATCATACAATGTCTGCTTTCAGATCATATGGAATTAAACTAGATATCACTGATAGCTGGAAAATGAAAAAATACTCTAACACACTTCTAAATAACACATAAATCAGAGAATAAATATCAAGGTAAATTTTTAAATCTTCTAAATAAGTTTAAATGAAAATGCAGCTCATCAAAATTTGTGGATTGCAGTGAAAAAAGTGCTTACAAGGAAATCTGTAGCAGCTAATGCATATATTAGAAAGAAGGAAGATCTACTATAAGTAATAATCGAAGCTTCTACCTCAGACAACTAGAAAAAGAAAAGCAAATTAAATCAAATAAAAGAAATAACAAAAATTAGATCAGAAATCAATGAAATTAAGAACAAATCAATAGAGAAAATCAATAAAACCAAAAGCTGCTTCTTTGAAAAAAAGTAATCAGTAAGCCTCTAGCCAAGATAACAGAAAAACACAAGTTACTAATATCAGAGATGAAAGAGGGGACATCACTATAGATTCCATGGAAATTAAAAAGGATAAGAAAGGGATATTATGAATAACTCTATGCCTATAAACTTAAAAACCAAGATGAATTGGATCAATTCCTTGAAAGACACAGCCTTCCAAACTCACTTAGGAAGAAATAGAAAATCAAAATAGGCCTATATCTATTTAAAGAAATGGGATAAACAGTTAATAACCTTTCAAAAGAGAAAGCATCAGACCCCAACAAGTACACCTATGAATTCTACCAAATATTTAAGGGAGAAATTATAAAGATTCTCTATAATTTCTTTCAACAGGTAGAAGTAATACTTTCTAACTCATTCTATGAGGCAGACTTTACCTTAATAGACTGTTGCCTGCCATCACCTCTGTTCATGGGATTTTCCAAGCAGGAATACTGGAGTGCGTAGCCGTTCCATTCTCCAAGGAATCTTTCTAAGCCAGGAATCGAACCAGCATCTCCTGCATTGCAGGAAGATTTTTTACCATCTGAGCCACCAGGAAAACACAATGATTCTCTACAGTTTCTTCCAGAGGATAGAAAAAGTAATACTTTCTAACTCATTCTATGAGTCCAGCATTATCTTAATACCCAAACCAGACAGAGGCATTACAAGAAAAGAAAACTATACACCAGTGTCTCTCATGGAAAGAGATACAGAAATCCTCAAACTATTAGCATATTGAGAACAAAAAACGAATTATACTCCAAGATCAAGTAGGACGTACTGTAGTATGCATGGCTTGTTCAACAATCAAAAATAAATTACTTCAATCCATCAACAGACTAAAAAAGAAAAATTATATTATCATATCAGTATGTGCAGAAAAAGCATATTCTGTCAACAAAAGAAGTTGACAGAATCCAACACCATTCATGATTTGAAAACAAAAAGCTCAGCCAAGCGAAATAGAGGGGAACTTCTTCAGCTTGATAAGGAACATCTACAGAAAAAACCTAAGGTAACATCATGAGTTTCCCGGGTGTCTCAGTGGTAAAGAATCCACTTGCCAATCAGGAGATGCAGTTTCAATTCTTGGGTCAGGAAGGTCCTCTGGAGAAGGAAATGGCAACCCATTCCACTGTTCTTGCCTGGGAAGTACCATGGACAGGAGCCTGGTGGGCCACAGTCCATGGGGTCACAAAGAGTTAGACATGACTTAATGACCAAGCAGCAACAACAACAAAATTATACTTAACAATAAGAAACTCAAAGCTCTTCTTCTCTTCTAAGGTTGGATCAGGTCAAAGATGTCCTCTCCCACTGTGTTACTCAGCATCATAGTAGAAGTCCTAGCTAATGCAGTGAGACAAGAAAAGGAAATGAAAGGTTAACAGATTGGAATGGAAGCCAAAATGGGATGTTGACATGATCTTTTATGTGAACATAACAAAACAATTTACCAAAAAACTCCTGGAACTAATAAGCAATTATAGGAGGGTTGCAGGATACAAGGTTAATAGGCAAAAGTTACTCACTTTCTGGTATACCAACGATGAACAAATGGAATTTGAAATTATAAACACTTTACAACTTACATTAGTACTTCAACCCCCAAATTCTTAAATAGAAATCTCACAAAATTTCAGTAAGGTCTGTATGAAGAAAACTACAAAACTCTGATGAAAGATATCAAAGAAGAACTCAATTCTACAGATGACCCAATTCTAATTTAAGTCTACAGCTTCCCACTAAAGTTGCTGGTAATTCTGTTCATCTAATCTCTTTATTGTCTGATTGAATTCTCTATTCTTTACATATTTGTTCCCTCTTGGATGCAGAATCTTACAGATATTTAAGGATATTTGAATATATCTCAAACCTGAGGTCAAAACATCCAAATAATAGTGATGAGAATCTCCAGAGATGAACAAAGAGAATCAGCTAAATTAATGTTTAATAAAATGGCTGGGCATCTTTTCATATGTTTGTTAGCCATCCGTATGTCTTCTTTGGAGAAATGTCTATTTAGTTCTTTGGCCCATTTTTTGATTGGATCATTTATTTTTCTGGAGTTGAGCTGCATAAGCTACTTGTATATTTTTGAGATTAGTTGTTTGTCAGTTGCTTCATTTGCTATTATTTTCTCCCATTCAGAAGGCTATCTTTTCACCTTGCTTATAGTTTCCTTTGTTGTGCAGAAGCTTTTAATTTTAATTAGATCCCATTTGTTTATTTTTGCTTTTATTTCCAGTATTCTGGGAGGTGGATCATAGAGGATCCTGCTGTGATTTATGTCAGAGAGTGTTTTGCCTATGTTCTCCTCTAGGAGTGTTATAGTTTCTTGTCTTACGTTTAGATCTTTAATCCATTTTGAGTTTACTTTTGTGTATGGTGTTAGAAAGTGATCTAATTTCATTCTTTTACAAGTGGTTGACCAGTTTTCCCAGCACCACTTGTTAAAAAGATTGTCTTTAATCCACTGTATATTCTTGC
>SJXQ01007902.1:32432-49938 GCA_006408695.1 Aepyceros melampus
CTAGGTTCGATGCAGGATGTAGGATGCTTGGGACTGAGGCACGGGGATAATCCAGAGAGAAGGTGTCGGGCGGGAGGGGGGAGGTGGGGTTTGGGATTGGGAGTTCATGTACACTCGTGGCTGATTCATGTCAATGTATAGCAAAACGAATACAGTATTGTAAAGCAAAACAAACAAAAATAAAAATTAATTTAAAATAAATAAATATATAAAATAAAATAAAGAAATTAAAAAAAAAGTAATTTCAAAGTAAAAAATAAATAAATAAATAAAATGGCTGGATAAAAGGTATTTGTAGAATTTCCATACCAGCAACTAGGAAATATAATAGCAAAAGCAACAAAAATATAAAGTATCAGGAATAAATCTATCAAGAAGTGTGTAAAAACTATACAAAAACACTTTAGGGAATTCCCTGGTGATCCAGTGGTTAGGATTCCATACTTCCATTGCAGGGAGCACCAGTTTAATCCCTGGTTGGGGAACTAAGATCCTGCATGCCACTTGACATGGCCAAAAAGAAAAAAAACTTTACTTGAGGCATAGAAGAAGATCTCAGTAAGTGGAGATGGGAATTGTATTTCTGGTTAGGAAGGTTTAACACTGTAAAGCTGTCACATCAGCCCCAAATTAATAAATTCAATGTCCTTCAAATTTTTATGAACTTTGAAAAGTGATTCTCAAACACACAAGATAAAAATGGAGAGAAATGAGATGGAGCTTGACTTCTCCAATATCAAAGTATTCTATAAAGCTGTAGTAATTAAAGTAAATATACTGTTAGATCCTGTAATTTAAAGAGAATAATTGAATAGAAAATCTCTAGGCTAATAAATGAATTGGAATTTGGCTTATAATATAAATTATATTTCTAACCAAAGAAGGAAGAGTAAATCATCAATGGTGCTAGAGCAGTTTGGAAAAATATAGATATCTACCTCATGCTATAATAATTCCAAGTGATCAAAAAACTTCAACTTGAAAAACAAAATTGCATGATTATTAGAAGGAAAGAAAGTCTTCTTAAGCAACACACAAAATATAGAATCTGTAAAGGAAAAAATATCACTTTTTCTCATAAAAATATAAAGTTTTCCTCAATCAAAGACATTATTTAAAAAGTTAAAAATAAAACACAAATGATAGTCTGAGATGAAGATGTTTGTCAAACATGTAATTAACAAATAGTATCCACAATGTAAGAATGTCCTACCCACAAGTACAAAAAAAGAGGACAACCTAATTGAAAAATGGTAAAAGAATATGAATAAGCCATTAACAGCAAAAAATATAAATGGTCCCCACAAACATAAAATGATGGTCAGTCTTGCTTCTCATGAGGGAAATGCAAAGAAAACATTCAAGTGTTACTTTTCTACTCAGTAGATTGGAAAATATTTACAGCTTGCTAATATCCAACATTATCAATTATGTGGGAGACTAAGTACCATCAGACAGTTTTGGTAGAAATGTAAATTGATAATGTCTTTTTAGCAGTATCTATCTACATTTAAAATGAATCTTTAATTCAGTAATTCCACTTCTAGGAGTCTATGTTGAAGAATGTTTGCACATGTAAATACAGATATTAAAAAAATTCCTTTGTATCACTTTGATAAAAAATTAAATACATTTAAATGTCCATCAGTAGAAATGTGGTAAATTATGAGATATCACTATCATGTGCACTTTATTAAAAAGGGAAAGATATTTATTGCTCAGTCAAAAGAAATGCTGCTGAATAACAGATATATCGTAAACTCATTAAAAAAGCCAATGAGGTCCAAAATAGGTATGGCTACATGTCGTGTACTTAAATTTTTGCCAATGTATAGAGAAAGGACTAGAGAGTTACAGACCAAACTGCTGACTTTGGGTTGTCCTTTGGAAGAGGAGTTTGGTTAGAATTTTCGAGAAGACAGTTGTTTTTATTGTTACCTGGCTCCTTTAATTAAAAATCTGCCATAGCTTTTGGTTAAGTAATCAATAAAACAACCTCCTTGTTTCTCCTGGATTTTCTCCTGGATTTACCTCTGAGTTCCTCCAATGGATGCTACAGACAAGGGATCTGAAAGGACATGCTACTTTTGGAATTGTCTCCTCATCTTGGACAGGTTAGCTTTGGGGATTCTCATGTTTTGATTTATTTATTCATGTATTTGTCATCTTTTCATTTTGTAAATAGTATGTTAGTTAAGCTGGACTCGTGGAGTATTAACATTTATCAATCAGACCTAGCCTCAGTCGCATACTCTGGATGAAAATCCAGGCTGATCCTGTTATTTCACTGATTACTTAGGAAAAAAAAGAAATCCTACAATCATGTGTGTCTTAAACATGGCCTCTAAAATTTAGTAATTAATTTTTCCATCCTATTGATACATAATAATCAAACTCTGTCTAGTGTTAAATCATTGCTCCTCCTGTGGTTGAGTCCTGCTTCCTGCTGACCCTTCAGAGTGAAAGAGGTTTTACTGTCCTTTTCTTTGCTGCCTAGCATTCCTTATCCTCCCACCACTTACTGAGCAGGGCCTCAGCAGTGAGAGTAAGGAGAGGGAGTTAGGAAGGTCTTGCTTGACTGCTGCGTTGTAAACTGATTTTGCCCTCCCTGGAACTTGTAAGTTCTTCTCTGGGCACCTTAGAGGCTCCCCTGCAGAGCCTCTTCACATGCAGCTGTCTTCATGTGGACAGTGTTCCTTCTCTGGCTGCTCACTTGGCTTCTGCATCCTCACACATTCTTCTGACCTCTAGTAGAAACTTATTTAGACAGGTCAGAGTCCCCTCTTCAGTACTTCCAGGACAACATTCTTCTGTGAGTTTCACACAATGTGGGGGTGTCTCATACCACTGGCTTGTTCTCAGAGAGACTTGCAAGCATTTCTCTGCTCCAGTGGCTGTTAGCCAACCTCTTGCCTTCTCTGTCTCACAACTTGGAGAAACATACGCCAGGCTCTCTAGAGTCTCTTTTGGAGAGCCTCTCACCAGGATTGGGATAAGAATTAGACACTCTTCTACCCCTCCCCTGTTTGGAAGAGGGCTAAGCAGTGGGAGCCACAGACCAAAGTGGACCCCATGAAATTCTCTTCTGAAAAGCTCCCATTTAGGGTACTTTAAATGATGTATCCCAAATCCCAGTGAGTCAGACCTGTCTGGAGACCTTGTCTCTACCCTTTTAGTGCAAATTAAGGGTGACCATATTCTGAGTTGAGAAGTGATGAGAAAGAATTTTCTTTAACTGTTTAATTCTTGGTCTGCATCTTCTGTTGAAATTTCTTTTCTGTTGTATCTTGGTGCCTCAGAAAATTTCAAATTAATATCCTATTTCCATTTGTTTGTCTATTGACTTGTAAACAATTAATGAGCACCTTTATATGCCAGATATAGCTACAGCAATGAATCATTTGCGGGCTTTAACTTCTGCAAGCAAGGGAGCAAACAAATGAGAAGGATAGTTTATTTTCAGTCTGCTTAAGGAACCAAGATCAGAAATGTCATTTGTTCTCCTTTTCCCTCACTGCTGGTTTCTCTTGTTTTCTTGGAGCAGATGCTTTTGTACCACAAAATGAATTTGGATTGACCTTGATAAAAACATTCACTCCTAGACAAAAAAGAAATGAAGTGACATCCTCTTTGTTACACATGCTAAACTTGAGAATCATGAGTAAAAATTTTTACTAATTTAACAGTAGCACCTATAGTGTGAATTTTGGAGTAAGAAAAACATTCCTTTGAACCCTACTTTCACTAACAGACAACTTTCTTAATCTGAGTTTTATCAGTAAAGTTGTATGATTCCTAATTTTATGGGTCAACTTGACTGGGCCAGGATTACCCAGACATTTGGTCAAACATTACTCTGGGCTTGACTGTGAGGGTGTTTCTGGATGAGATTAACATTGAAATCAGTAGGCAGTAAAGCAGATTGCTCTCCCTGTTGTGGATGGGTCTCATCCAGTCAGTTGAAGGCCTGAATAGAACAAAAAGGCTAAACCTCAAGAGAAAAAGAGAATTCCTCCTGCCTGAGAGCTTTTGAATTGGGTCATTAATTTTTTCCTGACTTCATGCTTGAATCATTGCCTGTTCCCAAGTCTCAAGCCCACCAGCCTTTGGACTAGAACTGTACCATCAGATCTCCCGGGTTACTTACTGGCTGTAGATCTTGGACTTTTCAACCTCAAAATCACATGAGCCATTATTATTTTATATATTAATATATGTATATATGGAGAAGGAAATGGCAACCCACTCCAGTATTCTTGCCTGGAAAGTCCCATGAGTGGAGGAGCCTGGCAGGCTATAGTCCAGGGGGTCACAAAGAGTTGGACATAACTGAGCCACTTCACTTCACATATGTATATATATGCTGCTGATTTTAAAAATATATGTATGCTGATGATTCTTTCTCTGGAGACCCCTGACTCTAGAGAATACAAATGGGAATAAAATATTTTTTACCTCATAATTTTGTCATGATAATTAAATGAAAACAAAGTTTACCATGCCCAGCTCAGAAGGTAGCATAAAGATGGTGTAATATTACCTCCCCTTCATATTTTAGCAGTTATGACCTAGATAGCCAGATGGAAATAACAGAATGTTATTTATTGATTATCTACAATGTATTAAACTAATGCTTTACATGCTCTAGCTCATTTAATCTTAATCAGAACACTTCTTTCCTGTTCAAGAAAACTGAGATTTGGAGAAGTTAATTTATCCAGCATCACATATTTGGCAAATTGTGGAACCAGAAAAAGAACCTGTGTCCAAGACTACACTCCCCACTACACAGAGTGCAATACTTCTCCCCTACAGTCAACTATATGCTTAGAGAGTATTCCCTGGAGGAAATAGCCACTAGCCACTAGCTAGACTAGTGGCCCTGATCTCTCACTTTAAGGAGGAGTACAATTATGCCCTTAACCAAAACAAAACATGTACTTAAGAGAATAACAGGAAAACACTTGTATCTTGTGCACATGAGAAGCTCACAATGAAGAGATCACCATAAACCAAAAGCCTACACTTCCTTCAAAACCTATTCTTCAGTTCACAACTTTTCTTACCTTTTCTATTGCCCTGTCATCTTTCTTGTCCCCAAATCTCCATGGTAGGTAAATTTTGAAGCCGTCTCATCCTTGATTGTACATCTTCATTTGTTCAGGAGTGTTTACATACATATGTGGCTCACCTTGCACCTCTAAAGGGGATGCTCCTTGAGAGCAATGGCTGCCTCCTGCTAGTCCAGGGCCAGCACCCAAGAACACAAGGTCTGCATGAGATTTACTATTCCTTGAGACTTAGGATCCAGCATCTGGAAGCTCTGAAAGGCCTGGTGTAGTGGCTCTCCCACCTCCTAAGTCCCTGGTTCCTGTCCATATGTTAGTAATAATGACAATAACAGCAGCTACCTGCCCTGTGCCAGTCACTGCCAGACACTGACAGTGATGAATGTAGATGAACCCCCTCTTTGTCAGTTTACATTCAGGGTTGTGGAATGAGTGGAACAGAGAAAAACAAAATAGAAGAAACATCAAGTGAATAGATACCTGAATAGAAAGCTAACAAACTTCAGATCTGCTAGGAAGAATATAAAAAGGCTATGAGAGAGAATAATGGGCTGTGGAGGGTACTTTACATCGATAGCAGAGAAGGACACAAAAGCAGTGGCATTTAACCTGAGATGGCAGCATGAGAAGGAGTCAGCCACTCGCAGGGTGAGGAGATTCCAGACAGTAGCTCATAGTCCCTGAGGTAGAAAGGAGTTGACCTAAGGGAACTCTCAGGGAACTGAGAGAAAACCATTGAGTGTGGGACACAGTAGGAAGAGAGAGAATGTCAGGAGGTGAGGAAATAGGTAGGTATGAGGTAAGTCAAGCAGGACCTTGGAAACCATAGTACAGAGTTTGGATTTATTATAGGTCTAAGGGGAAACCCCTGAACATGTTTTAGGATGGAGAAGAACATGAGCCAAATTCCATTTTGAGAAGAACTTGCATTCTTGCTGCAACATGAAGTATGGGTCAGATGGGGACAAGAGAGAAGCAGGTAGAAAATGTTATATTGGTCTTACTTGAATGAGCAAGACTTGGTGGTGGTCCCAGTTATGGTGGTAGTGATGGAAATGTGAAGAAAATAGTGTATTTGTGGTATAAATTGAAAAGAGACAATAGTATTTGTTAATGGATTACAATGTGGGCTGAGGAAGGTGGGAGAAAGGGAGGACAGAAAGACAACTTCTTGATTTCCAGGTTTAGTAAATGAATGAAAGATGGTGCCATTTTACTAAGTGAGCAATTCTGAGAACACAGTAAGTGGGGGCAGAATTGAAGAGGAACTGGGCAATGAAGAGGTTTGTGTTGAATGTGTTAATTTTGATATTTTTATGAGACATGTTAATAGAAATGTAAATAAGGCCATTAACTATGTTAGTCTGGACCAGTGGTTCCCAGACTTCATTAAGCATCAGAAGTACCCACAGGGCTTGGGAAAGCAGATTGCTGGACTCACCCCCAGAATTTCTGATTAAGAAGTGGGGCCTGTAAATTTGCATTTCTAACAGGTTCTCAGGTGATGCTGAAGTTTCTGGTCCACGTTTCTCACTTTTAAGAACCACTGGTCCAAACAAAGGATAAATCTAGGAGTCTGGAAGTCATCAGCAAGAAGATAATGTTAAATCCATGGGACTAGATGAGATTGCCTAGATGAGTGAGGCTGTGCAGAGAAACAGAAGGAGGAGATTAAGGTTTGAGGAGGGATGGAGAAGACAGACTCCATAAGTCAGGATCAGAGAAGTGGAAAGAAAATGAAGAGAACGTGGAGTTTCAATAGCCAGAGGAGTTGAGAGTTTCATGTCTCGATTGACTGAACATAACAAATACTGTTGAGAAATAAAATAAGAGGAGGGCAGAAAAGTATTCATCAATCTATCTACTTTAGAACTGCTGTTAAGAGGAAGTACATTATCTCACTAAATCCTCCACAAGTCTCATCAGAGAAGTACAGTTAGCTCTACTTCATAGTTAAAGAGGCTCAGAGATTATACAGTTTGTTAGGGCAACAAAGGACCTAAAACACAGATTTCTTTCTGCTAATACCTCAGGGAATGCAAAGCCTGCAGCATCCTCTGCTGCTGCTGCTGCTGCTGCTAAGTTGCTTCAGTCATGTCCGACTCTGTGCAACCCCATAGATGGCAGCCCACAAGGCTCCTCTGTCCCTGGGATTCTCCAGCTAAGAACACTGGAGTGAGTTGCTATTTCCTTCTCCACTGCATGGAAGTGAAAAGTGAAAGTGAAGTTGCTCAGTCGTGTCCGACCCTCACCGACCCCATGGACTGCAGCCTTCCAGAATCCTCCGTCCATGGGATTTTCCAGGCAAGAATACTAGAGTGGGGTGCCATTGCCTTCTCTGGCAGCATCCTCTACTTGCTCCTGAAATCTACAAGGCCAGACAAACTTTGGCAAAACCTTGAGGCATTCTGCTCATTCCACCCTGAGGCACCCAGTACCCTCTGACTGCTCCCTGCACAACTTGCAATGATGCTGCCTTCCCTCTGTGACCACCTCCCTTTGGGTTAACTCACCATGTCTCTCAACTGTCTCATCTGCCTGCCACACTCAAGGCCCACCTTGACTTCATTTCTTGGTAATGGCATCAACCTACCAGTGGCCAAATGATAATGGTAACAACTGGGTATAATTGGTGGTGTGCAGCTTTTGGTGATTTCCAGGAACTAATGGCTGACTTCAAGCTCAGTGTGATGTGAACATTGAATTGGGTTGAGAGAACCACAGAGTTGGCTCTCTCTCGATCCACTGTTAGCTGGTTCCAGCACACCGCTGGAATGATTTAAAATGTTGATTTTCATGTTGCATATTTCCATGCTACACACAACCTTCTGAGACAATGTTTTAACCACAAGTTGTGGGAACTTCAGGCCATCTGCCCTGCCAGTACAGGGAGATATAAGGAACAGCCTTTACCCCATACCTCAGAGGCCGTCACCTGCTTCCTTTATGTCCTAACTAGCCTAGAAGCAGACGGGATGTCAGTTAAAAACTGGCAATTGAATCATTGCTCTTTGGTTTCCAGAGTTCAAGAATGTTCTTTTATGAGGATTACAGGCTTGTTCTTCTTTGGTGTCAGCAGGCGTTTATGATGGCTGTAGCAGGAATGAGAATTTGGGTCTGGAATAAGCCTTGCTGTTTCTTGCCAGGCTGCAAAGGTTTATGGTGGAGACCAGACATATGTCTTGCTCACGCCCATATGCTACTCTGTTTCCGGAATCAGAGGAGGAGGCCACATCCTCATACAGGCAGGAATGACTGCTGAGGGCTCAGCCAAAGCACTAGGGAATTTTAACTTCCTCATGTAGCTTCCACTTGCTCTCACTCTTTTATTCCTAAAAGCACAGGCTACAGAAGTGGCCTCCTGGGAGTTATGTGCTGTGATATTGCGGTGGATGGTGTTATAATGTTACCTTGCACTTGCAGGGAGGGGACTGAGTTGGTGGGGAGCAGGAACACATGGAGGAAGCAGGAGCTTTATTGGGAAGAAGAGAGGAGCAGCCAGAGCTGAGATTTGGCACTACTGATGTGGAAGGTGGAGAAATGGCTGTTAGATGGGTTAAAAGAGGTGTTTCTTTGCAACTTGATTTTATGATTGTGTGTTTTGCAAGTGGATATGGTTAGCTTGGGAACAAAGTCTTCTAGGCTCAAGTTTTTTTTTTTTTTCAATTGGCAGATATAGGAATCTGAGAGTTATACTTTACTGCTTTTTAGGGAGCTGATCACATAGTCAGGTCTTAGCCGCTAAAGGCAGCTGGAAGGATCATGGCACTAGCAAAAGGACTTCTAGAAAGCATCTAATCATAAGCTATGAATGATTTTATACCAGCATCCCAAAGCAGTGCTTCCCTTACAGGCAAATTCTTATTTCTGGAATCAATTGTTTTATTGTATAAAAATTACACAGATGTAAACATCCATGGGTACTGGAGGTGTTCGCACAATGATGCTTGAAAGTCACATACTTTCATCTAGTACTCTAGATGCAAATTTGCTCGCACATGTATGTATGCAAATGTGTCAAAATAACACTAATATTTATAATAATACTTAGCAGTTCTATATGCCTTTCATCTGTAGATCTCGGGGTACTTTGCAAGCATTCATTAATTCTCCCAACACTCCTCTGAGGGAGGTAAATATTATTATCCTCTTCTTTACAGATGAAGCAATTGAGGCAGTTAAGTGATTTGCCTCAGGCCAGTTAGGGAGTGTGGGTGGAGGACTGGGATTAAGAGCAGAGAGTTCCTGGAGATGTCCATTAGGGCAGAAACCCAGCAATCAAAACACAGAGGGTGCTGTGGCACACAACTCACTGGGCTGTTGGAAGGGTCACTTTTTCCTGAGACATGCATCTCCATGGTAGTAAAAGCTATAGGTTGTTAAACATCTACTATGTGTTGGGTGCTTTACAATATGTTATTTCCTATCCTCATATTGAAACTAGAATTATCCCCGTGGCACAGATGAGGAACTGGAATTTACAGTGGTGAAGTATCTTGTCCAAGATCACTAGCTAATAAGTGCCTGGGATGGAATTCAAACCCAGACCTGTTTGCCTCTCAACCAGTGTTCTTTCCCCAGCACATGCCTCATGCTCATCTGAAAACTTCAAGGAGTCACCTTTCTGTCCTCCCAAGTCTCTTCCTTTAATCTTTGATCCTTTATTTGTCTGTCTACCACCAACTTCTTTACATTTCGCTAAGCTTAGAGACTGATGATTATATTAATAGAATGTCTGATCTAGACAGACAAATTTCAAGCACAGGAAAGGGGAGCTTCTATAGTGAGGGGCATGTATGGTAAAGTCAGGAGGGAAAGCTGTAATTATTATTATTATTATTGCTTTACTTTGTGTTATTTCTAGTGAGTGTATCTGTTTGGCATCTTTTAAACAGAACAAGGAAATAGCCAGAGAGAGAGAGAAAGAATGGATATGAATTCTCCTTGGACAGATAGATTTCTTGCTGCACTGTCAGGAAAAGAGTCAAGAAAAGAGCCAAATGACTTGGAAGTGTAAAACGAACTGCATTTTCCTCTAGTCTTGGGTCTGCTCAGCTTTAAGCTATTCTCAGGAGCTCTCCTGAGCCCAAGACTTTCATAACTCAGCCTGCAGTTGAAATGGTGTATTTTATGGGCTGAGGCAGCCATATAATCGATGAAGTTGCCAAGGGGTTGCTAGAAAAACCTGGAAGCATACACAACTGCCAGTGTGGTAAGGAAGTTGGTTAATAGTGCACTTCAGAGACACATGCCATGGTGCCTGCCTCATCAGTGAGCAGGAGGTAGACCAACTTGACCTCTGCAGCTGCCCCTGGACAGGATTCGTGATTCACAAGGACCAGCCTGAGGCCACCATTGCCAGGTTGGTCTTGGGATGGTTAGGGAGAGGAGGTGCCCAAGATTCAGCCAACCAGATAGAACTTGCACCCTTTGGAATTATAGACTCTGGGAAGTGAGTTTGTAGTATGATGTTTTGTAAGCAAGATAAGGAAAATTCAAGTTTGAGTCACAACTCTTTTGAAACCATTTTTCTTGGAGAAGTGAGAAATAGCTTATAAAAAGTAAGTGATTAGACAGGAATCTGAACCCAGCTGACCTATCTATTTTGTTTTTCTTTTATTAGTTTAGTCCTGATCCCAGTGTCCCTTCCCAGGCATTCCCTTACCTCAGTCTATCTACCATGCTTTCTATCTGCTGTTGTATATGCTTAGAAACAAGTGTAAAGAAACTATTAATTACAAATTGGGTCTCTTGGTTTGGTTCAGAATTCATGTGCTTGTCATATGTGTACCTGTTTATATACACACCTGATGCACATACACTGGCTACACACAGGGCTAAAAGCACAGGCCAAAGAGAGGATATGTAGTCTGTGGATGGAATGGTCTTTTGTTTGCCATAGGATGGCCAGTTGTCTGGGGAATGAGAGATTTTCTGAGATGCAGGACTTTCAGTGCTAAAATCCAGAGAGTGCCAGGTAAAATGGAACACGTTGTCACCCTAGTTTTTGAGAATGTTAAGCTGAAGGAGCTCCAACCCAAGTTTTTAACACATTAAATTTTTTGAAGTACATCAAACTGTTAACAGATATTTCCCAAATACAAACATAAGCCCACCTTCCACCCACCCCATGGAGTAAATTAGCACCTACACAATTTGCAAGTTACCTTAAATATTGGAAAGCTTATAGCTGAAATCTTATGAATTTTTGTCTGTCTTTGAAGTCACAGAATAAGAATTCTGCTTGTGGTGTGGTTTTTAGTATGAATGAAAGAGAAAAAATGCCTATGGTGTATTCTGTACACCCATATAAACACTTCTGAAAAGTGTTAAGTGGAGGGCAGGGCTGGTAATGAGACTGTAATGGTAATAGACTGAACAGCAGAGCCTACACCTGCTTTGAATGAATGCAGGGAGCTTGGGGAAGCCCAGAGTCCAGTGGGGAGCAGCCAGATTGGGCGATGTGCTTCCATACCCATGCTTAACCACATAATCATTAAAGAGCAGAAACCTCTTCTTGTAATCCTCTCCTATAGGACAGCAGGGAGTGTTAGCATATTTGGACTGCTTCACATTCCTTCTTGCCTACTTTTGAGAACATACTACATTTTAAAACTTGTTGGTTTCTTTCATGTTTTATTTGACCCTATGTAATTGCATTCCTGAAGGAATAACAGGCTCCCCTAGTGATTTACACCCTGTATTAAATGTCAGTTTGAAGAGACACAGTTAACAGTTTGGTTTAACCTCTTGCCTTCCCTCTATTAGCTCAAAACCGAATTTGAGCTCCAGCTCTTAGGACTCTGGGGGAGGGATAAAAAGATTTTAAAAAACGAGTTGAAGCTGCAGAACTGCTGAAGGAAGCTTCTTAGCTCTTGCCACTTTTCCCCATGTAGCCCAGAAGATAAAAACATCCTTTTCCTTATGGTGATTCATACTGTCCGCATCTGTCCCAACACAATAGTGAGGACAATGAATCAGAACCACATTCTGCACTAGCTGGGGCTCTGTTTCATGTTGCCACCCACCCACTGCTGTAGCCCTAGGGGCGCCAACAGTTGCTATAAACCATGGATCTACTTCAGTCATGCAGTACCCAGTGAGTAGCAGGGCTTGATGAAACTGTTGAAAAGAAATCTTAGTAATTGTCTTATTTCCCTGGTGGCTCAGATGGTAAAGCATCTGTATACAATGCAAGAGCCCCGGGGTCGATCCCTGGGTCGGGAAGATCCCCTGGAGAACGAAATGGCAATCCACTCCAGTGCTATTGCCTGGAAAAATCCCATGTACGGAGGAGCCTGGTAGGCTACAATCCATGGGGTCGCAAAGATTCGGACACGACTGAGCGACTTCACTTTCACTTTATTTCACTTTACTTTGTTTTATGTACATACTTAGCTGCTATGATGTTATTGTTGGTTAAAGGAGTTCATTTGCCCTTTTAAATTCACTTCAAGTACATTTAGCAACTGGTTAATCACCTCTTATAAACTAATTATTGGGAGAACCTTCAGGTAAAGCTTGATGTAACCACATTTTTCTCCTCATGTCTCTGTGCATGTGCACCTTTATGTGTGGGCCTCCCTGTGGCTAAGCTGGTAAAGAGTCTGCCTGCAATGCGGGAGCCCTGGGTTTGATCCCTGGGTTGGGAAGATCCTCTGGAGAAGGGAAAGGCTACCCACTCCAGTGTTCTGGCCTGGAGAACTCCATGGACTGTATAGTCCATGGGGTCACAAGTGTTGGATACGACTGAGCCACTTTCACTTCTACTTTAAAATACAGGAATAAATATATCTTGTATTTTAACCTGATAGGTAACTAAAGCACCATTAATTTACTTTCAGAAGTCCATATTAAAAATACGGGACAAAATAGATTTTATTTTAAAAACTGTTTTCCATGCAGAGGACTAACTAAATTCATGCTCTGCTTTGCCCCGCTCTTCCCACCCTCCCAGTTTTTCACTAGTGATCACATTCTACTGGGCTTGACTGGAAATGACCACAGTTTGTACCAGGAAGAGAATGAAGTAGGAAGTAAGGACCATAAGGACAATTAGGCTCAGTTCTCTGAGATATGAAAATGTAGCCTCCTGTCATTATGTCAGCACCTCAGACCTTAATCCCAGCCCCCACTATTAGGCTGTATAAACCTATAGCTAAACCATTTAACCTGAAACTGTCTCTATGGGGAGAAAAACTCAGGCTGCTTTACAAGATGAGGTTTGTTTGGCTCTTTATGCATATATTTATCTCAGTCTTAATCCCCAAGTTATTTGAGATGGTTCATAAAATAGATAAAATAGTTAAGAAATCAAGGCAAAGGGAAAATGAAGGTAGGAGAAACAGTGTCAGAGAGATGAGTGTTGTTTTCTATGGACACTGGTCAACTGTGGAGCAAGGCACAACTATCCATCACTACCACTACTGCAACTAATAGCTGCTGCACCAATGGGTTATTTAAAGAACACAAATGCTAAATAGTGTTGCTGTCAGAAATCATAGAGAATGGACTGCTGCTGCCAAGTCACTTCAGTCGTGTCCGACTCTGTGTGACCCCACAGACGGCAGCCCACCAGGCTCCCCCGTCGCTGGGATTCTCCAGGCAAGAAAACTGGAGTGGGTTGCCATTTCCTTCGCCAATGCATGAAAGTGAAAAGTGAAAGGGAAGTTGCTCAGTCGTGTCTGACTCTTGGCGACCCCATGGACTGCAGCCTACCAGGCTCCTCCATCCATGGGATTTTCCAGGCAAGAGTACTGAGTGGGGTGCCATTGCCTTCTCCGAGAGAATGGACAGTTGTGTCTTATATTTCATTCAAACTGATTCATATTTTCTACGTACCTGGTAGGGCAGAAATGGGTCTTATCTCGCAGAAATGATGAAAAAAAACCCTAAGATTTGTATTCCATTCAGAAATACATATCTCTAAGTAGATAGCCTTTATATTTGGTTATTGCTGATTGTTTCCCTTAGTCCATTACTATTATTAATACAATTATTATTTTTATTATTGTTCTTATGGTCAATATTTTGATGACTGTGTTGTCTGTGGGCCAAGTATATTATGATAAACCTACTTTATGAAGCTATAAAAGAGCCTAGAACGATGATTTCAGTGTTCTTTACACATCAGCATGGAAGAAGACTATGAAGCATCTTCCTCATTATCATGCTGCTGCTGCTGCTAAGTTGCTTCATTTGTGTCCGACTCTGTGCAACCCCATAGATGGCAGCCTACCAGGCTCCCCCGTCCCTGCGGTTCTCCAGGCAAGAACATGAGTGGGTTGCCATTTCCTTCTCCAATGCATGAAAGTGAAAAGTGAAAGTGAAGTCACTCAGTCATGTCTGACTCGTAGTGACCCCATGGACTGCAGCCTACCAGGCTCCTTCATCCATGGGATTTTCCAGACAAGAGTACTGGAGTGGGGTGCCATTGCCTTCTCTGCCTCATTATCATACGTATTGACAAAAAAACCTCACCAGAACAAGACACATTGTGTTTGATGATATTCAAGTTTTCTTTTTTAAATATAAATTTATTTATTTTAATTGGAGGCTAATTACTTTACAATATTGTATTGCTTTTGCCACACATCAACATGAATCCACCATGGGTGCACACATATTCCCCATCCTGAACCCCCCTCCCACCTCCCTCCCCATACCATCCTTCTGGGTCATCCCAGTGCACCAGCCCCAAGCATCCTGTATCATGCATCAAATCTGGACTGGTGATTCCTTTCACATGTGATATTATACATGTTTCAATGCCATTCTCCCAAATCATCCCACCCTTGCCCTCTTCCACAGAGTCCAAAAGACTGTTCTATACATCTGTGTCTCTTTTGCTGTCTCACATACAGGGTTATCGTTACCATCTTTCTAAATTCCATATATCTGTGTTAGTATACTGTATTGGTATTTTTCTTTCTGGCTTACTTCACTCTGTATAATAGGCTCCAGTTTCATCCACCTCATTAGAACTGATTCAAATGTATTCTTTTTAAAGGCTGAGTAATACTGCATTGGGCTTCCCTGGTGGCTCAGAGGTTAAAGCATCTGCCTGCAATGCAGGAGACCTGGGTTTGATCCCTAGGTCGGGAAGATCGCCTGGAGAAGGAAATGGCAACCCACTCCACTATTCTTACTTGGAGAATCCTATGGACAGAGGAGCCTGCCAGGCTACAGTCCACAGGGTCGCAAAGAGTCGGACACAACTGAGTGACTTCACTCACTTCACTTGTGATTATTGGTGCTGCATACAGTGTTTTGTCAAGGCTATGGTTTTTCCTGTGGTCATATATGGATGTGAGAGTTGGACTGTGAAGAAAGCTGAGCGCCAAAGAATTGATGCTTTTGAACTATGATGTTGGAGAAGACTCTTGAGAGTCCCTTGGACTGCAACGAGATCCAACCAGTCCATTCCAAAGGAGATCAGCCCTGGGCTTTCTTTGGAGGGAATGATGCTGAAGCTGAAACTCCAGTACTTTGGCCACCTCATGAGGAGAGTTGACTCATTGGAAAAGACTCTGACGCTGGGAGGGATTGGGGGCAGGAGGAGAAGGGGATGACAGAGGATGAGATGGCTGGATAGCATCACTGATTCGATGGGCGTGAGTCTGAGTGAACTCCGGGAGTTAGTGATGGACAGGGAGGCCTGGCGAGCTGCGATTCATGGGGTCGCAAAGAGTTGGACATGACTGAGCGACTGAACTGATACAGTGTCTCTAAGTTTTCAGTGAATATTTCTTAAAGTATACATTTATAAAGCGGTCATGACTGGAAATTGTTTCCCTGATCAGGAAACCAGTCATGACCGCTTTATAAATGTGTACTTTAAGAAATATTCACTTGAAAACTTAGAGACACTATATGCAGCACCAATAATCCCCAGACCATTCTTTGAAACCCTCTGACCTCAAAAACTGCTACTCATTAGCATCATGCACAACCAATCATCAGGTTACAATGTGTGAAGTTACCCAAGTGGCTGAGATTGCAAACCATGGAAGTGTGGAGATTTGGGATCAAATTCCATGTCCGCCACTTACCTATGAAGCAGGTTACTTAACCTCTTGTAGCCTCACTTGTCCTATAGTAAAAATGGAGCTGAAAACTCGTAAAGTTGTCATAGGAATTAAATGAGATAATAAATGTTAAGAGATTAGCACAGGGTGTGTGTGTGTGTGTGTGTGTGTGTGTGTGTGTATAGAACACTAGAAAATTATCTGTTGTTAGGCAGGCGGCTGCGAGCCAGCACACTGAGCGCAGGTGGCTGTGACCCGGTGCACTGAGTGTGGCCGAGAGGAGCTACCCCATGTCCGAGGTCAGGGGCAGTGCTGAGAGGAGTTACCCTGTGTCTGAGGTCAGTGGTGGCTGGGAGAAGACACCCTGTGTTCGAGGTCAGGGGCAGTGGCCGAGAGGAGTTACCCTGATCCGAGGTCAGGGGCAGTGGCTGGGAGGAGACACCCCACATCCGAGGTCAGGGGCGGCCGGGAGGAGCCACCTCACCCCTGAGGCCAGGGGCAGTGACCCTGAGGAGCCACCCCAAGCCGGAGGCCAGGGGAGGCGGCTGGGAGGAGCCACCCATGCCCAAGGCCAGGGCCGGCAGCTGGGATGAGCAACCCGAGGAGTGGTGGCTGCGCAGGCTCAGGAGGGCCTAGAGGAATTATCCCACATTGAAGGTCAGGAACTCCAGCAGTAAGGAGATACTCCTCGTCCAAGGTAGGAAGCAGTGGCTGTGCCTTGCTGGAGCAGCCATGAAGAGATACCCCATGCCCAAGGTAAGAGAAACCCAAGTAAGATGGTAGGTGTTGCAAGAGGGCATCAGAGGGCAGATACACAGAAACCATACTCACAGAAAACTAGTCAATCTAATCACACTAGGACTATACCCTTGTCTAACTCAATGAAACCAAGCCATGCCTGCGGGGCAACCCAAGACAGGCGGGTCATGGTGGAGAGGTCTGACAGAATGTGGTCCACTGGAGAAGGGAATGGCAAGCCACTTCAGTATTCTTGCCTTGAGAACCCCATGAACAGTATGAAAAGGCAAAATGATAGGGTACTGAAAGAGGAACTCCCCAGGTCAGTAGGTGCCCAATATGCTACTGGAGATCAGTGGAAAAATAACTCCAGAAAGAATGAAGGGACAGAGCCAAAGCAAAAACAGTACCCAGCTGTGGATGTGACTGGTGAAAGAAGCAAGATCCGATGCTATAAAGAGCAATGTTGCATAGGAACCTGGAATGTCAGATCCATGAATCAAGGCAAATTGGAAGTGATCAAACAAGAGATGGCAAGGGTGAACGTCAACATTCTAGGAATCAGGGAACTAAAATGGACTGGAATGGGTGAATTTAACTCAGATGACCATTATATCTACTACTGCAGGCAGGAATCCCTCAGAAGAAATGGAGTAGCCATCATGGTCAACA
>SJXQ01007902.1:51453-102500 GCA_006408695.1 Aepyceros melampus
AGTTCCTCTTCACTTTCTGCCATAAGGGTGGTGTCATCTGCATATCTGAGGTGATTGATATTTCTCCCAGCAGTCTTGATTCCAGCTTGTGTTTTTTCCAGTCCAGCGTTTCTCATGATGTACTCTGCATAGAAGTTAAATAAGCAGGGTGACAATATACAGCCTTGACGTACTCCTTTTCCTATTTGGAACCAGTCTGTGCTTCCATGTCCAGTTCTAACTGTTGCTTCCTGACCTGCATACAGATTTCTCATGAGGCAGGTCAGGTGGTCTGGTATTCCCATCTCTTTCAGAATTTTCCAGAGTTTATTGTGATCCACACAGTCAAAGGCTTTGGTATAGTTAATAAAGCAGAAATAGATGTTTTTCTGGAACTCTCTTGCTTTTTCCATGATCCAACGGATGTTGGCAATTTGATTTCTGGTTCCTCTGCCTTTTCTAATACCAGCTTGAACATCTGGAAGTTCACGGTTCACGTATTGCTGAAGCCTGGGTTGGAGAATTTTGAGTATTACTTTACTAGCATGTGAGATGAGTGCAATTGTGCGGTAGTTTGAGCATTCTTTGGCATTGCCTTTCTTTGGGATTGGAATGAAAACTGACCTTTTCCTACCACTCCAATACTCTTGCCTGGAAAATCCCATGGACAGGGGAGCCTGGTAGGCTGCGGTCCATGGGGTCACGAAGAGTCAGACACGACTGAATGACTTCATTTTCACTTTTCACTTTCATGCACTGAAGAAGGAAATGGCAACCCACTCCAGTGTTCTTGTCTGGAGAATCCCAGGGATGGTGGAGCCTGGTGGGCTGCCACCTATAGGATCGCACGGAGTCGGACACGACTGAAGCGACTTAGCAGCAGCAGCAGGAACACCACCGTGATGCCCTTGAGGGCAAAGCCACTGCCTTACTCATTTTTTGTGACCTGGGTTGGAGCCCTGAAAAAGGCAGGGCTGGATGTGAGTCTGTATCTGTGCTGTTGGAGGAAGGAATGAAGATGACTCCAGGTTTCCAGCCTCAGTGAGTGGGAGAAGGGTGGACCAGTTGGCCAAGACCCAGAAATTGGGAGAGGCTGATAGTTTGGATTTGAGAAGAAAGTGGGGAAAGGAGAGATATAAGGCCAGGTTTGGGCAGGTTGTGATGGAGAGAGAGACACTTAATTAGGATTTGGAGCTGTAAAAATCCACGGGTGGCTTCCCACCCCCTCTCCACATGGACTGGCTTGTGACCTGATGTCAAGGTCCCTGCCCTGGACTTGTTACTAATGGGAGATATGAGGCACACCCAGGAAACCACAGTGTTTAGAACACTTATGCAGCCACCCATCAGAGTCCAGAAAAGGGTTTCTGGCCATTGCGGTGGGGATGAGGAACCCTGGCATGCAGGGATGAGCTGGAGGAGGAACCCATCACNATAAACCCTGCGAGTGAGGGTAGGGGGAGAGGCAGCCTCCTTTCCCAGGGGCTCTGGCGGGCAGAGGGCCCCCTCCTCTCTGAATCTCTCTTCAGCCCTTACTCCCAGGTTGCCCTGTTCCCTGGCTCCAAATGAGCCCCCAGGGACCCCTCAGCAGCAAACACAACAGGGAAAGAGCAGGAGCCAGCCCCGGGGAGCAGGGTAGGCAACACGGGCGAGCGCGCGCACCCCACACCGCCGCAGCCGCGCCCGCAGCGCCCCGCGCATCTCCCACTCCTCCGGCCCTCAAAACCCGGGGGCGCCCCCTTCTCAGAGCTCTTCTCCAGGCCGGGCTGTCACCCCACAGCTCGGGCCGAGGTAAGAGGCGTGGGGGAAGGCGGAGAGAGAGGAGTGACCCCGCGATTTCTTGAGACAAAACGGCAAGCCTGGGTGGGAAGGAACCCCCGCGGGGGCGGGAGCTGGGCTCCGAGGCAGCCGGGGGCGACCCCAGGAGCCGGTCGGGGAGTTTGCGGGGATGAAGGCGCGAGCCGCGCGCGGGGCCGGCGCCCCCTGGTGGGCAGGGCTGCAGCGGCAGCCACCCAGTCTGACCCGCGGCTGTGGCCACCTGGGGGGTCTTTCCCGGACGTCTGGACAGAGTGGAGGGCACAGCCCTGCGCAGGACCCAGGCAGGGTCCTCACTAGCAAGAGCGGGGTCTGAGAAACTGCGCAGGAACCAGGGTCTATTCCAGGCCCGTCAGCCCTGTCCACCTCGTGTTCTCACCTGAGCAGCAAGTGGTGGATCACCGCAAATCTTCGAGGCCCCTTCTGGCAGCGGCGTCGTGAGGTTCCAGGTCTACATGGACCTGACCTGGCTCCCTGTTTCTGCTCCGATCTCAGACTCTCTTACGGCTCTTGCCCCAGCCACACTGGCCTCCTGTTCCTGGAACACACCAGGAAAACTATTCCTTAAGACGCCCACTCCACCATCTCCTCCCAGTCTTTCCTCAGAGGTCTTCTCTTTGACGAAGCCTGTTCTGACCTCCTGATGTAAAACTGAAACCACTCTCCTGCGCCTTATCCCCTAACACACTATACCATGTCCTTATTTATCATGACTGTTGTGTAGTGTCCTTCTCCTTCTATTGGAATGATGAGGGTAGAGGGTTTGTTGGATTCATTCGTGGACGTATCCTAAGCACTTGGAGCACTGGTGTATGGTAGGGGCTCATTAGGACTCCCGTCTGTGGCTCAGTTGTAAATAATGTGGCTGTAATGCAGAAGACGCAGGAGATGCGAGTTTGACCCCTGAGTCAGGAAGATCCCCTGGAGGAGGAAATGGCAACCCCCTCTGTATTCTTGTGTGGGACATCCCATGGACAGAGGAGCCTGGTGGGCTACTGTCCATGGGGTCACAGAGTCTGACATCACTGAGTAACTGAGTGCAGCACAGCACACAGGGGCTCATTAATATACGTAGAAGGAACCAGTGTACCATGGAAGGGGGTCTGTGGTGGGGGCAGAGAGGTCTACCTCAAACAGTTCACGTTTCATGCAGAGATGTGGTTGTGCTACTGACAATATGATGGGGTTTCGTTGAAAGGATCACATTTCTGATAAGCTACCGAAGCGGGCAAGTGGAGAGGAAGGTGAGGGCTCATGGGAAGAACAGAGCATAGCTTATCTCCTGCACACACTGTACCACAAGCCGGCATCTGGTTCACCTACATCTGCAATTCCCAGCGTGCTCCATCAGTGTGCTCCAGACCAGCAGTTCTGAGAAATACTTCCCAAGAAAGGAGATGGGGCACAAATTCAGAAAACTCTGGGAAATGTACAGACTGGTCTGTTCTGAGATAATCATAATCTCTACTCCTGGGGAACATCAGTTTAAATTCTTTAATCTGGTGTGTCACAACATACATAACCTTGGGATTCCATGTTCCTTCTTATTTTTTCAAGCAAAAGCCTTCCTGAGCTTTACTAAATTAGTGTCTGAGTCAAGTTATAACATACTTTGGAAAATGCCAACTTCCAAGGTAAAGTTTAACTCTGAGCATGACGTCCAAGTCTAATCTCAAACATGCCCGACATTTCACCCACTGCATGCAGTTCCCTATTTGCTCACAGCTCTTTTAGCTTCTCCTCCCACCCCACTCCCCATGGCTAAACTTCTTCTTGTTGTTGTGGTTCAGTCACTCAGTTGTGGCTGACTCTTTGTGACCCCACGGACTGCAGCATGCCAGGCTTACCTGTCCTTCCCTATCTTCCGGAGTTTGCTCAAACTCATGTCCGCTGAATCCATCAAGGATGCCATCAAACCACCTCATCCTCTGTTGCACCCTTCTCCCCCTGCTCTCCATCTTTCCCAGCATGAAGGTCTTTCCCAGTGAGTTGGCTCTTCTCATCAGGTGGCCAAATTATTGGAGCTTCAGCTTCAGCATCAGTCCTTCCAACCAATATTCAGAGTTTATTTCCTTAGGATTGACTGGTTTGATCTCCTTGCTACCCAAGGAACTCTCAAGAATCTTCTTCACCACCATAGTTCTTCAGCACTCAACTTCCTTTATGATCCAATTCTCATATCCATACATGACTACTAGAAAAACCATAGCTTCATCTATACAAACCTGTGTTTGTAAAGTGATGTCTCTGCTTTTTAATACACAGTCTGGGTATGTCATACATTTTCTTCCAAGGAGCCAGTATCTTTCAGTTCAATTCAGTTCAGTCTCTCAGTCATGTCCAGCTTTTTGCGACATGGATTGGCATGCCAGGCCTCCCTGTACATCAAACTCACGCCCTTTAAGTCAGTGATGACATCCAACCATCTCATCCTCTGTCATCTCCTTCTCCTCCTGCCTTCAATCTTCTCCAGAATCAGGGCCTTTTCAAATGAATNTTTCAGTTCAATTCAGTTCAGTCTCTCAGTCATGTCCAGATTTTTGCGACATGGATTGGCATGCCAGGCCTCCCTGTACATCAAACTCACGCCCTTTAAGTCAGTGATGACATCCAACCATCTCATCCTCTGTCATCTCCTTCTCCTCCTGCCTTCAATCTTCTCCAGAATCAGGGCCTTTTCAAATGAATCAGCTCTTCACATCGGTGGCCAAAGTATTGGAGTTTCAGCTTCAACATCAGTCCTTTCAATGAACACTCAGGACTGATTTCCTTTAGGATGGTCTGGTTTGATCTCCTTGCTGTCCTAGAGACACTCAAGAGTCTTCTCTGACACCACAGTTCAAAAGCTTCAATTTTTCAGTGCTCAGCTTTCTTTATAGTCCAACTTTCACATCCATACATGACTACTGGAAAAACCATCACCTTGACTAGATGGACCTTTGTTGTCAAAGTCATGTCTCTGCTTTTTGATATGCTGTCTAGGTTGGTCATAACTTTTCTTCCAAGGAGTAAGCATCCTTTAATTTCATTGTTGCAGTCACCATCTTCAGTACTTTTGGAGCCCACAAAAATAAAGTCTTCCACTATTTCCACTGTTTCTCCATCTATTTGGCATGAAGTGATGGGACCAGATGCCATGATCTTTGTTTTCTGAATGTAGAGCTTTAAGGCAACTTTTTAACTCTCCTCTTTTACTTTCATCAAGTGGCTCTTTAGTTCTTCTTCACTTTCTGCCATAAGGGTGGTGTGATCTGCATATCTGAGGTGATTGATATTTCTCCTGGCAATCTTGATTCCAGCTTGTGTTTCTTCCAGTCCAGCGTTTCTCATGATGTACTCTGCATAGAAGTTAAATAAGCAGGGTGACAATATACAGCCTTGACGTACTCCTTTTCCTATTTGGAACCAGTCTGTGCTTCCATGTCCAGTTCTAACTGTTGTTTCCTGACCTGCATACAGATTTCTCAAGAGGCAGGTCAGGTGGTCTGGTATTCCTATCTCTTTCAGAATTTTCCACAGGTTCTTGTGATCCACATAGTCAAAGGCTTTGACATAGTCAGTAAAGCAGAAATAGATGTTTTTCTGGAACTCTCTTGTTTTTTCCATGATCCAATGGATGTTGGCAATTTGATCGCTGGTTCGTCTGCCTTTTCTAAAACCAGCTTGAACATCAGGGAGTTCACGGTTCACATATTGCTGAAGTCTGGCTTGGAGAATTTTGAGCTAGCAGAAATAGATGTTTTTCTGGAACTCTCTTGCTTTTTCCATGATCCAGTGGATGTTGGCAATTTGATCTCTGGTTCCTCTGCCTTTTCTAAAACCAGCTTGAACATCAGGGAGTTCACGGTTCACATATTGCTGAAGTCTGGCTTGGAGAATTTTGAGCATTACTTTACTAGCATGTGAGATGAGTGCAATTGTTCGGTAGTTGGAGCATTCTTTGGCATTGCCTTTCTTTGGAATTGGGATGAAAACTGACTTTTGCTAGTTCTGTGGCCACTGCTGAGTTTTCCAAATTTGCTGGCATATTGAGTGCAGCACTATAGCAACATCATCTTTCAGGATTTGAAACAGCTCCACTGGAATTCCATTACCTCCACTAGCTTTGTTTGTAGTGATGCTTCCTAAAGCCCACTTGACTTCACATTCCAGGATGTCTGGCTCTACGTGAGTGATCACACCATCATGATTACCTGTGTCATGAAGATCTTTTTTGTACAGTTCTTCTGTGTATTCTTGCCACCTCTTCTTAATATCTTCTGCTTCTGTTAGGTCCAGACCATTTCTGTCCTTTATCGAGCCCATCNTTTCAGGATTTGAAACAGCTCCACTGGAATTCCATTACCTCCACTAGCTTTGTTTGTAGTGATGCTTCCTAAAGCCCACTTGACTTCACATTCCAGGATGTCTGGCTCTACGTGAGTGATCACACCATCATGATTACCTGTGTCATGAAGATCTTTTTTGTACAGTTCTTCTGTGTATTCTTGCCACTTCTTCTTAATATCTTCTGCTTCTGTTAGGTCCATATAATTTCTGTCCTTTATCAAGCCCATCTTTGCATGGAATGTTCCCTTGGTATCTCTAATTTTCTTGAAGAGATCTCTAGTCTTTCCAATTCTGTTGTTTTAGCAAAAGCAGAGGAACCAGAGATCAAATTGCCAACATCTGCTGGATCATGGAAAAAGCAAGAGAGTTCCAGAAAAACATCTATTTCTGCTTTATTGACTATGTCAAAGCCTTTGACTGTGTGGATCACAATAAACTGTGGAAAATTCTGAAAGAGATGGGAATACCAGACCACCTGACCTGCCTCTTGAGAAATCTGTATGCAGGCCAGGAAGCAACAGTTAGAACTGGACATGGAACAACAGACTGGTTCCAAATAGGAAAAGGAGTACGTCAAGGCTGTATATTGTCACCATGCTTATTTAACTTCTATGCAGAGTACATCATGAGAAATGCTGGACTGGAAGAAACACAAGCTGGAATCAAGATTGCCGGGAGAAATATCAATCACCTCAGATATGCAGATGAAACCACCCTTATGGCAGAAAGTGAAGAGGAACTAAAAAGCTTCTTGATGAAAGTAAAAGAGGAGAGTGAAAAAGTTGGCTTAAAGCTCAACATCAGAAAATGAAGATCATGGCATCTGGTCCCATCACTTCATGGGAAATAGATGGGGAAACAAAGGAAACAGTGTCAAACTTTATTTTTTTGGGCTCCAAAATCACTGCAGATGGTGAGTGCAGCCATGAAATTAGAAGACGCTTACTCCTTGCAAGAAAAGTTATGAGCAGCCTAGATAGCATATCCAAAAGCGAGACATTACTTTGCCGACTAAGGTCCGTCTAGTCAAGGCTATGGTTTCTCCTGTGGTCATGTATGGATGTGAGAGTTGGACTGTGAAGAAGGCTGAGCGCCAAAGAATTGATGCTTTTGAACTGTGGTGTTGGAGAAGACTCTTGAGAGTCCCTTGGACTGCAAGGAGATCCAACCAGTCCATTCTGAAGGAAATCAGGCCTGGGGTTTCTTTGGAAGGAATGATGCTAAAGCTGAAACTCCAGTACTTTGGCCACTTCATGTGAAGAGTTAACTGATTGGAAAAGACCCTGATGCTGGGAGGGATTGGGGGCAGGAGGAGAAGGGGACGACCGAGGATGAGATGGCTGGATGGCATCACTGACTCAATGGACCTGAGTCTGAGTGAAGTCCAGGAGTTGGTGATGGACAGGGAGGCCTGGTGTGCTGTGATTCATGGGGTCACAAAGAGTTGGACACGACTGAGCGACTGAACTGAACTGAACTCTTTTCTCTATTTCTTTGCACTGATCCCTGAGGAAGGCTTTCCTATCTCTCCTTGCTATTCTTTGGAACTCTGCATTCGAATGGGTATATCTTTCCTTTTCTCCTTTGCTTTTGGTTTCTCTTCTTTTCACAACTATTTGTAAGGCCTCCCCAGACAGCCATTTTGCTTTTTTGCATTTCTTTTTCTTGGGGATGGTCTTGATCCCTGTCTACTGTACAGTGTTATGAACCTCCGTCCATAGTTCATCAGGCCCTCTGTCTATCAGATCTAGTCCCTTAAATCTATTTCTCACTTCCACTGTATAATCGTTAGGGATTCAATTTAGGTAATACATCTATTGGTCTGGGGCCTTCCTTGTGGTGCAGAGGTTAAAGCGTCTGCCTGCAATATGGGACACCTGGGTTTGATCCCTGGGTCAGGAAGATCCCCTGAAGAAGGAAATGGCAACCCACTCCAATATTCTTGCCTGGAGAATCCCATGGACGGAGAAGCTTGGTGGCCTACAGTTCATGGGTCACAAAGAGTCGGACACGACAACTTCACTTTCACTTTCACTTTCTATTGGTCTAGTGGTTTTCCCTACTTTCTTCAGTTTAGGTCTGAATTTGTCAATAATAATAATTTGGCCCAGCTCAGGTGCTCCTTTCCACCTTCTGCCTGTGTATGTTTTCTACCCTCCGCCACTGAGTGTGTTCCATCCAGCCCTGTGTCTCAGTTGCCTTGTTTGGTTTCGTCTGAGCCTCTCTGGACCTGCTCCTCTCAGGCAGATATGAAGTATGCTCACTCTGCATCCCAATTCTTGTCCCATGAGCTGCTTCAGTGAACACTGGTGCTTTACCAAAAGTTTTATTTTTGTTTTAGGTTTCAAGGATTCATTAACGAAGCAAACTGCTTGTCACACACCATAAACAATTTCAATATATAATAGAGGATTAATGGAGTTAATTTCAATATGCAGTCAATGAAAGAAGAGAAATAGAAACAACAGAGAAAAGTAACAGCACATACATCACAAAATTGGGGCAACCAACGTGCAGACTTAGCTCTGGGAAGTTCCTCATTAACAACAATCTGGAGTCCCAATTTGAAAAAGGTCCCAGGTGATGCATCCATCCAATGGGCGAGACTACAAACTGCAGTTTCAGGGGCTCAGCTTATCAGTTTGCCAGCAGAAATCAGTTTGCGAGCAAAAATGTATCTCTGGTTTTACCTTAATCTTTTTACAATGCTTTTTTTTTTCACATTGTGAACCACAGGATTTTGTTAGACTCCGCGGGATTGTTCAGACCTCCAGGGGCTAAAGAATTCCAAGACCACTCCTTTTCTTATCTAAAGTGCCACCTGACTTGCTGTGCTTGCAGGCAGGCACAGAATCCAGGCAGTGTCCAGGCAGGTCAGAAACAAGTTAGAGGCCAGGTCTCCTGTTTCTGAAGCGTGAACAAGATTTCTCCCATGGGTGGAGCCAAACAGAAGGGGTTCTGACAGCTCTGCATCTGCAGCCTGGGGAAAGGACACCAGCTGCTCCCGCCAGTTACACCTTCCCCAGTTGGTATCTTTGTAGCTTCATCTCCATGGACACCTCTCTGCCTTCAAACTGCTAATAGTCAGCATCCTAAACACGACTGGATTTCTCTAGTGAATAATTTTCAAAGATATGTATAAATAGTTCAAAAAGGAAAAACACAAGCACTTAATGGCCATTTGGGCACATGTTTAAACTTACTTGTAGTGGTAGAAATGCAAATGTAATGTGAATCAGGAACTATAAAATGTTCATGCCATCTGCTCTATTGCCCATATCTGGGAATAAATCCTAAGGGAAAAACCTAAACATTGGAAACATTTTATGCTCCAAAGCTGTTCACAGTACTCTTTGTTAAAGACCTTTTTAGTTGTGAAAAACAATACTGGAAGAACATAACAATTAATGTATAGCTTAATGAATTATAAAGAAACATCCACATAAGAACCACAGGTCACTAGATAGAACACCCCTGCACCCCAGGAATCCCTGTGTCCCCTACAAATCACAAAGTTTCCATCCCTAGAGATAAGCACTTCCTTGCTTTACTCCAGAGTTAGGCATCCATGAACATGGTGAATTACTTCCCCTGTTTGGACGGTTCACAGAAGTGAAAGCACAGAGTTTGTATTCTCTTCTCTCTGGCTTCACTCAACATTAAAAGAGCCTTTTCCTCATGTCTCTTGAAGCCAGGTGCATGCATCTGTGCAGACCAGGTAGTTATGAACAGAACCAAACATTACATTACCAAACTATAACATTCTTCTTCCAGGCTATAGGAGTACGTGGAGGAATGTATATAAGCTTCTAGCACAATGCCCTGTACGTGATGTGGACTTAATGCAGTTTCACTCTTACCTTCCCGCTATGACTTGGGTCTAACTGCATATCGAAACAGGATTCTGTCTGCTCCCGCCCTCAGTACTGATCTGCTTCCTCTCCTGCTACCGCTAATTCTTTCTAGCATCTTGAAGCTGAGTTCTGTCGCTCTGGCCACCAGCAACAGAGCAGTCTCAGCATTTTATTTTCTGCTCTTCACACAGCTCCCACCCTCTGAAATTCCTTAGGGTGCTCTAGGAACAGGATAAAGCCAACCCAGGCAGAACCCACCCCTCATTCTTCACTATAAACTTCATTTCAGCAATAGTTGTAGTGATTTAATGTAGTAATTAAATTTACATGATTTAATTAAATCGTTAAGTAGTAATGGTTTAATCTGTATTGCAGAGGAAAAGGGGAAGAAAATACTTGGACTTTTTGGACATCTTTTTCAAAGAAGCGGAGGCAAGAGAAAAAAATCTGGAAAATGGAAACAGATGAATGTTCAGGGTTGAAGCATAGGGGTGGTGGGGAAGCAAGGAAGCTGCCTGCTGGAGAGGGGCAGTGGTGGGCAGAGTGGAACCTGAAGAAATAGCGCTGGTGCCTTTGGTTTTCTGTCCTTTAAGAAAATCACTGTTGTGAACCCACTGCTCAGTTTCCAGGGTCTTGTGCGCTTTTGCAAAGTGGGTCTTTTGTGATTGCCACTATTGTATACCAGGTTTCAGAGGAAAAGTCCTTGAAAATTCCTATAGGATAGGGAGCAGGCTTTATCATGGAAACTTAGAAAAGTTGGCCAAGAAGAAAAGAGGAAGTGACCCTGGCTCTCTCATCATCACTTGGAAAGGAGTGGCCAGACCTCAACAATTTGCTCGACACACAGATAAGAGCTGTGTTCCAGAGGAAGGACTCAGATCTCAGGTAATTCCCTCTTCTTACAAGGCAAGTGGTGAAAGCATCCTTGACAGTAAGGGGATAGGAAGTAAGAGCCTGCATTAAGTGCCAGAAATTTATAAGAGTTTTCTGGGGTTACAAACAGCCTAGCACCAGTGTCTTGGGGAATGTGGGACATTTGTAAGCCCCTGTCCAATGGACACAGCTCAGGACCTCATGGGACATTGACTGCGGATGCAGACTCTCCAGATGCAAGTCCAGGTTGTCAGTGTGCTTCTGACCAATTGGCTTAAATCAAAAGATCCCATGATCCCCTCCTCAGGTTCAATTAATTTGCTAGAGTGTCTCACAAAATGCAGAGAAACATTTACTTAGTAGGTTCACTATAAAAAGCCATAACTCAGGATCAGCCAGATGGAAGAGATGCATAGGACAAAGTATGTGGGAAAGATGCCTGGAGTTTCCATGCTCTTGCTGGGCATGCCACTTACCCTGATGTCTGTGTTCATCAACCCAGAAACTCTCTGAACAAGTTTTATTTCATTTTGTTTTTACTGGAAGCTTCATCACATAGTCATAATTGGTTAAATAATTGGTAGTGGGCAACTGATTCAACCTCCAGCCCCTCTTCCCTCCCCCAGTGCTGGGAGGCAGGACTGAAAGTCTCAGTGCTCCAACCACATTGTCTGTTCCCCTGGAAACCAGCCCCAGGCTTAGGTGCGTTCTAAAACTCACCCTGTTAACATAAGGCACCTTCCAAGCTCTCCAAACTTAGGAAATTCCAAGGGCTTAGATGCTTTGTGCCTGGAATTGGGATGAAGATTAAATATATACGTTTTATTATAAATCATAATATCATAATAATACATGAATACAACAGACTGAAACTAGTATCAGTCTGAAGTACAAAAATCGATCACTGACTCGATGGATGTGAGTCTGAGTGAACTCCAGGAGTTGGTGATGGATAGGGAGGCCTGGCGTGCTGTGATTCATGGGGTCGCAAAGAGTCGGACACGACTGAGTGACTGAACTGAACTGAATGGACTCTGAAGGCCAGTGAGGAAGAAAGCATTCACTTTTTAATGGGGCTGGCATCTCATATAATTGTGGCGGTAAGAACAAGACTTTTCTCTCTAAACAAATTCCCGAGTGGGATGCAGGGGCCTCTGCCTCATTAGTCTGTTTTTTTCTCCAATTGTTCTTTCAGATGGTGAGGCCAGTGGGAAGTATGCGTGCATTTAAAACTCCATACTAGAGACTGCAACACTAGAGGTGACCATTTATTCAGCTACCTCATTTTTTCTAATGCATGTGTGAAATAATTGCATTTCTTGTTTTGTTACCTGCTTGTTCCAGTCTTATGACCACAAATATATGGATGCATCTCACTTATTTATTGCATTTCACTTCATTGCATTTTACAAATACTGTGTTTTTTATTTTTACAAATTGAAGATTTGTGGCAATCCTGCATTAAGAAAATCTATCAGAGTTGTTTTCCCAATAGCATTATATGTAAATTAATGTATGTACATGGTTTTTAAAGATATAATGCTATTGAACCTTTAATAGCTATAGTATAGTGTAAGTATAACTTTTATATGCACTGGGAAACAAAAAAAAAATACTGTGTGACTTGGTTTATAGTGATGTTTGCTTTGTTGCAGTGGTCTGGAACCCAGCCCACAATATCTCCGAGGTATATCTGTATAATTTATTTTCCTTATCCATTTGCTTTGATTTAATGGCTTTTCTTTCTGGTGAATGAAAAATCCAGTGTTTGTGAGAGCAAGTGAGTTACTGATGCGTATCTACTGATGCATTTTTTATTTCATTGTAAACAAGTTTCTGTGGCTCAAGTTTAAAATGTAGAAATGAGCTTGTGGAAAACTTAGTATCTATGCTCAGTTATTTTCTGTCCCCAAGAACAGTCTTACTTTTAAAAAAGAAGATTAGGAAAGTGCAGTGCAATGAAGGGGCACTTCTGGAAGCCTGGTCCAGTGGTAGAGCCAAGTATTCATAAGAGAAGCATCTCCTAGAGAATGGGTTCTGGAGAACAGAGATGCTTGTGGAGCATTTGTGGCCTCACTGGGCACATCCAAAGGGCTTCACTTACTAAACCCAGAGACTCCTGAAGCAGGAACACATCTCCAGTTCTGTGACAGCTCACAGGCTCAGATAAGTTCAGATATTTGTCCAGAGCACTCAGGTAATAAGTAAATGAGATGATTTTCAGACATAATAAGTAAATAAGATGTGGCATTTGGATGAGGCACTCAGGGAGGATTTGTAACCTCAAGGACACCGGTCAACACTTAAAAAATGCTGGTCACTGTGTCTCCTCGGAATCAGGGTCACAACAATCCGCCCACAGCAACATGCTTCAAGTTGGGTAGGAAGTTTCAGGAAGTTCTGAATGTGGGAGAAAGAGTCCCCACACTGACCGTCACAGGGTCAGTGCCCAGCAAGCCTCCTTCTTGTTGGGGAAAGACCTTGTTAATGAGACAGGGATGTCTAAGGTCCCTGGTCTGACACCTGTCCCCAGACTGAAGAGTCTTTTATAACAAATAAAAAACTTCACATTTTATTCTGTATATCAATTTTGACATAATTTTGTCAGCATGAGTGTATCACCAAAACATCCACGTGTTATTGAAATACTGCTGCAAATGACACAGCTGACAAGGAATTAATCTCCAAAACATACAAACAGCTTATACAGCCTAATATCAAAAACACAAACAATGCAAAAACAACAAAAAAGGGTCAGAAGATCTGAACAGATATTTCCCCAAAGAAGACATACGGATGGCCAAGAAACACATGAAAAGAACATTGCTAATTATTAGAGAAATGCAAATCAAAACTACAATGAGGTATCGCCTCACATCAGTCAGAATGGTCATCATTTAAAAGTCTACAAACAATAAATGCTGGAGAGAGTGTGGAGAAGAAGGAATCCTCTTACTTTGTTGATGGGAATTGTGAATATACTGCCATTATAGAGAACAGTAAGGAGAGTCCTTAAAAAAAACTAAAAATAGAGCTATCATATGCAAGCCCACTCGTGGGTATATATCTGGCGAAAACTATAATCTGAAAAGATACATGCATTCCTGTCTTCACTGCAGCATTAGTTAAGACAAAAAGCAACCTAAATGTCAATCAACAAAGGAACGGGTAAAGAAGCTGTAGTATGTGTGTATACAATAGAATATTACTCATTCATAAAAAAGTATGAAATAATGCCATTTGCAGCAACATGAATGGACTTAGAGATTATCATACTAAGTGAAGTAAGCCAAAGACAAATATTATATGATATTGTTTGCAAGTGGAATCTAAAAAATAAAATACAAATGTACTATGTACAAAACAGAAATATAAAAAACAAACTATGATTACCAAAGGGGAAACAGAGGGGATAAATTAGAAGTTGGGATTAATACATACATATTACTATATATGAAATAGATAACTAATAATGAAACTGTGTACAGGCCATTGCGTTCCTGTCTTGTAAACTAAAATGCTGACTCGAGAGTTAATGACTGGGAAATGTGAAGATGTGGCATCCAGTCACAAAAACAAAGAATAGTAGGGCTAAGGAACTGGTGAGAATTTAGATTAAAACACTTCTTATTATTTAACTTATATACAGAGTACATTATGAGAAACACTGGGCTGGATGAAGCACAAGCTGGAATCAAGATTGCTGGGAGAAACATCAACAACTTTAGATATGCAGATGACACCACCCTTATGGCAGAAAGTGAAGGAGAACTAAAAAGCCTCTTAATGAAAGTGAAAGAGGAGAGTGAAAAAGTTGGCTTAAAGCTCAACATTCAAAAAACTAATATCATGGCATCTGGTCCCATCACTTCATGGCAAATAGATGGGGAAACAGTGTAAACAGTGACAGACTTTATTTTAGGGGGGCTCCAAAATCACTGCAGACGATGCTGCAGCCATAAAATTAAAAGATGCTTACTCCTTGGAAGAAAAGTTATGACTAACTTAGAAAGCATATTAAAAAGCAGAGATTACTTTGCCAACAAAGGTCTATCTAGTCAAGGTTATGGTTTTTCCAGTGGTCATGTATGGATATGAGAGTTGGACTATAAAGAAAGCTGAGGGCTGAAGAATTGATGCTTTTGAACTGTGGTGTTGGAGAAGACTCTTGAGAGTCCCTTGGACTGCAAGGAGATACAACCAGTACATCCTAAAGGAAATCAGTCCTGAATATTCATTGGAAGGATTGATGCTGAAGCTGAAACTTCAGCTGAACTGAATACTTTGCTACCTGATGCAAAGAAGTGACTCATTTGAAAAAATCCTGATGCTGGGAAAGATTGAAGGCATGAGGAGAAAGGGATGACAGAGGATGAGATGCCTGGATGGCATCACCGACTTAATGGACATAAGTTTGAGTAAGCTCTGGGAGTTGGTAATGCCAAGGAGGCCTGGCATGCTGCAGTCCATGGGGTCATAAAGAGTTGGACATGACTGAGCGGCTGAACTGAACTTCCAAATAACAGAATCACTGAACTCCTAGTCCCCCAAAAGATATAGATAAAGGCCTGACACACATTTCTAAGTTGTTCTTCACAGGGAGCAGACTCCCTCCAGATGAAAACTGCTGACCCCAAGAACCAGAAGGTTAACGATGCTTGAAATATCATCTTAATGCCAACCAATCCAAGAACTGTCTGGGAGCTGATCATGCCCTGCTCCTTGAACACTATAAAACTCCTCACTACCCTTTCCAAGGTGGGTCACATGGTCTTCCAGGTATTAGCTCCTGTGGCCTCTTTTGCCTGCAAAAGTAATTAAAGCTATTCTTTTCCACTTTACCCAAAACTCTGTCTCCATGTTTCTATATGGCACCAATGAACAGAGGCCGAGTTTCAGCAACAATAAGAACCTATTGTATAGCACAGGGAGCTACACTATATGTGTAAATACATTTAATGTGTGTGTGTGTGCACGCGCGTGCACGCTCTGTGCTTAGTCACTCATTCATATCTAACTCTTTGCAACCCCATGGACAATAGCCCTTCAGGCTCCTCAGTCCATGGAGATTCTCCAAGCAAGAATATTGGAGTGGGTTTCCCTCCGCCAGGGGATCTTTCCAACCCAGGGCTCAAACCCAGGTCTCCCGCATTGCAGGTGGATTCTTTAATCTGAGCCACCAGGTATGCGCAAGAATACTGGAGTGTGTAGCCTATCCCTTCTCCAGGGGATCTTCCCAACCCAGGGATCAAATGGGGGTCTCCTGCATTGCAAGCAGATTCTTTACCAGCTGAGCCACCCAGGAAGCCTATATGACAGAATGTGGTCCACTGGAGAAGCGAATGGCAAACCACTTCAGTATTCTTGCCTTGAGAACCCCATGAAAGTATGAAAAGGCAAAATGATAGGATACTAAAAGAGAAACTCCCCAGGTCATTAGGTGCCCAATATGCTACTGGAGATCTGAGGGAATCAGAGGGCAGACACACTGAAACCATACTCACAGAAAACTAGTCAATCTAATCACACTAGGACCACACCCTTGTCTGACTCAATGAAACCAAGCCATGCCTGCAGGGCAACCCAAGATGGGAGGGTCATGGTGGAGAGGTCTGACAGAATGTGGTCCACTGAAGAAGGGAATGGCAAGCCACTTCAGTATTCTTGCCTTGAGAACCCCATGAACAGTATGAAAAGGCAAAATGATAGGATAGCAAAAGAGAAACTCCCCAGGTCAATAGGTGCCCAATATGCTACTGGAGATCAGTGGAGAAATAACTCCAGACAGAATGAAGGGATAGAGCCAAAGCAAAAACAATCCCCAGTTATGGATGTGACTGGTGATAGAAGCAAGATCTGATGCTGTAAAGAGCAATATTGCATAGGAACCTGGAATGTCAGGTCCATGAATCAAGGCAAATTGGAAGTGGTCAAACAAGAGATGGCAAGGGTGAACGTCAACATTCTAGGAATCAGCGAACTAAAATGGACTGGAATGGGTGAATTTGACTCAGATGACTATTATATCTACTACTGTGGGCAGGAATCCCTCAGAAGAAATGGAGTAGCCATCATGGTCAACAAAAGAGTCCGAAATGCAGTACTTGGATGCAATCTCAAAAATGACAGGCAAGAATACTAGAGTGGATTTCCATTTCCTTCTCCAGGATATCTTCTTAACCCAGGGATTGAACCCAGGTCTCCAGCACTGCAAGCTGATTCTTTGTTGTTTAAATCACCAGGGAAACCCAAGGATAGCTATGGGATTTGATAAATCATAAGCCCTGTGATATTTGACTTTACTAATGGAGTTTGGTTTTGCTAAGTTACCATATAAAGTTCACTTGTTTCCTTATCTATTTGGGCTGCTCCCACCAGGTGAACAGTGTTCTGAATTATTACAGTAAGTTTGAACAATTGAGCCTTATGATAGTCGAAATTATTTCCCTGACTCTCTTCCTAGAATAAGAGTTCCTGGAGGATGTACACTTTTTCTTATTCATCTTTGTATTACTGTTCTCTTAATGCACAGTCCCAGACATCCTCCAGTATTAAGTGTTTAATAAATGCTTGTCATCGGAAGCTGTTGTTGAATTCTCATATACTTCTATGTTTTTTTCCTACTGTTACACATCAACATACATACAGATATCATTTGGGCTTTTAAAGTCAATTTTTAAAGCCTAAATTGTCATCTCTTTGTCCTATCATTAGTTGCTGACTGTACATTCTATATTACATTTTTTATTTTATGAATTGTGACTAGTAGATACTACAGTTCTTCAGAGGGCTTCATACATTTCAAAATTATAAGACTTATTAGCTATCTCAATAGCCTGAAAGATGTTAGTAAAAATTCCTCCTGAAAAACAGAATTGCATAGTGGGGAAGGAGATGATTGCTAATTCCAGACTGATGGCAATAGCAGGATTTGCTGATAAAAAGATGAGATGTGGGGTGGGGCGGGGAAGCATCCTAATGGTGCTGAAAATGTAGGTGCCATTTATGAAGATGGACTGCAGGAGGGCAGTATTTCACAGGAAACCAGCTCTTTGGACTGGTTAGGTTTGAGATACCCCATAGTCATCCAAGTTATGGATGTAGAGTGTTCAGTCTGATACATATCTTTTAAGTTCAATGGGTGTTTCCCATTAAAGGTAAAATTACATGCTTATTTACTCAGTCATGTCCAGCTCTAGTGACCCTGTGGATTATAGCCTACCGGGCTTCTCTGTCCATGGGATTTTTTCATGCAAGAATACTAGAGTGGGTTGCCATTTCCTCCTCCACGATCTTCCCGACCCAGGGATCAAACCGGAGTCTCCTGTGTCTTCTGCATTGCATGCAGACAGATTCTTTACCCACTGAGCCATTGAGGAAGCCAGAAAGGTAAAATTAGGGATGTATCAAAAAAGATGGCATTTCAGACAGGAAGATAGAATGAAACATTCCATAGCTATTGAGGTTATTATTATGGATCATCATTATGATCATTGTGTTAGCCCTACTTTCCTGTGTGAGGACATCAGAATCAAGGCTGTCTTTGGAGATATGGTCTATTATAGAGGTTGTGATGTTTAAATAATTGTTTTTTTCTCTATTTAAAGCAGATATGGCAGTGGACTAAGGACAGAGAGTGCAACAATTCTCTAAAACCTAGCTGGAAGAGCAAAGACAATTTGGGGATTGATTAAAACACTGTCAGGCCTAAAGGTCTTTTGAACCCATTTGCAAACCTGATCAAGGATAGCTGGAATAAATTAAAGCTAAGCGACAAAACAAACCCTTTTATGTCCCAGGGAGAGATGGTTTGAGTAATTAAGGGCAGGTTTGCACTTTTATTTCAGTGGCATAATATTTGCATTGCATATTAGAACTGTGTTAATCTGACAATTGGTTTCTTTGCTCACAATTCCTTCTCATAGTCACTGATACTGAAAATGATTCAGAAACCTCATGTAATAATCCCTCAGCAAAATTCAGCCAATTTAGGCACCACTGAAAATGAATCCATCCACCTGGTCATTCTCTACTGAAAGTGGGTCTAATTGCAGACAATCAGTAGCTTGCAAGATCAAGGTTTGTTTTTGTTTTTCTGTAATGGATTAGAAATCAAAATTCCCAAGTCTGATGTGGGATTTAGCTATTCTTTCCAACATGTGTCTTTAGTCTTTTTATTGGCATATAATTGCTCCATACTGTTCTGTTAGTGTCCTCTGCGAGTGAACCAGCTATTAATATATGTATACATATATCCCCTCCCTCTTGGACCTCCCTCCTCACCTCAATGCCACCCATCTAGGTACCACAGAGCACCAAGCGGAGATCCTTGTTCTTTTAAAAATAATTATATATCCTGATACTACTAATAGTAACACGTTTACCTCCAATTATGTATATGCACCCTGCCAAGTGTTAGTGTATATACTAAACATGTTGGAAATGTTATTTTATTTAATCTTGACAACATCCTTATAAAACAACCATTCCCCCTATTTCACAGATGATAAAACTGAAAATAAGAGAATTGAGCACTGTATTTCTCAAAACAGATATTTAGACCCGTAAGTCTGGGGTGAGGCCTCAGGTTTTGCATTTCTAACAAACTCCCAGGTTTAGGAGATTTGGCTTTAGAAATTAAAGGACTTGAGCAAAATTGTTTGGTGCAAAGCTACTACATATAGCCTACTTTTTTACCCCTAGTTTTTTGGCCACACCCTGTGGCATGTAGGTTCTTGGTTCTCCTACAAGGGATCCAACCCTTACTCCCTGAATTGGAAGGCAGAGTCTTAACTACTGGACCTCCAGGGAAGTCCCTAGCCTACTTATTTTTAGCCCAGTTTTATCCCATCATTGTAAAAAGAACGTTCCTTTCCTACAGCTGAATTCCTTTCCCCAGTGTCCTGTGACACCCTAGCGCTACAAAGGGGAGAAGTCTACTTCATGTTTTCTCTACATCAGTCTCTGAGTGTGTCCTAATGCTAAGATTTTATATATTTCCTGTAACAGCTCCTTCCTGCTGGATAACTGACCAAATCTTCAGGGCATGGTCGGCCTTAAGAACCTACCTATTCCCTTATCTTAGTGAAGACCTTAATGTTTGTGCTTCTTTGCTCAGACTCTAAGGATCCAATTCCAGGGCTTCCCTAGATGGTCTATGGAGTTGCCCACACACCCTTCCCACCCACTCCCCCTTTAGGCTTTTTAGATTATCACGCAGAAGGTGTGGATGAGCCAAGAACCCACTGCTCCCTCTCCACTCTCACCTCCTACCCTGTCCCCTACGATGCTTTTCTCTCTTGTAGTTTCACTCATGTGATTTCTTATTCTTGGAATAAACTTTTACTTTGCCTACCTCCTCTCCTTATTTTCAAAGGTTTTCTAAAATCTTACCTCCAACAAGGAAGACTTCCAGAAATGAAGCCTCATGATAATTCTCTTCCCAAGTTCGATGAGTAACTTTCACATTTTCCATCCCACAAACCACAAACATGGACACTTCCATTAATAAAAAATATCTTTATAATTAGTCTTTTCCATGAAGTGTTTCCTTCTACAACTTTGCATGTTGTGGATTAATGACATTAAAGCTAGAAGCTACCTTAGAGTTTATCTAGTATTCCACAAGCAGATAATTAAGCAGAGAAAGCACAGAAAGAAAAGCTGCTAGATACCAATACTGTTGTGAGAATTAACTAGGATAAAGAAAGTTATGGGCTAGCAGTTCAAGCAGATGTTAAAGGGTGAAAGAAAATGCTAAAACACAATTTTAATAGCACAGTTTATTAGTCCAATTGCTGAGAACAAAAATAGTTCAGTACTAATTCAGTACTTGGAAAGAGTACTCAACCACACTGGAATTAAAGCATTTAAAATTCCCAGACTATGACAATAAGAGTATAAAAGTAAGTGGCTGGGTTTTTAGAATTCAAGGTTACAAGGTATTCTAATCTTTCTCTCATTTCTACTGTGTGTTTGTTTGTTTGTTTTAATTTTTAATCCTTTCTTTTTTTTACCTTTTATGATGGTTTACTTTATTTATTTTTTTAAATTAATTTTTATTTTTTAGACTGTTTTGCTTTACAATACTGTATTCGTTTTGCTATTAAGACATACCTTCTGGCAATATTGGTTGAGGCAATATGATCAGAGAGCATTCCCTCCTTTTTAAAACTCATAGGATGGGCAGGGTATGATGGATCCAAATTATGGCCCTGAACTACTTGGAACCAATAATAGGCATCCATGGTGCAGCTGTGGCCAGAGGGTCACCTTCCTCAGGGATATTCATCCTCTGAAATTGTCCCATCAGCTTCCCAAAGGAAAAAGGGAAGGGAAAGGGAAAGGAAAGTGTCTTTTCCTATATTCTGGACATGGTTTATGCACATTTTATACATCACTTTTAATTATAGGCATCTGAAATTGGGCACCTCTGAAATAAAACATCTCTTCTAATTGTTTTCTACCTTCCTTGCTCTCTCTCTTATTTTCAAAAAATTATTTTAATTGGAGGATAATTGCCTTACAATGTTGTATTAGTTTTTGCTGTGTGTCACTGTAAATCAACTGTAAGTATACATATATCCTCTCCCTCTTGGACTTCCCTCCCACCCCTTCCATCATCACAGAGCACTGAATTGAGCTCCCTGTATTATACAGCAGCTTCCTACTAGCTATCTATTGTACATATGGTGGTAAAATATCAGGGCTTCCCTGGTGACAGAGATGGTGAAGAATCTACCTGCAATTTGGGGCACCTGGGTTTGATCTCTGGGTTGGGAAGATCCCCTGCAGGAGGCTATGGCAACCCACTCCAGTATTCTTACCTGAAGAATCCCTATGGACAGAGGAGCCTGGCAGGTTACAGTCCATGGGGTCACAAAGAGTTGGACATGACTGACATCAATGCTGCTCTCTCAGTTTGTCTCATCCTCTTCTTCCCCCTCTGTGTCTACAAGTCCGTTTTCTACATCCCTTGCTCTCTTAAAATCATTGATTCAACTTCCCAAACTAGGGCATTTGATATCATTCTTGATGTCCACCTTTTCTATAATCCCTTCTCCCCATATAATCAATACCTAGCCAGGCTTCAGCAATACGTGAACTATGAACTTCCAGATATTCGAGTTGGCTTTAGAAAAGGCAAAGGAACTCTGGGTTTGATCTCTGGGTTGGGAAGATCCCCTGCAGGAGGCTATGGCAACCCACTCCAGTATTCTTACCTGAAGAATCCCTATGGACAGAGGAGCCTGGCAGGTTACAGTCCATGGGGTCACAAAGAGTTGGACATGACTGACATCAATGCTGCTCTCTCAGTTTGTCTCATCCTCTTCTTCCCCCTCTGTGTCTACAAGTCCGTTTTCTACATCCCTTGCTCTCTTAAAATCATTGATTCAACTTCCCAAACTAGGGCATTTGATATCATTCTTGATGTCCACCTTTTCTATAATCCCTTCTCCCCATATAATCAATACCTAGCCAGGCTTCAGCAATACGTGAACTATGAACTTCCAGATATTCGAGTTGGCTTTAGAAAAGGCAAAGGAACAAGAGATCAAATTGCCAACATCCACTGGATCATTGAAAAAGTGAGACAGTTCCAGAAAAACATCTATTTCTGCTTTATTAGCTATGCCAAAGCCTTTGACTGTGTGGATCACATAAACTGTGGAAAATTCTGAAAGAGATGGGAATACCAGACCACCTGACCTGCCTCATGAGAAACCTGTATGCAGGTCAGGAAGCAACAGTTAGAACAGGACGTGGAACAACAGACTGGTTCCAAATAGGAAAAGGAGTAAAAAAAAAAAGAAAAGAAAAGGAGTACGTCAAGGCTGTATGTTGTCACCGTGCTTATTTAACTTATAGGCAGAGTACATAATGAGAAACGTTGGGCTGGAGGAAGCACATGCTGGAATCAAAATTGCTGGAAGAAATATCAATAACCTCAGATATGCAGAAAGTGAAGAAGAACTAAAAAGCCTCCGTGAAAGAGGAGAGTGAAAAAGTTGGCTTAAAGCTCAACATTCAGAAAACTAAAATCATGGCATCTGGTCCCATCACTGCATGGCAAATAGATGAGGAAACAGTGGAAACAGTGTCCAACTTTATTTTTGGGGGGCTCCAAAATCACTGCAGATGGTGATTGCAGCCATGAAATTAAAAGATGCTTACTCCTTGAAAGGAAAGTTATGACCAACCTAGAGAGCATATTAAACGGAGAGACATTACTTTGCCAACAAAGGTCCATCTAGTCAAATCTATGACTTTTCCAGTAGTCATGTATGGATGTGAGAGTTGGACTACAGAGAAAGCTGAGTACAGAAGAATTGATGCTTTTGAATTATGGTGTTGGAGAAGACTCTTGAGAGTCCCTTGGACTGCAAGGAGATCCAGTCAATCCATCCTAAAAGAAATCAGTCCTGGGTGTTCATTGGAAGGACTGATGTTGAAGCTGAAACTCCAGTACTTTGGCCACCTGATGCAAAGAGCTGACTCATTGGAAAAGACCCTGATGCTGGGAAAGATTGAGGGCAGGAGAAGGGGATGACGGAGGATGAGATGGTTGGGTGGCATCACTGACTCAATGAACATGTGTGTGAGTAAACTCTAGGAGTTGGTGATGGACAAGGAGTCCTGGCATGCTGTGGTTCATGGGGTCACAAAGAGTTAGACATGACTGGTGACTGTACTGAACTGAAGATTGTCAGATATAACTAGAGATTTCTTACATCCATTTTCCTCTATCTATCTCAAGTACTGCTGCATTAAATCTAGTCGCTCATCATCTCTCACTTGAAAAACTAAAATTTAAACCAGAAGCTCTGGATGCCATTACATTTTCAAATGATAAAAAGTTGTCACTTTTTTTTTCCTTAACACAATATCACAGCACCCTTTGGTAAGGAAGATCCAACCAGTCCATTCTGAAGGAGATCAACCCTGGGATTTCTTTGGAAGGAATGATGCTAAAGCTGAAATTCCAGTACTTTGGCCACCTCATGCGAAGAGTTGACTCATTGGAAAAGACCCTGATGCTGGGAGAGATTGGGGGCAGGAGGAGAAGGGGACGACTGAGGATGAGATGGCTGGATGGCATCATGGACTCGATGGACGTGAGTCTGAGTGAACTCTTGGAGTTGGTGATGGACAGGGAGGCCTGGCGTGCTGTGATTCATGGGGTCGCAAGGAGTCGGACACGACTGAGCGACTGAACTGAACTTTGGTCAATAGTTACTACGGGTTCTTTGTCTTTTAAATTAGTCCTCACTTTTCTTATTAGCAGGGAAGGGCCTCTGCAATTTGGCACAGCCCAACAATTTCTCCTTGATAATATCATATATCATTCAACCAATAACACTGGCCTGACTCCTGAATACTAGAAACCAAGAGTGCACAGATTATTTTTGTTTGACTGTTTTTCTATCTTCATTATATACAAGATCCATAGTTTGTCTTTAATCATAAAATACTTTGTACCATGAAACCAATGCATCCTGATAGTTTATTTTTGAGTAACCATCAATTGGAAAGTGTTAGTTGCTCAACTGTGTCTGACTCTTTGCAATCCTATGGACTGTAGCCCACCAGGCTCCTCTGTCATTGGAATTCTTGAGGCAAGAATACTGGAGTGGGTAGCCATTTCCTTCTCCAGGAGATCTTCTCTACCCAGGGATTGAACCCAGGCCATTGTTATTCCAGGCAATTCTTTACTGTCTGAGCTATCAGAGAACCCCCTAGCAGTTGGTACTCATTTCTAAAAGGAGATATAGTCCACATTAGTGGGTTAAGGTGGGTTTAATAACAAAGTGTATAGTTTATACTTTTTATATCTCTCTCAAAAATGGTACCGATGAGCTTATTTGCAGGACAAGAATAGAGATACAGATGTAGAGAATGGGCTTGTGGACACAGCAGAGGAAGGAGAGGGTGGAACAAATTGCAAGAGTAGCACTGACATATATTAACTATCATGTGTAAAACAGATAACTAGTAAGATAACTGGGAAGCAGTTGTATAACACAGGGAGCTCAGCTCTGTGCTCTGCGACTACCTAAAGGAGTGGGATGGGGGGGTCAGTGGGAGGGAGGCTCAGGAGGGACAGGATATATGTATACTTATAGCTGATTCACATTATTGTACAGCAGAGACCAGAACAGCATTGTAAAGCAATTATCCTTCAATTAAAAATAAATTTTAAAAAAGAAAAAAAATGCTATAACCCTGAACCATGAAAAAAATGAATCTGATTCTGAAAGTTTACTTTTGAGTAACTCTCAGTTGGCACTCACTTTCTAAAAGGAGGTATGGTGCATATTATTAGCTTGAGGGAGGTTTAAATAACAAAGCATACAGTTTATGTTTTTCTATCTCTATCACATCTCTTTGTCTTTTGTGGAATATGCTTTTGTGAGCTGGAAAATATTTTAATTTCACTTGGCTATCCGGTAAGATTTAACCCAGCACAGGAAATTTCTATGTGTGCTACTTAAAAATAAAAAGGAAATTTCTTAGTGTTAGTGAATTATTTGACTTTAAAAATTGCTAGATAAAATATCACAAGAAAGAACAGTTTCTTGGCCTGCTTCTATGAGAATTTCTTTGGGTGAATACATTTGCAAAGATGTATGAAAGCATTCATTAGAAGTGAATCATGGTGTACTTTCTTTAAATAATTTTCCATTCAAGTGACACTTAATTCATAGTTTATACATTTGAGGCCAATATTACACAATCCACATTCCATGAGGAGTACCAACAATTTAAAAGATGCTTCAGGTTTCCTGAAAGTAGAGCATATTATGTCTATACAGATGATAGGGAAAGGAGTGAAATGGTAAAATTGTCAACACCCCTTTGATGTCTTTTAAACAAAGCTTCTAATGAACATTGACTCATTTTCCCTCCATGTGATCTTATAGAAGAAAAATTTTGTTTGGGTCTTGGGATCGTAGACATGCAGTGAACCTAGATTTCATTCCAACATTTTTTTCATTTTTGTAGTGGACATATTTTTATTCCTCAGATCTCAGCCTAGTTAAATTTGCAAGCTACAAAGACACATAAATAGCATTTGCTGCATTTGTGCATGTGATAAGCTCAGTGATTTCAAGAGGCCTTCACCAATTTACTGCACTACAGCATCCAAAATTGGGAAATTCATCTCCTATAAATTGTCTACCTGCTAATGTTGGATACCACTGAGAATAGCTATCTTCAATATATTTTTAAATGGAGAAAACATAGTTTCCTAAAAGAAATAAACTGTGATTCAATTTCTCTGTAAGCTATTTGTTTGGTGAGAAGTGTCATCGTACCTTCCTTAATATACCACTGAAAGTAGACTCTTTATTGCTCTTTAGTTTTTCTGTTGAACTAAGTTCTTTGTCATTCTGGTATTTTTCTGAGACTGAAAGTTAAGTATTGTGGCAGATGTGTTTAAGTCCTTTAGGTATATAGACAAGTAGGAAGAGGTTGAGGGAGCTACTCAGGGAAAAGTGATATCCAATTAAATTCTATAATTGCATTTTATTATGACTCCTTCAAGAATGTCTCAGGTAGAAGGAGAATTATAGATCTGAACAAACAAAGATGGACAAGAGAATGTTAAGTATAGTAAGTGATTATTCCTGTGGCATACAATATGGTTACAAAATATTTACAGAGAATTCCTCTTTAGTATCTAGTGAACAGATTTTCTGCTTACTAGGTGAGAGGTTTTGTTTTTCTACTCCATCACCTCTTCAGATCCCATTAAGAATTTTTTTAAAAGAAGAATTCTGGAGAGGAGGAAAGGAATGTCCCTTTCTCTTCAAACCCTGACCCCCACCAAACTTCACAGGGATGAAGAAAGCTCAGACTCTTCTGACCTGCTTCTCTTCCAGTCTACAAGGGAATTAAGTACCTCCCTGACATTTCCTGGGTGGAATAATGAGAAGATAGTCTTCTTCCTTTGGACCTTTGCACATGCTTCTGAAGTTTCAGACAGAAGAGCCAGAAGCACCATTGAACGTTAATTGCAGTGAAGCATGGAGGGAAGTGTTTCCAAAGAGAGCTCAGAAGTCCCAGTGAGGCTAAGTAAAATAAACCTTTAGTCCTACATATTTCAGGAAATGACTTGAGCTGAAAAGGAATTAATCTAGTGGGTATGCCAATATTTGAAACGTCCATAATCGTGGAGGCAAAGACAATCCTTGACTTAAATATTGTGGGAACTGCAGTGACCAAGGTAATTCTATTATAAAGTCACATACTTTATAATGAATTGCACTGGAGTTCATGAGATTCCAGAGGCTCCTAACAATGGTGAAGAAGAGAAAATCATGAAAACAACTACTGTCAATTGGACAAAGAAGTTGCAGTTGCCTGACTTTGAAGTCCTTTAGGTTAGGGACCAAACTGTCATACCATGTTAGACGCCTAGGATCCAGTTTCCTGCGGCAAGAGCCGTTTGATCATTGGTTGCATGTTTAAACTTGCCACCTGCTGCCAAAACCATTCTGAGTCGAAATAGGAGTGTTTGTTGCTTTTTGCTCTCTATTTTTTTTTCTTTTAAGATTGGCAAACTCTACATTAGTTCAACTCATTCTTCAATTTTTTTTAAATTGAAATATCGTTGATTTTTAATGTGTTAATTTCTGATGTATAGCAAAGTGAGTTTACATATATATATATATATATATATATATGTTCTTTAAAAATATTATTTTCCATTATGGTTTAATCACTGAATATTGAATATAGTTCCCTGTGCTATACAGAAGGACCTTGTGTTTATCCATCCTGTATATAACAGTTTGCATCTGCTAATCCCAAGCTCCCACTCCATCCCTTTCTCACTCCATTCAGCCTTGGCAACCATAGGTCTGTTCCTGAGGTCTGTGGGTCTCTTATTATTTCATAAAAGTTTTGTGTCATTTTCTAGATTCCACATGTAAGTGATACCATGTGATATTTTTCTTTCTCTGTCTGACTTAGTATGAGAATATCTAGGTCCATCCACGTTGTTGCAAGTGGCCTTGTTTTGTCCATTTATATGCATGAATAGTATTTCATTGTATATATGTACCATATCTTCATCTCTCCATTTGTCAATCGACAATTAGGTTATTTCCTTGTCTTGTCTATTGTGAATAGTGCTGCTGTAAACATAGGGGAGCATGTTATCTTTTAAATTATATTATTGTCTGGATATTTGGCCAGGAGTAGGATTGTTGGGTCATATGGCAACCGTATTTCTAGTTTTTTTGAGATACCGTCATACTATTTTCTATAGTGGCTGCACCAACTTACATTCCCACCAACAGTGTAGGTGCAATGCATTCTTTTAAAGCCAGATGGACCAGGACTTGAATATCATATCTGGAATTCACTTATCTACTTATCTGGTCTTGGGAAATTTATTTGAACTTATTGAGTTATAGTTTCTTTACCTGTCATGTGAATTTGTTAGGGAGAGTAAATATTATGCCCAAAGAGCAATAGTAACAGCAGTTCTGCATCAAATTATCTTTGCTGTATTATAGAGCCATGATTTTACCTGAATATTAAAATTGGGATTGGTTTCACTTCCTAAATTTTAAGCCATGCTACAGTTATTATAAATGGACTCTTCCCTTGATCTTTATATTTATGAAGCTATTTTGTTCATCTGCCTAGGACTTGGGACTCCAAAAACTGAACTAGAATTTGGAAGTCTTACTTTAACCAAATGACAGGATGCCAACAGCCCTGGTGGGCTCCTGAGTATTACCTTTCCTACCTACGTCAGTGAGCAAAGACTATTGCTGCTGCATGTGAATTATACTTAGTTATTACCATATTTTGGGGCACTGGGCTTTTCCTGCCAATGGGAATTTCTCTTGACTTCTGCAGTTTGGCTGGTTTCCACAGCACATGTCATTTCCTGGTGTGTGTGTGTGTGTGTGTGTATGCTCAGTTGCCCAGTCATATCTGACTCTTTGCAACTCCATGGACTGTAGCCCACCAGACTCCTCAGTCCATGGGATTCTCCAGGAAACAATACTGGAGTGAGTTTCCCTGTCCTGCTCTAGGGGACTTTCCAGACCCAGCTATTGAACCCACATCTGCATCTCCTGCACTGTAGGCAGATTTTTTACCACCGAGCCAGTGGAGGAAGCCTTGATATCATCTGTATGCATTAGAATAATCCTGAATGCTGATTCTTATTCCCATTTTACAGATAAAGAAAATAAATTTCAAATATACAAAGTCAGTGGCCCAGTGCTGTGTGGCTAGTGGAAGAAAAATCAAAATTGAATTCAACCAACCCTGGCTCAAAAACCTGTACTCTTTTTAGAAATACCTTCTAGATTGTCATGAATTAGGCCCTCTTTTTAATGCTATTAGAGCAAAATTCCAATGTACCTGATACTTTTGTTAAACATAATGATGATATTCTTTTCCAGAAACACAGTGGTCAAATTTTCCTGATACCCTTTGTTAACATCTATGGAGACCAGTCCTTACTTCCTTATCACACTCATTATTTGAGGTTTTTTCCTTGACTTCCTGTGCTTAGTTGTTCAGTTGTGTCTGACTCTTCGTGACCCTTTGGAGTGTAGGAGTGTGACAGGCTCCTCTGTCCACAGGATTTTTCAGGCAAGAATATTGGAGTGAGTTGTTCTTTCCTTCTCCAGGGATCTTCCCAACCCAGAGATCAAACTCACGTTTTCTCGACTTAGGGATATACAAATTATGTTGGCCAAAAAATTCATCCCATAACAGCATGTGGAAAAACCCAAACAAACTTTTTGGCCAACACAGTATATAATGGTGTCAGTTTTACAGTAGATTTTACTTGGCTTGGTGTCCTTGGACATGATTTGTTCAGGTCATTGCCTATTTTAAATGGATGGAAGCATCTCTCTGTACCATCACCTGTATCTACACACATCTTCAGTCCTTTGATTATACGTTACTCTAGGAAGTTATGCTGGAAAACAAAATTAATGAGTAGGACATTTGCGGAACTCATTACATTGTTTATGATCCTCTTTCTTTTGAGTAAAACGAGGGAATTTAGGCAGCTATCTGGAAAATTACCCTCGAGTTGGCACTGGGATTAAATCATCCACACCACACCTCTGGTTTGCATGTGCTGGCCTTGGGTAATAGTTTTATCTGGGCTGCGATGTACTTGTTTGGATAAAGGGATGTACCACAGAGCACACATCTTAACACTATTATTCATCCCATTATAAATGACACATACAAATGAGGAGGCAGGGGCTCACTTATGAAGTATTCCTGACACACTCCTTTTCCATCATCCTACATCCACCCACCCTGACATTTCCTGATCCAAATTATGTAGTAATCCTTCTCCTCATCCTATGTTTTCCACACATTCTTTCAGGTCAATACACAGATGCTTTTACTTCTCTGAGTTTGAAAAAATAAGTCATACTCCCACACCCATCTATAAAAGATTACTCAAGGTCATGACAATAACAACTCTTTCTTCCTCTGCAAAAAAGAATAACTTTGCTTTCTTCCAATGGATATTCATTGATGTTCGCCTTAATAAAATACTCCTCAGATAAGAAGTATAAAAACAATAGGTTGGGGTTGCTGTTATGCTTCGTGAATTCAAAACAGCCTGCTAATATGACTGAACACATAATATGTTAAAGTATGAGTTTTCTGGGTGCATCATGCCACTTAGACCACTTGGTTCCAGAATCACCAGAGACACACTAATATATGGTTTTTTGTTGTTGTTTTCTCTGGTTCTCATCCCTCAGTATTCTGTTTAAAATAATCAAAGTTGGGTCCTTGGCATGTGCATTTTTTTTTTTTAACATTTTAAGTAAGAGCCAGGGTTGAGGCTTCCCTGGTGGCTCAGAGGTTAAAGCGTCTGCCTCCACTGCGGGAGACCTGGGTTCGATCCCTGGGTTGGGAAGATCCTCTGGAGAAGGAAATGGCAATCCACTCCAGTATTCTTGCCTGGAGAATCCCATGGACTGAGAAGCCTAGTAGGTTACAGTCCACGAGGTCGCAAAGAGTCGGACACAACTGAGCGACTTCACCTTGACCTTGAGCCAGGGTTGAGGGTCACATATCTCAACAATGTGGCCTAGGGGTGACGAGCATAGACTTTGCAGTGAGACAGACTGAAGGTGAGACTTTAGCCCTTTCATCCGCTATTAACCTTTGTTGTCATTGTTGTTTAGTAGCTAAGTCATGTCCAACTCTGCAACCCCATGGTCTGTAGCCCATCATGCTCCTCTTTCTATGGAATTTCCAAGGCAAGAATACTGGAGTGGTTTGCCATTTCCTCCTCCAGGGGATCTTCCCAACCCATGAATTGAACCTGTGTCCCCTGCTTGCAGGTGGATTCTTTACCATTGAGCCCCATGGGGCGCCCGAGATTAAATTTGGGGCCTTTATTAAACTTTGTTCACCTTCAGTTTCTTCATCTATAAAATGACTTGTCAATATTTATATAAAAAGTTGTTATGAGAATGAAGTAAGATAAGCAAGTATACTTGGGCAGTGCCTGGTACTTAGTCACTGCTCAATGCTTTTTATTAGCATGATGATTAAATTTCTCAGGATTTTTAGATGTACCTCTATGGTAAGACAAGAGCCAGGAGACAAGGATTTTTACTAATATTTTACTTAATTTTCTGAATTCAAATGAATCTTGGCTATCCATAATAGTAATTGCAAAGATTTATTAGCTGCATGGTATGTGCCAGATGCTGTGTTGTATCTTTTTTTAAAAATTATGTTTTTAACCAGCTCAAAATTTTGACATGTGCTTTAATCCAATTTTACAATGGAAGATACAGATTTTGAGAGAATGAAATCTTTTCTCAGGTCATCAGGTATGAGAGTTGAGACTCAGCTCCATGTCTGAGCCTATCTCAACTCAGACTTTTAAACATTGAACTGTTCTGCCACCAAAACAACAAATCTGTACAGTGTCCGTTTATAATCTCTTTAAACAAAACACCCTTCCTCACACCCTCTTTTACTAAACTCAGAGAATAAAAACCAGAACCAGCTTCATAGTTATGTCACCATGCACTGCAATCACACAGGTAACCAAGCTCAGAAGAGCCCAGTGCTCAGAAGAACCCTACTCTTGGGGTTTCATTCTTTGCAATTGCCACCTTGAAATACTTAAAAATTTTATCTTTAAACTTGTGTTTTGTAAGTGAAATCTAATAGGGCCACAGATGCACTGGGGACTTGGAGGCTTAGCTTATATGCAGTGCTGCTTCCCACTGCCTATCTGGGATGGGTCCTCAGTAACCCAGTCTCTGTGGTCTGGTGCCTTGGAATCATCAAGATCTCCCCTTCCACCTGCTCATCCCATTACCACTCCTTCTGAGGCAGGAGGCAGACAGGCGCGCCCCAGGGTAAAGCAATTGGAGACTCATTCTCTATTGACTGAAACTCCAAGACCAGAATAACAGGGCAATTAAGGGACAAGGGTGGACCCTGCACAGACCATATATTTCTCCTTCCCAAAGTCACGAGACCTCCCCAGCCACACACACACAAAAAAATTGCTCCTTGGAGGCCAAAGGGGAGTTATCTCAAGTTATGTTCCACCCATATGCCTTAGTGATAGAATCCATCTTGGCTGAGAGACGTGTGTGTGCACACTTGCGAGGATCCTGAGATATACCACATGTGGACTGTGTGTGAACCAAGCAAATCAAGATGCTTGGCCAAAGGAAATTGGGAAGAAATACCCCATAAAAGTCACTCAAACTGCCACAAGGGCACGACTCAATGACACTCTCTCTCTCCCTGAGTCGGCCCGTGTGCCTATCTACATGTACTATACTTGCTTTCTTCCTAATAAATTCTTTACTTGCTTCACTGCCTTCTGTCTTTCTGGAATCTTTTCTGCGAAACCAAAGGGTCAGGTTCCTGTCACTGACCACTGGTCTAGTGGCTAGAATCTAGCGCTTTCACCACTTTACCACCGTGACCCAGCCCATCTCTGGCTGGGAATCCAAACTCCCCTCCAGCCAGGCCCCTCTGTCCATGGAATTCTCCAGGCAAGAATACTGGATTGGGTTACCATTCCTTCTCCAGGGGATCTTCTTAACCCAGGGATCAAACTCAGGTCTCCCACATTGCAGGCAGATTTTTTTTTTTTTTACTATCTGAGCCACTAGGGAAGTGGATAAGGAGGACTATATTTCCCTATCACTTTGCCCCTGACAAGGGCCTGGGTATGGTTACAAATGGGTTAAGTTTGTGTGTAAATCATGTGATATCACTGGGCAAAGCAAGAAGGCAGTCATCTCCAAACTTATGTGACAATGCCTTGGCTCATTCAATGTGTAAGTTGGCAGAAACCTTTTCCTCCTCATATTTCCAGATACTCCTGAAGCAGGAGTTGCAACCTCCTGGTAGTCACCCATCTGCTTTGGTTTGAGGTGGCACCTCCATTGAAAGAAAAGTTGACCTCTCCAACCCTAGCTGGCATTTTCATTTTACACTGGTTGCTCAAATAACATAGCTACCTCTGATGAGAATGAATAACAAAGTATTCCTACAAAAGTGGGCCTGGGGGGCTGGTTTAAAGTGTTTGGAAAGGACAAAGGCAATTCAAGGCTTCCTTAGCCTGAGGGGACTGAGGCTGGAAGAGTATGTCCAAGGTTTAGAACCACACACTCTGGAGTTTTCAGTGTTCTCAATATCAATCCCAGTGTGCACGCTTGCTAATTCCATTCAGTTGTGTCCGACTCTTTGTGAGTCTATGAATTGTAGCCCACCAGGCTCCTTTCTCCATGAGATTCTCCAGGCAAGAATACTGGAGTGGTTGTCATGCCCTCCTCCAGAGGATCTTCTTAACCCAGAGATCAAACCCAAGTCTCCCGCGTCTCCTGCGACTCCTGCGGCAGATTCTTTACCCTGGGCCCCCTAGAAAGCCTGATTCAGCCACTTACTGTGTGATTTTGAGCAAGTAATTCACCATTTCTAATCTTCAATTTCCTCTTCTACAAACCTAGCACAATAATCATAATTAACCTCATGAGTTTAATTTAGGATTAAATAAGACAGTGTGTATGAAACAATTGTTTGCCTGTGTCTGAGACATAGTTAACACTGGGTAAATGTGGTTTGTGTGTTCAGTCGTTAAGTTGTGTCTGATTCTTGGGAAGCCCAAGGACTCCAGCATGTCAGGCTTCTCTGTCCATGGGATTTTCCAGGCAAGGATACTGGAGTGGGTTGCCATTTCCTGCTCCAAAATGTGGTTATGCCTAACTATTTGTATTTTCTTCTTAATTCTCTCTTGGCTGAGCAATAGTTTGTTGCATTGAAGTATTTGACCAGCATCCTATAAAAAGAAAATGATTACTGGAAAGTATACCCCTTCTTATTTTGTAACTCACTTTCTAGCTCCCACCAAAAAAAAAAAAAAAAAAATTCCTACTTTTTTTCAATCAAATTTAAGGGAATTATAGATTTTTTACAGCACACTTTCATGAGCCATCTCAGAAAACATGTTGTGTCTGAAATGAGAAGTTTGGCTTTCTTTTCCTATTTTTCTGCTCCCCTAATGCCATAATAACAATAAAATAAAAGAAGCTTTGAAGTAGCCACTTCATCTTGTACATCTTGAAGACCTTCAACAGGACCCACCTGAACAACTTCATTCTTCTTCCTCCCTCCACCCCTTGCTCCCTGGGGACATCCTTTCACATACTCACATACTCATGCTAATGTTCCCTGAAACATTTAAGAGGCATTTGTAAGTGACAGGAAGGGCTACCATACAGAAGCATCATCTTTTTTTTTTTTTTTTCCATTCTCCAACACATTAATTGGTTGGATTGATTTTCTGGACCAGCAAGGAAGGGAAATATGCATTAAAGAAAGATTGATAGGATCACATAATTGTTTGCATTTGGAAATGCAGTTTTTCTCAGAAAAAATCCATAGGACATCAGAAAACCTAGAAGGATCAAGAACTACATTCCTTGCCTTAATTCATCCTATCTAGGTTAAAATACAGTCTTCTGAATAGAAATTATATCAACATATATTAACCAAGTCACCCAGAGAAAATATAAATGAAAACAAACTTGAAACAAGATTAAATCCCATGAATGGTTGAAATTCAAACATTAAATTTGTATTTTGTCTCTTTGAATCCCTTCTCTCCTAGCATTTATGCTCTTCCCCTTCACTAGGTATTACTATCTCTTTGAGTTGATCGTGTTTCCCTAAGGATAATAAGGCAAATGGCAGCAAAGTTTCTTTACTGGTACAGCCATAATCTGCATTTGATCTTCCTGGAGTGCATTTGTGGGTGATCCTCATCATTATTGGGGATTCTGCATCTTTCCTTTCCTTGGTATGGACAATGTCTTCACTAGAGAATCTACTTGACACACTTTTGTTAGAGGTCTCATTAAACTTCTATGCTGTACTCATGTCAATTCTTTTTATAATGGGTACAGGAAGGCTTTCTATTATGTAGTCCCCAGTTGGTCCACAAGAAATAATCATACATCCCTTGCCCTGAAAATCCTAGACATCCATGACATCCCAATGGAGTCACCTCTTCTCTTCCCACCATCACATCTAGTCTAAAATCTTGCAATTTTAGGCCTTTCCAGAAAAGAATGTGGCACCAGTTGCTGTGTTCCCATAGACATTAGGGAACAAAGATCAAGCTGTCCAAGTGGCCTTCTGGAATCCCTTCTTACTTGCCTTGAACAGCAATGGAATTACCGTTTCCTTGCCCTGTAAAGAACAGAGTATGTAGCCTTACTCCTAATTGCTTTTCCAAAGAAAATTTCTCTCCCAAACTTCCATTCTCTTATATGTCCTTGATCAAGTGCTAAGCCATGGTTGAAAAAAAATAGATAGGGGCTACTTCCTTAATAAATTTTTTTTTTTTTTTTTTTTTTTGGTTGTGGGATCTTGCTTCCCTGACCAGGGATTAAACCAGACCATGGCAGTGAAAGTTCAGACTCCTAATCAGTGGGCCACCAGAGAATTCCTTGTAAGTTCTACCAGGGTAGTATAACACATTCCTCATTATGCTGGAGTTATTGGCATCTGTAATCTTGCAAGCTCAGCTCAAATGAGAAAGAAATAACCTTATTTTTACATTCTTTTAAATTATGTATTAATTGAAAAGATATAAATAATATGAGAGAACGTGGGAGATACAATATTCTAGACCTAGGATCGGGCGTCCTGGGTGGTGCTAGTGGTAAAGAGCCTGCCTTCCAAAGCAGGAGCCACTGCTTTGAATCCCTGAATAAGAGACACTGTTTGAATCCCTGGTTTAGGCAGATCCCCTGAAGAAGGAAATGGCAACCCACTCCTGCACTCTTGCCTGGAGAATCCCGTGGATGGCTACAGTCCATAGGGTTGCAAAGAGTCAGACAAGACTGAAGCAGTGTAACACACATGCAGACCTAGGGTCAGCAAAGATCCTTTGCCAAAAGAAAGCAATCACCAGACTAAAATCTAAAGTATATCAAATATACTCCAATAAAAATTTTTTTAATCTGAAATATAGGTATGAGTAAGTTGAGTGAAGGAGGTGAGTGAAGTAATAGTAAGACAAAATGGCCACCATTAGGAGAAGATATTGTGGGAAAGCAAAGTAAGAAGCCATTTTGGAAAACAATTTTGAAAGGCAATTTCTCATAAAGTTAAACACAGTTGTGCTACAATCGAGTAATCACTCTCTGAGGTGATAATTTTTATTCATAAAAACTTGTATGTGAACGGTTATAATTATTTTATTCATAATTACATCAAACTGGAAGCAATGCAAATGCCTTTTATTTGTTACATAGATAAACTATGGTATATCTATACAATGAAAGACTACTCAGCAGTAAATAGGAACACATAAATACACGCTCCAGCCTGGATGCATCTCAAAAGCGTTATGTTAGGTAAAAGCATCCTGACTCAAAAGGCTCCCATGTTGTAAGATTCTATTTATATGTTTCCTGAAAAAATGAAAACTGTAGGACAGAGAACTGATCATTGGTCATCAGGAACTGGAAGCCAGGACAGAGGTTGACTACAAAGTGTTGTCAGGAAATTTGAAAGATAATGGAAATGTTCTATATATTGATTATGATATTAGTCACATAATTCTTTTCATTTGTCAGAGCTCATAAAACTGTATACAAAAAAGGTGCATGTTTTGTGTGTAAATTAGACCCCACATTAAAAAAAAAAAAAGGAATATGTCTCTTTGAGGAACTGAAAAATAGTTACTAGAGAAATACAATGAGAAGCAGGGAAGACAAATGATGAGGCAAGAAAGATATACGGGAATCGAGTCACTAAGGTCTTTATAAATCATGTTCAAGAATCCAGACTTTATCCTTAAGGTAATGGTGAACTATTGAGTGATTTAACTTGGTGACAAATCATTTTAGAGGGACGACTCAGCAGGAGAGCTAAAGCAAGAAGACTAATTGAGATGTTAGAGAGAAAGGGAGTAAGCCAGGGAGGAGATATCACTTATGTGAACTAGGAAAGTGTGGTGGGAAATTATTCACTTTTTACCAAAGATGTTTGAAGTACCTATTATTTTACAGACACTGATCTGGTTCCTGGAAACAAAATGGTCAGTGAAAAACACATTCTCAGCCCTTTCAACGTTTACAGTCTGGTGGCAAAGATAGCAAGTACATAATTTTGTCTGTAATAAAATCTAAGAAAAAAAGGTTGTTATTATTGATATTATGAAAATGCCTTAAAGGGGACTATGTCAGACATGATTAGTTACTTGTTCAAAATCTCTTCTTTCTTACTAATGGAAACCCCCATTGTGTTTGGGGCATCTATGTGTTGGCTTTTAAAAAACATTATCTCCCAGTTTCCCTAGCAGCCTGGGATGGCCATGTAACAACTCTGGCCAGTGATATATAAGTGGAAGGATGCTGGATATTTCTAGATAGGCTTTGCTTTGCTAATTATAGTCTCTCCTTACTGTATTCTTTCTTTTCTTCTTGTTTATACATGTGATAATAGTTGCTTAATGACAACATCAGTATTTGTGTTGGTATGGCACTGTTTAGTGAATCTGTAAATTTAATACATGGCAATAATTCTTGATTGTTGCTTTTATGGCACTTGTATTTGTTTCCCCCTCCTTATGCAAAATGCTCAATAGAAGTTTAGACAAAAGGTCCCTCATTCATGGCTTGGTTCACCCTATTAAATTTCTCATTGTTCTATCTCTTATATCTACTATGTAAATAACAGTGGTGGAAGACTTGAATCCCTCAAGCCTACAGCCCAGTAAATATAGTGAGCTGTTTTTGAGGGGTGAGGGTATTTTTTTTTCATTGATGACAACACTAATTAACTGGTGCTGCTGCTGCTGCTAAGTCACTTCAGTCGTGTCTGGCTCTGTGAGACCCCGTAGGCGGCAGCCTACCAGGCTCTGCTGTCCCTGGGATTCTCCAGGCAAGAACACTGGAGTGGGTTGCCATTTCCTCCTCCAATGCATGAGTGAAAAGTGAAAAGTGAAAGTGAAGTCGCTCAGTTGTGTCCTAGCATTCCTAAACATTACATGCAGAAGGATTCATAAATTCTGTAAACCCTCACCAGGAAAGAAGGTTTATCTCAATTAGTAATGTCTGCCATGTACACAGGAAGGAAGTGAAAGTTGCTCAGTCTTGTCTGACTCTTTGTGATCCCATGCCATGGAATTCTCCAGGCCAGAACACCAGGGTGAGTAGCCTTTCCCTTCTCCAGGGGATCTTTCCAACCCAGATCAAACCTAGGTTTCCTACAGGCGGATCCTTTACCAGCTGAGCAACAAGGGAAGCCCAAGAATCCTGGAGTGGGTAGCCTATACCTTCTCCACTGAATCTTCCTAACCCAAGAATCTAATCAGGGTCTCCTGCATTGCAGGCAGATTCTTTACCAGCTGAGCTACCTGGGAAACCCAACACAGGAAGGAAGATTTGTAACAAATATTTTTTATTATCATGATGAAACCAGTCCCTGTGAAGAAAGGAAGGAGAGGTGACCTTTTAGATAAGGCTTGTATGCTCAAGAACACAGAAGCAAAATTAGATAGTTCTCTGGAGCCTTCAGGAGCCTGACTTACACAGTTTTTGGTCTGTTGCAGACAGATAGACCTGAGTACAGGGAATACTCACCCAGGTATAGAATGATAGGGTGATGCCCCTGACATGGGTAGTCTTCATCCTTATCAACCTTCACATTAGTGAATCCTAAAACCCTCTGAGCAGTTTCTTTTGCCTGAACCCATTTGCTATCCATGGAAGCCATTTTTTTTTCCTACCCAAAGGAGGTGAGGAGAGGTGAAGAAGTGGGGCTATGAGTGAAAGCAGCCTCCTGTGCCAAGCAGTCAGGATGCAAACTGTAAGGAGAACAAGCCGTGAGGTTAATTTTGTCTAGTTTTAGGTACAAATTACTTTATTTTAGTTTGGGGGGAAGTAAAATGAAGCAATTCAGAAAGAAGAAAGAATTCCGGAAAGAAATTTCTATTCTTACCAACCCAGCAGGGATGTACATTTCAATTGCTGAAAGGAAACAATATTAGATGTAATACTAGAGGCTCATTGGAAACGGAAACAGGAGCCCTAATTTGAAGCGGGAGCCATTCATAAAATGACTCACAAACTTGCTTGCAAGAATTAAACCAAGTTTATGAAGAATAATTTTTGTTTGCATTTTTTTTTCCTTTTCAAGCAAGTAATGAGCAGTAATGTGGCCCCTACCCAGGGTCACATCAGACTTTCTCTGGTTTTTAACCACGGTTGTTATTATAGCAAGTGGCTGACAGATATATATGTTAAATAACGAAGGACTGACTGATAATAGAAGGGGACGATATTGGAAAATCTTGGCTCCCAGCCATACGCTAGATTAATAAGAGGCTAGAGCACTTAAAGGTAGTTCATACTTCAGGTAAATCTGAGGCCCAGATTTCTCCCACAAGAACATTAGGCAGCAGTTTAGCCAGTGACTGGGCCTTTCTTACGCCAGTGAGGTTGCCTCAAGGGATCTTCATGATGAAGCAGGGATTAACAGAAATCCTGTTTTCACTGTGGGGCCTTTACACATTTCCTGCAGCCGGACGGCTCTGTAGTCACATGGCACTCTTTATTGAATTAATTGATAAGATTATTCTGTGTCCTCCCCCGCATCCATGGATCTCACATCTGTCTGGGAGAGAAACAGCTTTGCAGGCAGTGAATGTCAGCAAAGCTTTTATATTTCAGAACCAAAAGCAATATCTCCTCCTGACTCATTTCTCAAGACTCCTACTGGCACATAGTATCACAGGATGGGGCAACTAAGCTGCCTTGGATCACAGAATCACTGAGCATTCCAAAGTTCCTCCTTGAGAGAGAAAACACAGTGTCACGTAAAGTCGTGGGACTGAACGCGTGTCTAGTCTCTCCATCTATTGCTCTTGTCTTATGTTACTGCCAAGAGGAATGAAACCTAGGTCACTGAGAAAGCTTAACACTTTCTTTAAGCTTTAAAAAGCTTAAAGTGATCTGCTGCATGCTAGGACATCACTTTCAGAAAGAGAGAACTGGACATTTCATTCCTTGGGAAACCCACTTCGAGAGGGTCAAGGCTGTCTCAGCTGAATCCTGGGTCAGATATCAAGTCTGTCACTGTAATAAAGAGAACTTACCTCTTGAATTGATTTCCTAGTCTGTTTCTCATCTTCTTTTCTGCATCTTCCTCTTCATAGGCACACATTTTGAGTGTCTTAAGGGGGAAAGTGGGGACAGCTATACTCTGTAGGGTAACAAAGTTGGGAATATCACAAAAAACAGCTAACATTTATATAGTGTAGTTCTATGTACTTTTTAAGGTAATTTACTTAAAATAACTCATTCAGTCATCACAAGAACGACTTGCAGGCAAGAATACTGGATCGAACCTGGGTCTCCTACCTTGCAGGCAGATTCTTTACCCTGAGTCACCAGGGAAGCCTTATAAGAACAACACGAATTCAATAGTATTTTTTATCCTCATATTACAAGTAAGGAAACTGAGGCATGAAGAAGCTAAGAAAATTCCCCAAGTCACAAATGTATAAAGTAATGTGGCAAATATTCAAACAAATAATCTGGCTCCAGAGTGTCTGCTGTGTGGCTTCTTTATAGAGATGCTTTTGTTAGTTGGCATTTTTGTCCGAGTATTAGAATAATACTGCTAAAGACGTTTGTGGTAATGGATGTAGTTAGCTAATGAGAGAGCCACTGGGACTTGAAAGAAGGGATTATTTATTAAATATATATTTATCTTATACACATATATAACACACATATATCATTCTCTTAAGCACTATTCTTAGATTACCTGTCACTTAATTAAGTAAGAAAAAAAAACCTCTTTTCTTTTATAGACTTCTTAACAGATACAAAATGGATATTTATAATTAAATTAGAAAAATAGGTTAAGTATACAAGTAATACTAAGAGAAAAAGTGCAAAGGAAAGGTCAGGTTGTTGATATTCTAATAAGAACTTAGGACTTAACAAAAATCTTGTAAGTTTTTTCAGTGTTTTTTTTAACTCCTTTTATCTCTCCTAAAAGCTAAATATGTGAACAACAACAATTAAGCTACCTAGATTATGAACTTGTGCATTCATTATTTATAGATTATTAATTCATTCATTTAGAACATTTCATGTACCCATGCCAACTTTGGAAGTGTTTCTCTAATATTTCTACGACTCTCTAATTCTTTGTCAAATGGAGAGACTAAAAATAAATATAAGCTTTTGTGAGATTTAATAGCATGTAAATCATAAGCATAGTCTGGCTCATAGTATAATTTAATTACTATTTAACTATTTTCTAGTAGTAATTTAAAAAATAAGAAAAACAAGCAATTATTAATTGACCCCTAACTACGTATAGGGTCACTGTGTTTAGAGAACAAGAAAGTTATCCTTTTATTTGTCTCTGTGTATGTGATTTCTGCAAATGGTCTTTCTCTTTCATCCCCTCCATTTTTCCACCATTGATTTTTATGCTTTTGGAGTGGGGCAGTTTGGTTATGGACCAGTTTTTGTCACTACCCTTCTAAGTATCCCTTTTTCTCTGACTCATTTCACACTTGGTGTATTTTCAAAGGTTTGACTTTACTTTTAGGCTCTCTCTCATGATCCAGAGCCTCATTCAGTTCAATCCAATTTAATTCCATTCAGTTCAGTTAAAAGAAAAACAAATCATGTGACTTCTACAATATGATACAGAAATGATTAAGCCAAGATCCTGCATCAAGTGCCCTATAGCCTTTCCTTCTTCTATCCTAGGTCATGACACTGATAATCTCCCTTTATAATTGGAGTTTTGATTGTCTTTATCCTGCCACCATCTTACCTCTAACAGGCCTGAGCAAGCTAGAAATCTGAAGATGACTAGTTGACCCAAAAGGGCAAGAATGGTGCCTTTGAAAATTCATTCATTTATGTGCAAAATGCACTCACAAGGAAAAATCTTCAAAATAATGGCTAATCTTCAATTATATCAAAAATTTAATAAAGCTTTATGAGTCAAGGACTTTTTTCAAGGCAGTAATGAATATAACTTTAGCTGGCCTTGCTCTTTGTGAGCAAGTTTCCTTTTTCCAGTGCCTGTCTACATGAGGCTAACTCAAAAGCCTCCATCAAGTCTATTTTATTCTTCTTTTCTCTGAACTTCCACCTTTTGTTAAGGACATTATCACTCCAACTTCATTTAGGAGGCTAAACACTTCCCTTTGTTTGTATTAGAATATTAACAATCCAAATGCCATAGCCATGAGGGAGACCTGAGTCTTAATAAAGTAGGTATACATTCTGCCCAGATGGCATTGTTTTCCAATGAAGTAATATGTTCATTTATATCTGATAGTTTTTGCACTACTCTGACCATGTAAGGTGAAGAGCAGGCAACAACTCCATTAGGCTAAGACTTCATTCTATTCCAAATTGATCTGACGATGAACACAACAGACAGATCAGAAAAATAAGGGAAACTGAGATGCCACATGCTAGTAAAGTAATGCGAAAAATTCTCCAAGCCAGCTTTCAGCAATACGTGAACCGTGAACTTCCAGATGTTCAAGCTGGTTTTAGAAAGGCAGAGGAACCAGAGATCAAATTGCCAACATCCACTGGATCATGGAAAAAGCAAGAGAGTTCCAGAAAAACATCTATTTCTGCCTCATTGACTATGCCAAAGCCTTTGACTGTGTGGATCACAATAAACTGTGGAAAATTCTGAAAGAGATGGGAATACCAGACCACCTGACCTGCCTCTTGAGAAACCTACATGCAGGTCAGGAAGCAACAGGTAGAACTGGACATGGAACAGCAGACTGGTTCAAAATAGGAAAAGGAGTACATCAAGGCTGTATATTGTCACCCTGCTTATTTAACTTATATGGCAGAGTACATCATGAGAAATGCTGGGCTGGAAGAAGCATAATCTGAAATCAAAATTGCCGGGAGAAATATCAATAATCTCAGATATGCAGATGACACCACCCTTATGGGAGAAAGTGAAGAGGAACTAAAAAGCCTCTTGATGAAAGTGAAAGAGGAGACTGAAAAAGTTGGCTTAAAGCTCAACATTCAGAAAACTAAGATCATGGCATCTGGTCCCATCACCTCATGGCAAATAATGGGAAACAGTGGAAACAGTGGCTGACTTTATTTTTCTGGGCTCCAAAATCACCGCAGATGGTGATTGCAGCCATGAAATTAAAAGACACCTACTCCTTGGAAGGAAAGTTATGACCAGCCTAGGCAGCATATTTAAAAGCAGAGACATTACTTTGCCAACAAATGTCCATCTAGTTAAGGCTATGGTTTCTCCAGTGGTCATGTATGGATGTGAGAGTTGGACTATAAAGAAAGCTGAGGGCTGAAGAATTGATGCTTTTGAACTGTGGTGTTGGAGAAGACTCTTGAGTGTCCCTTGGACTGCAAGGATATCCAACCAATCCATCCTAAAAGAGATCAGTCCTGGGTGTTCATTGGAAGGATTGAAGTTGAAGCTGAAACTCCAATACTTTGGCCACTTGATGTGACAAGCGGACTCATTTGAAAAGACCCTGATGCTGGGAAGGATTGAGGGCAGGAGGAAAAGGGGACGACGAGAATGAGATGGTTGGATGGCATCACTGACTCGATGGACATGGGTTTGGGTGGACTCTGGGAGTTGGTGATGGACAGGGAGGGCTGGCATGCTGCAGTTCATGAGGTTGCAAGGAGTTGGAGACTACTGAGTGACTGAACTGAACTGAATTGAGATGCCAGAAACACACCTCAACTATTTGGTAGCGTGGCCATATTTTGTTTCTTGTGCTATATTGAAATATTATGAACAATTGTCAATATTCCCATGACCATGATGATGAAAAACAATTTTGAATCTTATGAATCCTTCATATGCCCCAATACAGAAGCAGTTTCTTTGTCCAGATAAATATTGGTTTGTAAATTTTAAAATATTTCCAGAGACTCAACTGTGAGGTTTCTGTGCTTTTCAATTTTATAGATATTTTCTGTTTTTTTTTAATTTATGCTTTTATTCATATGATTTTTTTGCTCTAATTTTTTTTTTTTTTAGTTTACAGTTCTCTCAGTTTCTGAAATAGTTGCCTACTTCATTGGTTTTCAGCTTTTCTTTATTAATACATGCATTTAAGGCTATATATTTTCCTCTAAGCGTAGCTATAGCTGAACAGGGACAGAGAGAAAGTAAAACAATGAAGCCAGAGTGGAGGTGTCAGACATGAGATGCCTTGACACAGCTTTGTGGCTTAGAATAGAGCTGTTGACTGCCACATTTCTTTGAGAGTCTGAGTAGTAGCTTGTACTTTGCACTGACATTCCTGGTTTCTCACACTGATTATAGCAAAAGAGGCCACTGTTCCAGCAACACTCATACTTTATGCCCTCTTAATTCTAGGATTAGGTACAAGGAGGGCTGTGTGGCTACCCTACCCCAAATGGCCCCTCAATAAGAGCTACACTATGTTTCTAAGCTCTTAGCTATACTTCCCCTTTGTATTCTTCAGTCACCATTAGTTCCTGACCATTTATAGTAAAACCTTCTACTTTTCCAAGTGACAATTCTTCCCTTCTACCCTTTAATAATCATATTTCGATCAACCATTAATCTTCCATTGCTTCAAGAAATGAACAGAATTGTGTCATGATAAGTCTAGCATATACATTTTAGAATGTTTATAGCATATACATTTTAGAAAATGATACTAATTAGAAAACTAGAAAGCTGTTTTTCCTCTATATCTTCAAATCATATCCTATGAGGTGGAAAAATCACTACATTCTGGGATCCCACCACCTAAACACAGCCTTCTCCTTTGGTGAAGCAAAATAAAGCAAAAGTCTATGAAGATGGAAGGTTTTTTTGTTTGTCTGTTTTATTTATTTTTCTTTTTTCTTAAACTGTCTCCAGAACACCTGGGGACCTAAATAAAACCTCCTGTTTTTACCCAACAGGAAAATTTTACACCCCATTTACCTGTCAATAGACCTAGATTTTATTTAGATATTGGGCCAATATCATGGATATTTGGGAAGACAGACTAAAATTCAACTTCAACTTCTGGGCATGAAAATGGAAGAAGAAATTTTTAAAGGTGTTTCTGGGAAATATTTTCTTCCCTAAAATGATCATAGCTGCATCTCCTTCTGACTACTTCTCCTGGTCCCTTCCTCCCCTCACTTCATCATGTTGACTTGTAGACTTTCTTCCTAGAGTGGGCAGTCATCTTCTGGCTGTGAAAATGATAGCTTGAGGATGAAAAGCCAGCCCACAAAAAGTGGCAGGGAAAATGTAGAAATGAGCCTGGGTCCTTGATGAAATTGCTGTTCTTGATGAATTGCTGAGTCAAGGCCAGCAACCGCCTACCTCCAGATTTCTTGTTATGTGAAATCAATAAACCCCAGTTGTTTAAGCCATCATTAGTAGGATATTCCATTACCTTAGGCCAAAATGCTTTCCTAACAGATAAACTTTTCCTCCATCTAAACTAACTTGATGGTTATTTCCCTAGTCCCAAAGCTTCAGAACTCACCCTCTGATTAAACTGGCAAGTTCTTTTAAGCACAAAGCATTACTGGTTAATGGTTATCTCAGGAGACATTTATATTTTAACAACTGGCTTTAATTCTTTTTTTTAATAAAAATTTATTTATTTTAATTGATGGTTAATTACTTTACAATATTGTATTGGTTTTGCCATACATCAACATGAATCCACCACAGGTATACGCATGCTCCCTATCCTGAACCCCCCTCCCTCCTCCCTCCCTGTACCATGCCTTTGGGTCGTCTCAGTGCACCAGCCCAAAGCATCCAGTATCATGCATCGAACCTGGACTGGCGATTCATTTCATATATGATATTATACGTGTTTCAATGCCATTCTCCCAAATCATCCCACCCTCGCCCTCTCCCACAGAGTCCAAAAGACTGTTATATACATCTATGTCTCTTTTGCTGTCTCACATACAGGGTTATCATTACCATCTTTCTAAATTCCATATATATGCATTAGTATACTGTATTGGTGTTTTTCTTTCTGGGTTACTTCACTCTGTATAATTGGCTCCAGTTTCATCCACCTCATTAGAACTGATTCAAATGTATTCTTTTTAATGGCTGAGTAATACTCCATTGTGTATATGTACCACAGCTTTCTGATCCATTCATCTGCTGATGGACATCTAGGTTGCTTCCATGTCCTGACTATTATAAACAGTGCTGCAATGAACATTGGGGTACACGTGTCTCTTTCAGTTCTGGTTTCCTCGGTGTGTATGCCCAGCAGTGGGATCGCTGGGTCATAAGGCAGTTCTATTTCCAGTTTTTTAAGGAATCTCCACACTGTTCTCCATAGTGGCTGTACTAGTTTGCATTCCCACCAATAGTGTAAGAGGGTTCCCTTTTCTCCACACCCTCTCCAGCATCTATTGCTTGTTGACTTTTGCATAGTAGCCATTCTGACTGGCATAAAATGGTACCTCATTGTGGTTTTGATTTGCATTTCTCTGATAATGAGTGATGTTGAGCATCTTTTCATGTGTTTGTTAGCCATCTGTATGTCTTCTTTGGAGAAATGTCTATTTAGTTCTTTGGCCCATTTTTTGATTGGGTCATTTATTTTTCTGGAATTGAGCTGCAGGAACGCTTAAATATTTTTGACATTAGTTGCTTGTCAGCTGTTTCATTTGCTATTATTTTCTCCCATTTCGAAGGCTGTCTTTTCACCTTGTTTATAGTTTCCTTTGTTATGCAGAAGCTTGTAAGTTTAATTAGGTCCCATTTGTTTATTTTTGCTTTTATTTCCAGTATTCTGGGAGGTGGGTCATAGAGGATCCTGCTGTGATTTATGTCGGAGAGTGTTTTGCCTATGTTCTCCTCTAGGAGTTTTATAGTTTCTAGTCTTACATTTAGATCTTTAATCCATTTTGAGTTTATTTTTGTGTATGGTGTTAGAAAGTGTTCTAGTCTCATTCTTTTCCAAGGGTTGACCAGTTTTCCAAGCACCACTTGTTAAAGCGATTGTTTTTAATCCATTGTATATTCTTGCCTCCTTTGTCGAAGATAAGCTGTCCATAGGTGTGTGGATTTATCTCTGGGCTTTCTAATTTGTTCCATTGATCTATATTTCTGTTTTGTGCCAGTACCATACTGTCTTGATGACTGTGGCTTTGTAGTAGAGCCTGAAGTCAGGCAGGTTGATTCCTCCAGTTCCATTCTTCTTTCTCAAGATTGCTTTGGCTATTCAAAGTTTTTTGTATTTCCATACAAATTGTGGAATTATTTGTTCTAGCTCTGTGAAAAATACCATTGGTAGCTTGATAGGGATTGCATTGAATCTATAGATTGCTTTGGGTAGTATACTCATTTTCACTATATTAATTCTTCTGATCCATGAACATAGTATATTTCTCCATCTATTAGTGTCCTCTTTGATTTCTTTCACCAGTGTTTTATAGTTTTCTCTATATAGGTCTTTAGTGTCTTAAGGTAGGTATATTCCTAAGTATTTTATTCATTTCATTGCAATGGTGAATGGAATTGTTTCCTTAATTTCTCTTTCTATTTTCTCATTATTAATGTATAGGAATGCAAGGGATTTCTGTGTGTTGATTTTATATCCTGCAAGGTTACTATATTCATTGATTAGTAATTTCTGGTGGAGTCTTAGGGCTTTCTATGTAAGGCATTATGAAGATCATGTCATCTGCAAACTGAGTTTTACTTCTTCTTTTCCAATTTGGATTCCTTTTATTTCTTTTTCTGCTCTGATTGCTGTGGCCAAAACTTCCAAAACTCTCTTGTATAGTAATAATGAAAGTGGGCACCCTTGGTGTATGACAATAAAGGAAGAGCTGAGACTTACTCCTTAAATAAAGCACAATTTTGCTGACCTGTGTTTGAGGACAGTTTAGATAGGAGAAGAGATTGATTGTGTGACTTATGAAAGTGAATCTCTCTACTTTATGATTGACAGGTAGAGTCATGTGTCCAATAATGACCTATTGCTGCTGCTGCTAAGTCACTTCAGTCGTGTCCGACTCTGTATAACCTCATAGACGGCAGCCTACCAGGCTCCCCCATCCCTGGGATTCTCCAGGCAAGAACACTGGAGTGGGTTGCCATTTCCTTCTCCAATGCATGAAAGTGAAAAGTAAAAGAGAAGTCACTCAGTCATTTCCACTCTTAGCGACCCCATGGACTGAAGCCCACCCGGCTCCTCCATCCTTGGGATTTTCCAGGCAAGAGTACTGGAGTAGGGTGCCATTGCCTTCTCTGAATAATGACCTAAGACTAAAGAAAAATGGAGCAATTGAAAGATTGCTTAATGTATCTGTTAATTTCCATGGATTGTTTTATACAAGTGACTATCTACCTTCTCTATTGTAAGTAGAGACTGAAGATGATAGTTCTTTGATCTTTATTACAGCAGAAAGGGAGAAATTCAGAACTTAAGTTCCTATGAATTTTCTAGTCATCTCAAATTCAGCATTTTAAAAGCTGACCTCAAACTCCTCTTCACTGAAATGTTTTCCTTTTCATATTCTCTGATAGGTTTCCTGCTCCTTCCAATCATCTCACCCCACCTCATTTCATTGTGTTATCAAGCCTGATTAAGTCTCTCTCTTAAATTCCTTGGAATGCACCTTCTCAGTCAACTCCTATTGTTATGTGCCTGCATGCTTAGCTCTCAGTCATGTCTGGCCCTTGCAACCCTATGGTATAGCCCACCAGACTTCTCTATCCATGGGATTTTGCAGATAAGAATACTGGAGTGGGTTGCCATTTCCTTCTGCAGGGGATCTTCCCAACCACAGGGACTAAACCCATGTCTCCTGTGTCTCCTGCAATGCAGCAGATTCTTTACCTGCTGCACCAATGGGGAAGCCCTCTTATTGTCATACTTTAAGTCATTTTATAGCTTTTAAGGCTATTTGCAAAACTCTCCACACTGTGTCATGTCAGATCATGCCAGCTTTTAGGCTGTGCTCACTGTGATCTCTCTAAAATTCATACCCCATCATGTCACTCCCATGAATAAAATCCTTCAATAGTTCCCCAGATATCTCATATGATATAATGCCTATTAACTGCTCTAGTAACTCCTCCTGTCATGTTATTTATATTCCATGTGCCCCAGCCACATCCAGTGCCTGCTGTTACCTATCTATACCACATTCTCTTTTACTTTGCATGACTTTAAATATGCAGTTTTTTCAGAAGCATCTTCCTGCCAAACTTCAATCTTTTTTCAACTTAGAAGAGGATAATACAATAAAGTTATTAAGAATAAGAGGAGAGATCAGCATAGTTAGAGCTTGCTCAGCCTGTTCAGGATTAGTGAATCCTTTCCTTTACCCTCAGTTTCTTAGAGAGCCCTAGAGTACCTGGTAATATCATCATCAGTAATGTATCATACAATATGAGAAAATGTGATTATGTGTCCCTTTCCCATTAAACAAACTGTTCTTACCCCTAAACTACCTGACTCAGGGAATTTTAAAAATACACTAATCTTTGGGCTCCATTCTAGACAACTACCTAAGGCTAATTATGAACCAAATATCAGATATCTAGAGAGACTGTTCTTTTACTGTCTGTTTGCAGAGAGTGACTGTTGTTGGCAATCTGACGCAACTATTTTCTATATTGTTCTTAATTCATTACACTAAATTTCATTTAAAGATTAATTCTTGATATCTATGCCTGATTCTTTAAGCCATGAGTCTTTATGAGGTTCTGGAAAAAAATAAAATAGCTTCCATCTCTGTGATTCTTGGAAATGCAGTTTCCTCCACTCTGATTTATTTTTTCATTGAGATACAAATTACTTTCTCTCTTGCAGAAATTATTCAAATTTTCTTGTCTTCTGGTGTTTTACCCCTTACTCCTATTCTTAGAACTTTTATGCTATTTATTCCCTTTTGAGTATTTTAATTGTGGTTCAGTGGGATGTAGGAGGGAAGGAAGGAAGCATATTTACAAAGTCTGCCATTTTGCCTTGAAAGGCCATTAAAGTAATTTCAGGTACCTTATCAATTTTAACATTTTGTAGTATTAGGGCCACTATATTAAGAAAATGTCAAGCTGCAAGCAATCAAAAAACATTACTTAATAGGCTAAATGGTTTCCATGGTGGCTCAGACAGTGAATCTGTCTGCAGTGCAGGAGACCTGGGTTTGATACCTGGGTTGGGATGATCTCCTGGAGAAGGGAATGGATACCCAGTGCAGTATTCCTGCCTAGAGAATTCCATGGACAGAGGAGCTTGGTGGGTTACAGTCCATAGGGTCTCAAAGAGCTGGACACGACTGAGCAACTAACATGTTCACTTTTACTGTCAGTAGCTTAAATAGAGGCCTATTTTCTTGCATAATAGGAAGGTTGAAAATCATAGAGCAATGTTACAAATTTTCAGTTATATTATAAAAGGCCTATCCTTAGCACATTGTCTAATTTGGAGAAGGAAAAAGCTACCCACTCTAGTATTCTGGCCTGGCGAATTCCATGGACTGTATAGTCCATGGGGTCACAAAGAGTAGAACATGACTGAGCAACTTTTACTTTCACTTTTCTTTCAAGATGTCTTTGCAACTCCAAATATTGCCTCTATCCTGGACTGGAAGGTAAAGAAAAACAGAATAAATACTGCAG